>UESW01004176.1:307016-845355 GCA_900491605.1 Calamus simplicifolius | reverse complement strand
CAAGGCTAGGGATCAGCCACGTGGAGAACGCCCCTTGGGCCTCAGCGGCGGGACCCGCTTCGCCCCAGGGGCGAGGGGGCATCTGATATGACTGATCCCAACGCCGTCAGCAAAGGCAACGGTGATCACTATCGTTTCCCCCACCCCCGGCACCCCCTCGGGGTCGGGAGCGGGGAAATCATACCTTAACCCCGGGGCCCCTACCGGCCTCGGGGCGCATCCTCATTTCCCCATTCCCGGCACCCCCTCGGGGTCGGGAGCGGGGAAATCATACCTTAACCCCGGGGCCCCTACCGGCCTCGGGGCGCATCCTCATTTCCCCACTCCCGGCACCCCCTCGGGGTCGGGAGCGGGGAAATCATACCTTAACCCCGGGGCCCCTACCGGCCTCGGGGCGCATCCTCATTTCCCCACTCCCGGCACCCCCTCGGGGTCGGGAGCGGGGAAATCATACCTTAACCCCGGGGCCCCTACCAGCCTCGGGGCGCATCCTCATTTCCCCATTCCCGGCACCCCCTTGGGGTCGGGAGCGGAGAAATCATACCTTAACCCCGGGGCCCCTACCGGCCTCGGGGCGCATCCTCATTTCCCCACCCGGCACCCCCTCGGGGTCGGGAGCGGGGAAATCATACCTTAACCCCGGGGCCCCTACCGGCCTTGGGGCGCATCCTCATTTCCCCATTCCCGGAACCCCCTCGGGGTCGGGAGCGGGAAATCATACCTTAACTCCGGAACCCTCACCGGCCTCGGAGTGCACCGCCAACGCACTGCTCAACCGCCGACGCGCGGTGCTCACGCATGATTTTCAGCCCATGGCTGTGCCTTGCCGTAGTGTACCATCCAGTACCTCCGTGATTGTGCTCCAATACGGAGGGCCATGCCTCATAACGATGTTTGGCGTGTTGCATGCCCCTGTGCGTAACCGAGCCTTGCCACAGCATGCCATCCAGTACCTCCGTGATTGTGCTCCAATACGGAGGGCCATGCCTCATAACGATGTTTGGCGTGTTGCATGCCCCTGTGCGTGACCGAGCCTTGCCACAGCATGCCATCCAGTACCTCCGTGGTTGTGCCCCAGTACGGAGGGCCATGCCTCATAGCGACATCTGATTCACTGCATGTTTCCATGCGCCACCATACCTTGCTAGGGTGTACGATTCGTTACCCCTAGCAACGGCGCCCGGTCCCATCCACCGATGACGATACAACGAAGACCTTCCCAAAGCGGCAAGTCACGGTATTCAGACAGGTATAAAGGACACACATTCACGCTGTAAGTGGGATCCGAACCCTGGTTTTTCTGAGCTTTCTTCCTCCCTGCTCAAAACCCTAACTGCCTCAGCTTCTCTTCGCGGGGTGGTTCTTTGTCTGAACCCAAGCCACTGACTTGATCGTCGGAGGGTCCCCACCGGTGCCACCGGTCCTCGGGAACTTTTCTTGCAGGACTTCCCGGAGCGAGATGTCCGTTTTCCCCGACGTTTGAAGGAGGTGACTTCGCGTCATCAATATATATATATATATATATATATATATATATATATATATATATATATACCCTATTAGTCTTTCTTTTCATCATCTCATTTATCCGCTTTTATCCTAAATTTTGTGTTTACAATGGAGTATTTTTGAGGAATGCCTCTAGCTGTGTTTTTGCTCCTGTTTTTTAGTATGACTTTCGGTACTTATGTTTCTCTTACTCTCCATTATCTTCTATTTTATATTTTAGTATCTAATTATAAGGGCTTTTCCTGGATTTCATATATATATTGGAAGAATTTATATGCCTAATTGACTAAATTTTAACCAAGTTTTGTATTTTACTTTTTAGAAGACATGGAGATCGTTGAGGCAGCCACTTGTGAGAAACCAAGTATGGATTTTAAATGGGCATGCGCTTTACCAAAGGATTGTGATCTGGTATGCAAAAAGGAGAGATGCTGCCCCAGTGGAGGAACTGATTGTGACAAGATCTGCGAAGGAGGATATCGCACTAAATTATTGGGTGCTTGCCATTGCACTTGGACTTGTTGAAGTCTTCCTATGCTTTTGAATTGAATAAATGTAAAAGCTAGAGGAAATAAATTACGAAAGGCTGGAATTATTATTGAATAAGAGAAAATTATATTTCTCACCAAACATGTTATTAAAACGTGTATGGTTTATCTGAAACGTTTTGAGAAACTTAAACCCTTTATATTTTTATGCGGTTTCCAATAATGGTTTAGGTTGTATTTTTCTTCTTATAGGATCCAATGAAAAACAAGATAAAAAACAAACCACAATTAGTATAAAACGGACCAAGTCGCCCATGACGTTGTGCTAAAGGAGAGAGGTTCACGGCCTAAGAGCCGGCATGGCTTAGGTGGGATTCTACAAATGAACAAAAGGATTACTAGATGTAGGAATATTTCAAATAAGCTCAGGCATATGAACTAAGCTTGGGGCAGAGCAGTTAGTAGCTTTAGTCGAATCCAGATGCATCCAGACCATATCACTCGAGCACAAACACTAATTTTGCGCCTGGTAATTTTTCTGAAATGAAAAATAAGTTTTGGCTTCATTTTTTTTTCTGTTCCAAATAGTTTTGGCTTCATTTTTTTCTGTTCCAATTTAACCTATCATATATGTTGCGGCCGAATCATATGTGATAAACGTCGGGCAGGCTAGGGTCGCCATGTGCGCAGAGAGACTGCCGTCTTCCTCCTGGAGCCTGCAAAAAGTCCCGGACCGATGGTTTCGGCGAGGACTCTCCGACGCCCAAGTTAGTGAGTCGTCGAACAAGGATATGATTTTTTGTAGAATTGTTCTAGGGGAAGTTCCAGAGAGAGTCCCTTTGCATGGAGCACGGGTCCTCTTTTTATACCTGTTGGGGATCCCGTTTACCTCGGTCTGTTGGAACCGTCGAATCCGTCCTGTTGTGATGTTTCATCGAACGGCAAGTCGTTGGACTGTTGCTGGATAAGGGCCGCTTATAGCGGTAACTGCCTATCAGGCTAACACTTGCCCATGATTTTGGTGAGCGAGGTGCTTAGATTGCGGGGTCGGCTGTATGAAATTACATTGTGTAAGTGGGAGAGACTGCGGGCCGACGCCAGGGGCCGGAGTCAGAGTTCCAGCATGGGAGGTCGGTGCTGAGGACCGACGCTGGGGCCGGCTCTAGATGCCGACGCTGGGCGCCGGTTTTAGGTGCCAACGTAGAGTTGGTCTTTGGCTGCCGGAGCGGATCCGGTCTTTGGTGCCAACGCAGAGTTGGTCTTTTATTGCCGACGCTGGGCGCCGGTCTTAGGTGCCAACGCGGGGTTGGTCTTTATTGCCGACGCTGGGCGCCGGTCTTAGGTGCCAACGCGGAGTTGGTCTTTTTGCCGACGCTGGAGGACGGCACTAGAGGCCGACGCTGAAAGTCGGCGCTGAAGGCCGACGCTGGAGGCCGGCACTAGAGGCCGACGCTGGAAGCCGGCGCTGGAGGCCGACGCTGGAGGCCGGCACTAGAGGCCAACGCTGGAAGCCAGCGCTGGAGGCCGGCGCTGGAAGCCGGCGCTGGAGGCCGGCGTTGGAGACCGGCGCTGGAGGCCGGCGCTGGAGACCGGCGCTGGAGGCCGATGCTGGAAGCCGGCGCTGGAGGCCGACGCTGGCCTAGGGTTTTGTTGTCACATCATTGGCCGGCGCTGGCCTTGGGTTTTGTTGTCACATCATTGGCCGGCGCTGGCCTTGGGTTTTGTTGTCACATCATTGCTTTCGAAAACCGCACAGAAGATAATACTATCCCAGGGAAACGGCTAGCCGTATCAGATGCCCCCCGCCTCTGAGATGGGTGAGCGTTTACTTACCCGCGAAAGGGGTGTGAATATCCTCTGAGTGGCCGGTTTTCGCGCCATTATTTGCCTTTGTTGGGATTAGGGAGGATTTCCCTCGGGCAGTGCTACGAAAAGGCGATCGGTATCATTGCGATAAGGTTAACTCCCCCCTTTCCATTGGTGGCCTTTTCGAGCTTATCGTATTGGCAGGTCGTCGAAGCGCCTCCCAACTGAAGGTGGATGCATGGTCAGATCGGACGATTGTGGGGTGTTTCGAGATGGCGTCTTTAGGACAAATAGCCCTTATCTTCCTATCTTCCCCACCTCTTCCGCCGTTGCCCTCTTTTGAGTCCGCTAGCGTTTCTATCTCTCGTTCATTCTCTCTGTGCTCTGTTCTTGACTCAAGTTTTTCTTTTCAGGTTAGTTCCCATGGCTTCTTCTCCTTCTTGCTCCATTTCTGGGTCTTGGGGGGGTTCCCACCATCCTTCCTAGACTTCCGATTCCCTGCCCAGCCAATGGTCCACCCCTTCCTCTAACCACTCACCGGAGCCACGACCAGTCAATCGTCCCCTAGCCGGGATTCATTCGGCCGGCGGGCGAACTTCCGTCCGGAACCGATCGGTGGCTGCCGGTCCTTCTAGGGTTGCCAAGGAGTCCCCCGAGGGGACTGCATCCTCCATGTCTGCTCAAGATATAGCAAACTTAAGGGCCAGGTACGGCTTCCCTCCAGACCTTCATCTGTTCTTTCCTACCCCTAATGACAGGGCAACCTCTTCCCGTTCCGGAAGGGTTGCTCTGTACGGAGCCTTTTTTAAGGCTGGGCTCCGGTTACCGATCCATCCTTTCATTCTTAATCTTTTAGACCGGTATTCCTTGACCTCTTCCCAACTAGTTCCCAACTCTATCCGAACCATTATTGGTTTTTTAGTACTCTGTCACCTGCAGGGCATTGAGGCTAGCATTTCCCTATTTTGCAGCTTCTATACCCTGCGCAAACAGTCAGGCTGGTGGTCCTTCACTCCTAGGTCCAATAGGATCCTTAAACTGTGCCTTCCTTCCTCCGTTAAAGGGTGGAAGGATAAGTTTTTCTTTGCGGACATCAGCATGGTTCGTGGAAGCTCGGGGATACCCAACATCGACGTCAATAGGGACCCCTCCATTCTTCCACGGGACCGGATGGCGTTTGGTCAGCTTCTGACTGCCGACATTCCTCGGTGTAATAAGCTTCTAGCCGAGGAGAATCTTCACCGTGCCGGTCTAATTCCCGCGAGGGGTGAGCATTAGACTACTCGCCTCTCTTTTCCTCTGCTTCTCTTTTTCCCCCTTTCCTTCTTCTTCTTTTTTTTTTTTTTTTAACTATCCTTTGATTGTGTAGGGATGGCGCCGACGCTGCATAAGCTTAAACAGGTGGCCGCCAAGAAGAGGAAGGCTGCCGGGACTGCGCCTCCTATCGAAGGAAGGGCCGCCGCTAAAGTTCCCCGGAGGGCCGACACTAGGAGGGCTGGCGCTAGGGAGACCGACGCTGGGGAGGTCGACACCGAGGGGCTAAAGTCGTGAAGCCCCTCCGTGCCAAGGTCTTGAAGAAGGGCGGCCCCAAAAGGGCCGACGCTGAGGAGGCCGAGGCCCAGAGGGCCAAAACGGTGGAATCCTTGCGCGTAGGCGAGGCGGCTCAAATCCAAGCTGACAAACCCGTCACGGCAGATGCGGCGAAGGCCGAGGCCGGTGAGGCGGAATGGAACCCACCGGAGGGAGAATCTCCAGCTCCGGCTCCTTCGATTATCTTACTCGACTTATCCCCAAGGGGGAGGCGCCGTCTCCCAAGTTCAAAGAGATGGACAAAACTTCGGCCGCAATAATGACGACTCCAGTCGCTGACCTGCCCCCTGCGGGGGCGACAACCGAAGCGCCTCAGCCAGCGAAAGAGCCGGAGGTGGCAGGTTCAGCGGCGGAATCAGCCTCTGTAGGGCCGACGTCTAGGGAAGAGAGGGGCATCGATCCTTCCTTCCAGTCGCTGCTAGCAAACCACAGCCGTTGGGCTACACGGGTCATAGAGGAAGCCTCGGTGGATGAGGTGCAAGAATACCTCCGAGGTCAAGGGTGTGTTGCCTTTTTTCGTGAAGCATCGGTGGCGCATCTCTGGGTGAGTTTTTGTGCCCTTACTGTCCTTTTCCTTCTCCTCCTTTTCTTTCTTTATATCTGGATACTTATATATTATTTATTTCTTTTTTTTTTTTCAGGCCTTGAATTCTTTCGTCGCCCTTAAAAACCTCTGGACTCTGAGCGACACCGCCATTGAACAAGCGCGGGAGGAGATGAACTCCCTCCAAGTCAAAGCAGAGAAGGCGGCAATGGCTCTAGAGGATACTCGGGCCACCTTGAAGGGTGAGATCGAGGCTACTCGGCTTCGAGCAGAAAAGGCTGAATATGCTCTGGAGGTTGCTCAGCGCCGTGCCGCCAATGAGCTAGATAATGCTCAGGTGGCAGAGGAAAAACAAAGAGCGGCTGAGGAGAAGCTGGGGGCGGCAGAACTGGAGGTATGTGTTTTAAAGACTCAACTGAGTTATGCCTCCGCTGAGACAAATGCGGCCAAGGAAGCCATCTTGGATCTGGAGGCGACAGTGGCGGAGGCCCAGAGGAGGGCTATCGAGGCTGAAAAGAAGGGGGCCGATGCCATAGAAGATTATAAGAAATCCGAAGCCTTCGATAATGAGGTAGCCGAGTCAGCGGCGCTAGCTTATGATGCCGGCTTCCAAGACTGTAAAGATAAAATCCAGGAGCTTTACGACCTGAAGGATATCGAGGGGCTGAAGCCTGACGATGTCCCTGAGGATGACGCCCCGGCTCCGGATGGTCATTAACGGCTTTTGATTTTTCTCCTTGTATCGGTTGTGCCTGACCTGAGTCGGCAATTTTGTAACCTTTACTATCAATGAATCTTTTCAATCTCTTTCACCCCTTTGATTATGATTAACTTTATTTGTTCGAACTGCTGTGAACCGCCAATTGATAAGATTATGTACAGTAGTTGGTCTTTGTTGCCGACGCTGGGCGCCGGTCTTAGGTGCCAACGCGGAGTTGGTCTTTATTGCCGACGCTGGGCGCCGGTCTTAGGTGCCAACGCGGAGTTGGTCTTTGACTGCCGACGCTGGGCGCCGGTCTTAGGTGCCAACACGGAGTTGGTCTTTATTGCCGACGCTGGGCGCCGGTCTTAGGTGCCAACGCGGAGTTGGTCTTTATTGCCGACGCTGGGCGCCGGTCTTAGGTGCCAACGCGGAGTTGGTCTTTGACTGCCGTCGATGGGCGCCGTCTTAGGTGCCAACGCGGACTTGGTCGTTATTGCCGACGCTGGGCGCCGATCTTAGTGCCAATGCGGAGTTGGTCTTTGACTGCCGACGCTGGGCGCCGGTCTTAGGTGCCAATGCAGAGTTGGTCTTTATTGCCGATGCTGGGCACCGATCTTAGGTGCCAACGTGGAGTTGGTCTTCGACTGCCGACGCTGGGCGCCGGTCTTAGGTGCCAACGCGGAGTTGGTCTTTATTGCCGACGCTGAGCGTCGGTCTTAGGTGCCAACGCGGAGTTGGTCTTTGACTGCCGACGCTGGGCGCCGGTCTTAGGTGCCAACGCGGAGTTGGTCTTTATTGCCGACGCTGGGCGCCGGTCTTAGGTGCCAACGCGGAGTTGGTCTTTATTGCCGATGCTGGTCGTCGGTCTTAGGTGCCAACGCGGAGTTGGTCTTTATTGCCGATGCTGGGCGCTGGTCTTAGGTGCCAACGCGGAGTTGGTCTTTGACTGCCGATGCTGGCGCCGATCTTAGGTGCCAACGCGGAGTTGGTCTTTATTTCCGACGCTGGGCGCCGGTCTTAGGTGCCAACGCGGAGTTGGTCTTTATTGCCGACGCTGGGCGTCGGTCTTAGGTGCCAACGCGGAGTTGGTCTTTGACTGCCGATGCTGGGCACCGGTCTTAGGTGCCAACGCGGAGTTGGTCTTTATTGCCGACGCTGGGCGCCGGTCTTAGGTGCCAACGCGGAGTTGGTCTTTATTGCCGACGCTGGTCGCCGGTCTTAGGTGCCAACACGGAGTTGGTCTTTGACTGCCGACGCTGGGCGCCGGTCTTAGGTGCCAACACGGAGTTGGTCTTTGATTGCCGACGCTGGGCGCCGATCTTAGGTGCCAACGTGGAGTTGGTCTTCGACTGCCGACGCTGGGCACCGTCTTAGGTGCCAACGCGGAGTTGGTCTTTATTGCCGATGCTGGGCGCCGATCTTTGGTGCCAATGCGAAGTTGGTCTTTATTGCTGACGCTGGTCGCTGGTCTTAGGTGCCAACGCGGAGTTGGTCTTTGACTGCCGGAGCGGATCCGATCTTGGGCGCCAACGCGGAGTTGGTCTTCATTGCCGACGCTGGGCGCAGGTCTTAGGTGCCAACGCGGAGTTGGTCTTTGACTGCCGGAGCGGATCCGGTCTTGTGTTAAACATACTCATTCGAAAATAAGAACATGTTTATTATTCATGCATCAAGCAAATTTAAATTAATAACGACAGAGTTCTATTGATAGTACCGGCGTAAGTTGTCGGCATTCCAAGTTCGAGGGAGCGGTTTCCCGTCTAGCTCTTCGACTTTATACGCCCCATGGTGGAGCACCTCCTTGACACGGTATGGTCCTTCCCATTTCGGTGCTAGCTTGCCCCCTTCCATCGGCTTTGATACTTCAGCTCTTCGTAGGACAAGGTCTCCTGGCCGGAATGTCTTGGGTCGTACCCGAGAGTTGTAGTGTTTGGCCACTCGCTGACGGAACGCTGCCATACGAAGTTGCGCTTGATCTCGCAATTCTTCCACCAAATCCAGATCAGCCGTCAGCTGGTTTGAGTTGCTTTCTTCGTGGTATAATTCCGTCCGGGGACTAGGAGCTCCTATTTCCACGGGGATGACCGCCTCGGTCCCAAAGACCAAGCTGAAAGGGGTTTTCCCTGTGGGTGCTCAAGGTGTCGTATGGTAGGCCCACAGCACACTGGAAAGTTCTTCCACCCAGCACCCTTTACAGCTATCTAGCCGAGCTCTGAGCCCTTGGAGGATGATGCGATTGGTCACCTCGGCTGCGTCGTTGGTTTGGGGATGCCCTACTGAGGTGAATCGGTGACGGATGCCCAGTCCTCGCAGAATTCCCGAAAGGCCGTGTTATCAAACTGTCGGCCGTTGTCTGTAACTAGGGTGTGCGGTAACCCGAACCGGCACACCACGGACTTCCAAAAGAAAGCCCTTACTTTGGCTTCCGTGATCTTAGCGAGAGCTTCCGCCTCGATCCATTTAGTAAAATGATCGACGGCCATAACTAGGAACTTACGTTGTCCGGAGGCAGGAGGGAAAGGTCCCAGGATGTCCATGCCCCACTGTGCGAAGGGCCATGGTGCAGCTAGAGGGGTCAGCTGGGATGCCGGTTGATGTTGGAAGTTGGCATGACGCTGGCAGCTGTCACATCTTTTAACGAGCTTAGATGCATCCTCTTTCATTGTCAACCAATAATACCCTTGACGTAGGGCTTTATATGCAAGGGCCCTGCCCCCAGATGGCTTCCGCATATCCCCTCGTGTATCTCTCGCAAGATATAATTGGCATCGGTGGGACCGACACATTTGAGGATAGGGTATGAGAATGACCTTCGGTAGAGCTTTCCCTCCATAAGGAAGAACTTTGGGGCTCGTCTTTTAAGTTTCCTAGCTTCGGTAGGGTCTTCTGGGAGGATGCCCTCAGTAAAGTATTGAACATAGGCGTCCATCCAGGAGGGCTCCTGCTCCACTGGCAAAGTTTCTCTTGGTACATCAATGCTCGGGGCTTCTAAGTGCTCCACATAAGCCTTTCCCACCATCCCATTAGCTGAGGCGGCGAGGTGGGATAGGGCGTTGGCTCTAGCATTCTCTTGTCGAGGAATGTAGCTGACGCTGAAGTGAGTGAACGGGGAAACCATTGAGTGCACCGCATCTAAGTAGCATGCCATGATGGGATCCTTTGCCTCGTACTCCTTTATAATCTGGCCGGCGACCAGTTGGGAGTCAGTAAAAGCTCTAAGGCATTTAACCCCAAGCTCTCGAGCCAATCTTACTCTGGATAACAAAGCTTCATATTCCGCCTGATTATTAGTGGCTGGAAAGAGGAAGCGAAGTGCACATTCGGTCACAACCCCATCCGAGTTGGCCAAGATGAGGCTTGCTCCGCTCCCTTGAGAGTTAGATGCCCCATCCACGTGGAGAACCCACTCATCTTCGCTGGTTCCGAGGGGTTGAATGTCCGCAGGAGGTTCTCCAGGTGGCTCAATCCCCCAAGTACATTCAACCAAAAAATCTGCCAGGACTTGGGACTTCATGGCCGACCGGGGGCGGAAAGATATATCGAACTCCCCCAGCTTGAGGGCCCACCTTGCCAGACGGCCGGAAGTATCTGGACGAGCCAGAACCGCCTTCATAGGCTGGTCTGTGATCACTGCGATCGGGTGGGCTTGGAAATACGGCCGCAGTCGCTGGGCAGACACGATCAATGAGAAGACGATTTTTTCCATGTTTGAGTATCGGGTCTCTGCATCATGAAGCACCTTACTCGTATAATATACTGGCCTTTGTGTGCCATTAGTGTCCATGCAGACTAGCACGGAGCTAACAGCCTCAGGAGAGGCCGCAAGGTATAGAAGGAGCTCTTCTCCACCCGTCGGCTTGGCTAGCAGTGGCGGGGTAGATAAGAATGTCTTTAACCCTTCGAACGCCTCCTGGCATTCTTTGGTCCATTCAAACTCGTTGATTCGGCGAAGTGCCTTAAAGAAAGGCAGACATCTTTCAGCAGATTTGGATAGGAAGCGGCTTAGGGCGGCTACTCTTCTGTCAAGCGTTGTACTTCCTTCTTATTGGCAGGAGGCCTCATGTCCAAGATGGCTTGGACTTTGTCTGGGTTGGCTTCAATCCCCCTCCGGGTCACCATGAAACCCAAAAACTTCCCAGCGGTCACCCCAAATGCACATTTGCGAGGGTTCAGCTTCATTTGGTACCGACGAAGGCTGTCAAAAGTTTCTGCTAGGTCCGCAATGTGGTCACCGGCATGAACGCTTTTTGTTAGCATGTCGTCCACGTACACTTCCATGTTACGCCCTATCTGTCCTTCAAAGACCTTGTTCATCAATCTCTGGTAAGTAGCTCCCGCATTCTTTAACCCGAAAGGCATTACCTTGTAGCAATACAGCCCCTTTTCGGTTATGAAGGAGGTAGCTTCTTCATCCGCCGGGTTCATCCGGATCTGGTTGTATCCAGAGAAGGCATCCATGAAGCTAAGAACCTCGTGGCCGGATGTAGCATCCACCAGTTGATCGATTCGAGGCAGAGGGAAGCTGTCTTTGGGGCATGCCTTGTTGAGGTCGGTGAAGTCTACGCACATTCTTCAACTTCCATTGGCCTTGCGGACCAGAACCACATTAGCCAACCATTCGGGGTAGTGGACCTCCCGAATATGGCCTGCAGTCATTAACTTGTGGATCTCCTCGTCGATAGCTTTCTGCCTGTCCGGAGCGAAGTTTCTCTTTTTCTGTCGGACCGGCCGACACCCTGGCTTGAGGTTAAGTTGGTGGGTGATTACTTCTTCAGGGACGCCCGGCATGTCTGAGGATGACCATGCGAAAACGTCCGTGTTGGTCCACAGGAAAGTAAGAAGTTGATGACGTACTTCCTCCGGGAGCGATGCCCCTAGCTGAACAGTCCTTGCTGGGTCATCACCCAAGGGGAGAGTTAGAAGGTGCTCTGCTAGCTCCCCCCTTCTTCCCAACTCCCTAGGATCGAGTGACTCAGAGGCTGTCGCTGACTTTGCGTTCAGGGGCTGGGCGACAGATGGTAGCAAGGCTGAAGTGGGCTTTGCTCCCCCTTTATTTCTCCGATCCCTTCATTGGTGGGAAACCTTACCAGTAATCTCTTAGTGGAGATCACAGCATCTAGTAGATTCAGCCCCGGTCTTCCCAAGATGGCGTTATAAGCCAGCGGGACCCGGACCACCAAGAAGTTTATGACCACGGTGCTCTGACATGGAGGAGTTCCAGCCGTGACCGGGAGAGCAATTTCGCCTTCGACGCTCACTGAGTCTCCCGTGAAGCCCATTAGCGGTGTGGCAACGGGTCGGAGTAAAGACCTTGATAAGTTCATCCGAACAAAAGCTTCATAACTCAAGACATCTACGGAGCTCCCACTATCAATTAAAATTCTTTTTACAGGGTGTTTTGCTATAGTCATGGACACCACGACGCTGTCGTCATGTTTATTAACTACCCCATCTAGATCCTTTCCGAAGAAAGGTATTACAGAGTCTATTCCCTCTCGCGGCCTTTTCGAACCACCATCCGTTCCCCAAGAGATCATAGCTATGGTCTTTTCAGTTGGGGTATTATCCACACCAGCCGGGCGACCCGGGGGCACCGGGGACCCGACGCGGGGAGATTTCCCCTTCGAACAAACTTGCCCAGGTGGCCTTGCTGAACCAGCTCCTCGATGGCCTTTTTTAGATGGCGGCAGTCTTCGGTGTCGTGGCCGTAGTCCCGGTGGTACCGGCAGTAAAACTCCTTGTTACGGGGGCCCCCGGACTTCAAGGGATCCGGGCGCTTGAAATATGGTTCCTCCTCAATCTCCAGCAGGATATGAGAGATGGGAGCCATGAGAGGAGTGAACTGCTCTTTAGGAACCAGCGCCTGTGGCCGGCGGTCTGAGCATCGTGGAGGCTCGGGCTTCCGTGGTTGTGCACCAGCGCGGTCAGAAGGCGGCGGTTTATTATCGGGGTTCTTGTCACCTTCTCTCCTGGAGGAATCTGCTTCGTCAGCGCGGATGTACTTCTGTGCTCGGCTCAGAAGCTCGGCGTAGGAGCACGGAGGCTTCTTATCCAGGGAGTAAGCGAATCTGGACGGGCGAAGTCCTCTCTTCAGGGCCAAGGTGGCTACGGAGTCTTCCAGGTTGTACACCTCCAGCGCCGTTTCTTTAAATCGAGCGACGAAATCCTTTAAGGTCTCGCCACTCTTCTGCTGGACAGCAAAGAGGCTATCCGCAACTCGTGGGATCTTTCGACAGGCATCAAAATGAGCCAGGAAGGATCACTCAAGTTGACGAAATGAGTTGATGCTGCATGGGGGCAGACGGGAGTACCACGCGCGCCGCCTTGCGGAGCGTGGCCGGGAAGGCGACGCATAACAAGGAGTCCGTCGCCCCCTGGACCTGCATGAGGACTTTGTAGCTTTCCAGATGGTCCAGGGGGTCCGTCGTTCCATCATATGGATCCAACTGAGGGAGACGGAACCAGGGAGGAACCGGTTCCTCCATGATACGGCGAGAAAGCGGGGGGCGATGCTCATATTCGGTCGTGTAAGGATCGGCGATCCGGCGGCTGAGCTCGTCCAACCATCGATGATAATCGTCACGCCTTTGCTCATCCCGACGAGTGGGTTTTCGGGGAGTGTCACCTTGAGATGAGTCGGAAGAAGGAGATGAAGGAGATCGCCGGCGCAAAGAATGCGCCCGCTTGGGTTCTTTTTCCTCCCGTCGGTGGTGGGATCGACCAGAGCGGTGGGAGGGAGACCGTCGTCGCTTTGAGGTCCCTTGGTGATGAGGTTCGGGGGGTGAGCGGTGAGAGACCTCAGGCGGGGTCCCTCCTTGGTGAGACTGAACTGTTCCTCGCACCCCTTCGTTTATCACAGGGGGTTGAGTTACAGCAGCCACATAACACTCTTGTAGCCCCCGGACCATCGTCGTCAGATCCTAGATCTGGTGGCTAGAGCATCAAGCCGGTCGGGCTGGCTTGTCGGTGCAGGAGGCGGAGCATGGGGGTCGGCCTCCGAATGCTCAGCTCGCGGGATGTGCCCGACTGCCTGGCTGGAGGAAGCCTCTTGTGCTCGCGTAGTCACCATTGCTTCTTTTGCAGAATCGGAGGGGTTCCAGGGAGAATTTTTTACCTGGTCTCCCCCTACCTGGCGCACCAATCTGTTGCGGCCGAATCACATGTGATAAACGTCGGGCAGGCTAGGGTCGCCGTGTGATAAACGTCGGGCAGGCTAGGGTCGCCGTGTGCGCAGAGAGACCGCCGTCTTCCTCCTGGAGCCTGCAAAAAGTCCCGGACCGGTGGTTCCGGCGGGGACCATCCGACGCCCAAGTTAGTGAGTCGTCGAACAAGGATATGATTTTTTGTAGAATTGTTCTAGGGGAAGTTCCAGAGAGAGTCCCTTTGCATGGAGCACGGGTCCTCTTTTTATACCTGTTGGGGATCCCGTTTACCTCGCTCATCAAAATCACGGGCAAGTGTTAGCCTGATAGGCAGTTACCGCTATAAGCGGCCCTTATCCAGCAACAGTCCAACGACTTGCCGTTCGATGAAACATCACAACAGGACGGATTCGATGGTTCCAACAGACCGAGGTAAACGGGATCCCCAACAGGTATAAAAAGAGGACCCGTGCTCCATGCAAAGGGACTCTCTCTGGAACTTCCCCTAGAATAATTCTACAAAAAATCATATCCTTGTTCGACGACTCACTAACTTGGGCGTCGGAGGGTCCCCGCCGGAACCACCAGTCCGAGACTTTTTGCAGGCTCCAGGAGGAAGACGGCGGTCTCTCTGCGCACACGGCGACCCTAGCCTGCCCGACGTTTATCACATGTGATTCGGCCGCAACAATATATAAGCCTTTGAATGAGCTCCATTTCTCAGAATAATATAAAACAAAAAGAAGCACTGCTGCTCGCATGATAACCTAAGGATACACCTACATAATTGATATACTATAACGGCAAGTGTATTCTGCCAAATGGCAGTTTTCAGTTTCCATAAGACAAGTAGAAGAGAACTAAGAAGCTTGAAGCCCTCAATTTTTTATGCGTTCTTTTATCAATGGTCCAAAAGAACCGTTTTGAAAAGCGATAGTTATACTTATCCACTTGATTAGCAAGGTTGACCATGGAATTTTTTGATAATGTGACCCCAAGGTGGCGGTGGCAATGTTCCTTTGGGTGAGAAAATGTTGGCATGGTGGGGGGAAGAGTTAGGTCTGTGGGCAATTGGTGAGACGTTCATCAGCTTATGGGCCCAATCCTGGTTAGCCGTCCATCTGAAACGATGGTTGGTGCTGTTATTGTAGTAGCAGTGAAGGTTTCGCTTATTTAAATTGTGCCAAGAATTGATTTTGGTCACATGTATAGAACCATCAATTAAGGCATCAATTTTCTCTCTTGCAATATGATCATGAAACATAATTGTTGTTCATTCTTGATAGCACTATCAAAACAAGTTAGGGTTTTGGTTTGTTAATTAGGCTTAAGATGAACTCTGACATAATAAGCACTATCAAAAGGTATCTTCCATTTCTTTATCTTTTGTCCTCGAGCAAACGTTGACAAAAATCTCTCTTTATCACACATACAAATCTCTCTTTATCACACATACCACTCTTTTAATCATTGACATGGAGAAAGATCGACGAACTCCCAAGGCATAAAGGAATTCGTGTGGTTGTGGGCAAACTGCATTGCTTAATTGTATTGAGAAACGCATAAGAGGCAAAACGGACAAAGAATGGTTGATCATAACTCCCATGTTCTCGTCTGTGGCACTGCACCCGACGTCCCCACAGAACTCTCCACTAGCATTTAAGCCATAAATTAAGGTGCAACGCCAAGCATACAAAATAAACACTTGCTCCAAAATACTTCAATAATTTTCCCTGCGATCGATGGAGAAGACGTGGTCAAGATGATGTGAACCGAAAGCCACCCACCATATATATATCTCCCTACTTCTGGGTCATAGTCCAGAGGCAAAGAAAAGCCTTGTCAGATGGCAAGGTTTCTATTCAAGTAAACAAATCGACAATGATAGCTCGTACCCATCCAATGCGTTCCATAGTCCCTATATCTATCTCCTCTGCATGTGCATAGAGTCAAAGCGAGATATATACCGGTAAGGAAATTTCTATTTTACACCAATTCTTCAAATAGATATGTAACCAATTAAGGGACTGTCTTGAGGGGCTCCAGGGCCTAATTAATCTCTAGCTTGTTTAGCTAGCTACTTGTTTGTTTGTCAACGATGGCATAAGGGAACACCCTTTAGTGGTTGGGCAACTCTACGAAGACAGACAAAAATATCGGTGGTCCACCCCTCCTGTTGGGATTGTTTCCAACTTAGATTATTTTGGAAAGAGAAATCAAGGTAGAAGAGGGTTTTCTCTTAAGAAGAAAAATTGATCTATTAAGTTTCATTAAGCACATCACCATATAAATATTTTTTCCAACTCAGATTAGTTTGGGAAGAGAAATCAAGGTAGAAGAAGGGTTTTCTCTTAAGAAGAAAAATTGATTTATTACGTTTAATTAAGCACATCACCATATAAATATTGTTTCTTGTTTCTACGGATAAGCATAATCCTCTTATGATCTTATCCATCTAAAGCTATCCCACCAAAAGATAAAAAGATAGGCTCATTATTTAAAAGCCCAACTCAGACTAAATAAAATAAAATAAAATATTAAAAACTAACAACCATTATATTTTAACACTCCCCTTTAATGGTTGTTCTTGGATACCCATGAGATCTCTAAAGTGTATGAATTTCTCCTTGGGTAGTGCCTTGGTGAAGATATCTGCAATTTGGTCTTCAGTCTTCACATACTTGACTTCAATTTCTTTTTCTTCTACCACATCTCTAATGAAATGATACTTGATTTTGATATGCTTGGTGTGGCTGTGATATATAGGATTCTTTGTCATAGAAATAGTAGATTTATTGTCACATAGCAGAGTAGTAGCTTCTTTTTGCTTTTCATCAATATCTTCAAGTATTCTTCTCAACCAAATTATTTGTTGTGTTGCCAAAGTTGTTGAAACATATTCAGCTTCAGAAGAAGATAATGCCACTGTATCTTGCTTCTTAGATGCCCAAGATATGATACTTGATCATAAAAGAATGCATATCCTGATATGCTTTGTTGACCTTTATTTTCTTCTAAGAAGTGTGCTTGTTCATTTGCTTTGTATCTGCAATCTTTTTGAACATGTCCAAACTTTTTGCAATTATAACATTGGGGTTTGCCCCTAAACCAGCAATCCTTTTCAGCATGAGAAGACCTTTTACATATATTGCACCTTTGTTGAGTGCTGTCATCATATTGCCTTCTTGAAAAATTATTTATTTGTATTTCTCTACCTCTTCCTCTCATATTTCTTCCTCTTCCTCTACTCTGGTTTTCACCTCTGAATGACTCTCTTTTGACTGGAGCATGACTAGGTGATTCTTTTTGAGAATTTTTATCAACCACTTTGAGTTTAGATTGAAAGACACTTTCAATTGATGATTCTTTATGCCTAAACAATCTTTGCTCATGAGCTTCAAGAGATTCCATTAATTCATGAATACTTAATTCAGAAAGATCTTTAGATTCTTCAACAATTGCAACTATTGTATCAAATTTTGGAGATAAACTAGCCAAGATTTTCTCACATATTCTTTGCTCGGTGATGGTTTCACCATAGCTCTTCATTTGATTAACGGTCTCCGTAATTTTGAGAAGTAATCCTTCAATTTTTTATTTTCTTGCATTCTCAAATTATCTAACTCTCTTCTTAGAGTTTGAAGTTTGATAGCTTTTACCTTTATGTTGCCTTGAAATTCCTTCTGCAAGATGTCCTATGCCTCCTTTGATTTGGTGGCTCTAATAATTCTGGAAAATTTTCTCAGATGCAGCTTGTTGGATGAAGAACAGGGCTTTGGCATCCTTCTTTTTGTATCCTTCAGTTGCTCCTTCTGATTATTTGTTGGATTAACTGGGTCTTCGTACCCGTTCTCAACTAGATCTCATACTTCTTGTGAAATAAAAAGGGTCTTCATCTTGATGCTCCAATAATCATAATTTTCTCCATCAAAAATAGGGATAGAAAGTTGATGGATATTCATACCAATATTGCTTGAAGTTGCCATGAATTTTTTGTAGCAATTTTTTCTTCACCGTTTCTATGTTGATCACTTCTGTTTGTTATGCCTTTTATCTCCTCGTGCTGCATGACTTAAACAAAAATAGTAAACGAAAGACGAAGAAGAAAGGAACAAAGAAGAAGCATCTGGTCTCCCGTGTTCTATCTTTTTTTTTTTAAGGTAGTAAATAAAAACTCCTTTCTCCTCCTTTTCGATGCTGTTACGATGGCCGATAGATGATGTTGACTCTTCAAACTCCACTACATGTGGAGAGGGAGATGGCAATCAATATCTTTTTTCTTTTTTTTGTTGTCTTTTTGGGGAAAGAGGCTAGCAATGAGATCTCCTTTAAGGCCTTGAAGAACGCAATTAAGTTGCAACTCAGAACAAGTGCCGTGAGAGAGTTCTCTTTTGTCTTCAACGAAGCCTGTGCTTGATGAGTCTGCGGCAAAAAGTGCGAGACTTCTTGGGACGAAGATGAGCGGCACGAACTTCTTCGTGGATCTTGATCGTCGACGGTGAAGACAGGGACGAATGATGAAGAAGCTGGGAAGGTCGTGAATCCTTTGTTTGAATTTTTTTCACGACTTTGCTTTGGATCTGATGAAATCGAGAACTCCCTCGTGGCCGTAATCTAACCGAAGTTGAAAATATCAATTTTTGTTAGGAATGTTTCCAACTCAGATTATTTTGGGAAGAGAAATCAAGGTAGAAGAAGGGTTTTCTCTCAAGAAGAAAAATTGATCTATTACGTTTCATTAAGCACATACCATATAAATATTGTTTCTTGTTTCTACGGATAAGCATAATCCTCTTATGATCTTATCCATCTAAGGCTATCCCATCAAAAGATAAAAAGATAGGCTCATTATTTAAAAGCCCAACTCAGACTAAATAAAATAAAATAAATACTAAAAACTAACAACAATTATATTTTAACACCCCCCAACATCAGTGGTGTCACGAGCGCGCAATGGGATCTATTATTGTCAACTTGCTTTTTTTGTTATCTGTTCTTTTTACACCAGCTTGATCATCTAATTAGTTCGAATTAGGTCTCAATG
The DNA here is from genome assembly GCA_900491605.1 of Calamus simplicifolius. NCBI lineage: Eukaryota > Viridiplantae > Streptophyta > Magnoliopsida > Arecales > Arecaceae > Calamus > Calamus simplicifolius. The sequence continues at coordinate 826,529 of UESW01004176.1, read as the reverse complement.
TGAACCATATCTCATCCATCCCCTTGACATGCATGGTTCCCAGGTTTAACGGCCACTTATAGATGGATGTCCAACCCATTGACTCTTCAAATCGTATACTATCGCACGGACTTGTCGGGAATACGTACGTTATGTACATTTCTTAGCACAAAAAATGATGAGATTTTAATATTCAAGAAATTACCATAATAAATATGCATGTCTACAAGGAAAGTGCGTACTACGAACCCATGGCGGATCGAAAGGCCGCTAATGGATTCAATGGATTTAATTGCATGGGACTGCAAAGGCAAAGCTATAACCTACCATATATAGAATCCCAGCTTGGGGCGAGACCCTTATCCATTCACATTCAGTGTGGTAGATGGCCCTAGCATATGTTCTTACTTGTCAGAGCCTTACTCTTGGGAGTGAGACCCTGATATTGATACCTGAAACGCGTCATCTACGTTGCATGGTAGGGTCACGCAAAGGGTCATTAGTGGCACCGCCTGAATTTCTTTCATTTTATTTGCAACCAATGCTATCAGAACATGGATATCTTAATTGCACTATTATCAAATTAACCAGAGCTTAGCTGTAGAACTTAAGAATTATCGATCGAAGTTGATCGGCGTCTAAAGGATGAACATAAAAATCTTAGAAGAACGTGGGAATGCGGCTGACACCGATAAGGTTGTTCTGATTTGTCTCTTAAGAAGCACAATATCGTCATCATATTATTTTTTTATGAGAGGGATTGCACCGAAAACGTTAGCTAAATGATTTCTGCAACCTTGTTTCCATAGCCATTAGTTAAAAAGGAAAAGGCCAGTGGCCACCCTCTACTTTCATACGTTGGAAACAGACCCAATAGAAGATATATCTAATAATTTGGCATCTAGCTTAGCTGTAATTCATTAACGATGTTAGGTTTTTCCAAGGATTGGCTCCTTGGGTGGGGGGATAGTGGGAATGTCAGATGCAACCATTACGGCAAAGTCACGCCCAAGGTTTGAACGCATGCAGGTGTTGAGGGGTGCCAAACTTTTTCAACTTTTCCATGGCGCATGTGCTGCTGCCCAAAAAAACTCAATACAGAACACAAAGAAGGAACTCGATATGGGACGGGTCACGGGAGGAATGCCATATTCTCAGCTTTAGGAGATGAGTCCAACTAAAGCGTTTACCTACGAATAATTTTATGCAGCTTTCATTATGAAGAGATATCTATGTAATATTTAGATCGTCTTTATTTAAGAATAATGCTACAGGACTCTCATAATGATCCGAAGAGATTAGTGTAATTTATGGATTTGTTGCCAAATATAATGGATTGATTGATAAAAGAGTTGCATGAGGAAATGTCGGTGTATGCATGGCGGTGTCCTGAAATATTTTTCTTAGCATCTTACATGTGCAATGTACGTGTATTAAATGACGGATTGAAAGGAAAAAAGCTTTAAAAAAAAGGATTGGAATAAATTAGCTTTTGAAAAATAGTAAGAAAAAAGATTTGGAGTTGCCGACTCCAACGTGGATCCTTTTTTAAGAGAGATAAATGGTAAAATAAAATAAAGAAAGAATTTAACTCGAAAGGATTGAGTTGAATAGAGATGACTGCACCTAACTGCTCTCTCCATTAGCTGAGAAACTATGAGGAACGACCATAAATCAACTTCTTAGTAGTTTTCTTTCTAGCGGCTGGTCGCCACCTTTTTTTTTTTTTAAAAAAAAAGGGAATTCCGCCTTCTGTTCTTCCTGCCCCTTTCATTTAATTCCAATTTCCCACTCTTTGCCTAAACTTAATTACTCACTCCATTTCATTGTGGCAAGTATTACCATGCACTCATTTAGTGGTGGAGCTGACAGAGCTTAAATAGATCATACGAGATCAAGTGTTCAATGTATCTGTGCAAGTTTTGCAGAGGTTCATGGCTCAATGAAAAATTCAAAGAATTATAATTGAATTGATGCACAAAGCTTTTATTATAGGGTGATTTCTCACCTGCCACTCACTACTACTCTATAGCTGCCACTACTCCCACCAACTGATGCAGAAATAAGTAGTTGGATTCTCATTTGATAGACACGACCAAAGAAAAATACACAGAAAATAGTGTGTATTTACTTGGACACGTGTATAAATAAGACCAAAGTGTATTTGCTGACTTCCTTAATTCAACCTGTTTGCATTTCTTCCTTATTATTAGGGTTTGGAATTTCTATTGGAGCCAAGTTAGAACTTAGAAATTTAGAATAAGTGTTGTTTGTAATTGTGTTGTATAAGGTTGTGTTTGAATTTAAATTATTATATGCCAAGATGGCTAGGGAAATGGATGTAGAACTTGTCGGGCCCAACTGAGTTTTCAGAAACACTATGCATGGCTCATCTGGCCTACAATGCGTTAAATTGTTTTTGTTTTGCATCAACTATATGCAGTCTTCTACAATTTTAAGATTTATTAGAAATGACAGTACCATTCTGTTTCATATTATCATGATTGCTCAATTATGAAATGTACCATTAGCAAGATTCAATAAAAAAATTAAAAATCTAGATTCATAGAAACTCAAAATGCTTTCTGTGCTGGTTCCTTGTAGAGATGTTGAATTTAAGTTGACCATTTCTATTCTTCAGCAGCTGATTTACAGTGGACAGGGGAGTAGAGATTCATCTACATTTTCTTCGAAGGCACAATGTAGACGATGAGTTTACCCCCTGATCTCTTTCGTTAGACACAAAAAATACCAAAAAAGAAAAGAGTATTGAAATGAGATGATATATCAAAGAGTGCAATGTTTTGTCCTGCTTTGGTAATAGACTTGTGGTGCAACAATTTGTATGGATTCACTAATCCCCCCATCACAGTCTGATGGGTGCCACAACAGCCAGGTTATTGCGAGCGAGTGCCTAGAAGCTTGATTGCCAACTGAAAGAAAAATAGTTGTCTCCGCAAACAAAACGTAATCTTCCAACATCAAACAAACCTCCTCTGTGTGCGTGTGTGTGTGTGTTCAAAGAACCCTCTCCCTTGTAATTATCTAAATACTTTCCTCCTGGATAAACACATATTAAATAATGATAAAGTGGCGTGCAACAATCAATTTAAAGAAGCTTTTCTTTTTAGAATTCAAGCTCATATCTCAGGCACAAAACAAAACACCATAGTTCATAATGCACCAAAGAAAAAGCAAAAACCCAAAAATGGAAAGCATCGCAGAGCCCTCTCCCCAAAGGAGGGGGGGGGGGGGAAGGTAGGGACAGAAATAATGGTGTCTTTGCAGGCGCGATATGAGGCATCACCTATCTAAGAATCTACCTATTAAAAAAAGACCAGATGGAAGATATTGATGAACTTGAGCAGTAGCCAGTAAAGGAACAACGGAAAACCAAGTTTCATCAGCAGAGCCTCGGACCCCGTTGCAATGGAAACTTTTCCAAAGGCATATATTAGGTTCGGGAAAAGCATGCACATTGCCCATCAAAATCCCAAACCACCAACCCCTCTCTCTCTCTCTCTCTCTCTCTCTCCTTTTCTCGCTCCCAATTTTTTTTTAATCTCTCCTCTGATGTTAATATTTATTTAATCCTTTCGGCTTCCATCGCCGATCGGCTTTAGTTGGACGACGTCCCAAGCCCCTATTTCTAAAACCCTAAACCCCTTGGATGGAAACTAAGTAGCGTTAGCTTCAGACTCAGACCACTCAAGCATCGCAGAGTGGTGATTTCAAAGAAGTCATGGTATGACCATTCCCCACTCTATTTGTGGTTGCTCTCAACAATGGTCCTTCCCTAGTCTCAGCTGACCTATTTGTTTCATGGAGACATCACCATGGCTATGCATGAGAAGCATCTAATACCGTGCCCATGACATTCTGATAGGGCTATAATGTTCTTTCATAACTTGTCAGTTTTTTTATGCTATATCATATCAACTCTCTCCAAGTCTATTTATTAATGAGTCAAAATATCTATTTTTTGTTGTATGCATGCATGGCATATGAATGGCATTGGCCAATAATTGTTGCCTGCCATTTTTTTATTATTTTTAGAAAGTTGATTGATCATCAAGAAAGCGCTGGATTCCAAGCACATGAAGAGTTGTAGAGCTTTAAAGTAATGCCTTAAAAGTTATATGCTGAACTGAATAGTCTTTGATATTTTTAGCATAACTTTCTCTAGAATCATCCAATTCATGCATGGTTGGTGGCATTGAAAACTAGACTCCTATATCTTTCCAACAAGTTATAAATATTGATCAGATTATAAAGATATAAACTCCTTTATCTAAACTCATAGATGAATTCTTTTACACCTAGGAAGGATAATGCAGTGCAGATTTATTAAACTAAGTAGTATTTAGTGTTACTATCATAACTTTCTCTAGAGTTATCCAATTCATGCATGATTGGTGGCATTAAAAACTAGACTACTTTATCTTTCTAATAAGTTATAAATATTAATCAGATTCTAAGGTTATACACTTCTTTATCTAAACTCGGAGATAAATTCTTTTTTCACCTAGAGAGGATGATACAGTGCGGATTTATTAAACTAAGTAGTATTTAGTGTTTCTACCATAACATTCTCTAGAGTTATCCAATTCATGCATGATTAGTGGCATTCAAAACTAGACTTCTTTACCTTTTTAACTAGCTATAAATATTGATTAGATTCTAAGCAAATGCATAGTTGTAGAGCTTCAAAATAATGCCTTAGAAGTTAAATGCTGAACTAAATAATTTTTGTTATTTTTATTAAAACTTTTTCTAAAGTCACCCAATTAATGCATGATTGGTTGCATTTGAAACTAGACTCTTTATCTTTTTAACAATGTATAAATCTTGATCAGATTTTAAGTATATTAACTCCTTTATCTAAACTCAGGGATAAGTTTTTGTTCATCTAGAGAGGATGATGCAGTGTAGATTTATTAAACTAAGTAGTATTTAGTACTTTTACCATAACTTTCTCTAGAGTTATCTAATTCATACATTGTAGGTGGAATTAGAAACTAGAATTCTTTACCTTTGAAATGAGCTATAAATATTGATTAGATTCTAAGCACATAAAGAGTTGTAGAGCTTTAAAGTAATACCTTAAAAGTTATATGTTGAACTAAATGGTCTTTGATATTTTTGACATAACTTTCTCTAGAATCATCCAATTTATGCATGGTTAGTGGCATTGAAAACTAGACTCCTTTATCTTTCCAACAAGTTATAAATATTGATTAGATTATGAGGATATAAACTCTTTTCTAAATTCATAGATGAATTCTTTTCCACCTAGGGAGGTTGATGTAGTGCAGATTTATTAAACTAAATAGTATTTAGTGTTTCTATAATAACTTTCTCTAATGTTATCCAATTCATGCATGGCTGGTGGCACTAGAAAGTAGACTTCTTTATATTTCCAACAAGCTATAAATATTGATTATATTCTAAGAACATACAGAGTTGTAAAGCTTCAAAGTGATGCCTTAGAAGTTAAATGCGAACTGAATAGTTTTTGATATTTTTATTATAACTTTCTCTAGAGTCACCCAATTCATGCATGATTGGTGGCATTCGAAACTAGACTTCTTTATATTTCTAATAAGATATAAATCTTGATCAGATTTTAAGTATATTAACTTATTTATCTAAACTTAGGGATAAGTTTTTTCCCATCTAAAGAGGATATTGCAGTGTAAATTTATTAAACTAAGTAGTATTTAGTATTTCTACCATAATTTTAAAGCTCTACAACTCTTCATGTGCTTGTAATCAATATTTATAGGTCATTAAAAAGTTAAAGAGTTCTAGTTTCCAATGCCATCAACATTGTATGAATACCTTAAAAGTTTTATGCTGAACTGAATAGTCTTTGATATTTTTATCATAACTTTCTCTAGAATCATCTAATTCATGCATGATTGGTGGCATTGAAAACTAGACTCCTATATCTTTCTAACAAGTAATAAATCTTGATTAGATTATAAAGATAAGAACTCATTTATCTAAACTTAAAGATGAATTATTTTTCACTTAGGAAGGATGATGCAGTGCAGATTTATTAAACTAAGTAGTATTTAGTGTTTCTACCATAACTTTCTTTAGAGTTATCCAATTCATGCATGGTTGATGGCATTAGAAACTATAATTCTTTATCTTCTAATAAATTATAAATATTAATTAGATTCTAAGGATATAAATTTTTTATCTAAACTCAGAGATGAATTCTTTTTCCATCTAGGGAAGATGATGCAGTGCAGATTTATTAAACTAAGTCGTATTTAGTATTTTTATCATAATATTCTCTAGAGTTATCCAATTCATACATGGTTAGTGGCATTCAAAACTAAATTTCTTTACCTTTTTAATTAGCTATAAATATTGATTAGATTCTAAGCAAATGCATAGTTGTAGAGCTTCAAAATGATGCCTTAGAAGTTAAATACTGAACCAAATAGTTTTTGATATTTTTATTATAACTTTTTCTAGAGTCACCCAATTAATGCATGGTCAGTGGCATTTGAAAATAGACTCCTTTATCTTTCCAACAAGCTATAAATCTTGATCAGATTTTAAGCATATTAACTCCTTTATCTAAACTCAGGAATAAGTTCTTTTTCACCTAGAGAGGATGATGCAGTATAGATTTATTAAACTAAGAGTATTTAGTATTTTTATCATAACTTTCTATAGACTTATCTAATTCATACATTGTTGGTGGCATTGGAAACTAGAATTCTTTACTTTTCTAACGAGCTATAAATATTGATTAGACTTTAAGTATATAAAGAGTTGTAGAGCTTTAAAGTGATACATTAAAAGTTATATGCTGAACTAAATGGTCTTTGATATTTTTGTTATAACTTACTCTAGAATTATCCAATTCATGCATGATTAGTGGCATTGAAAATTAGATTCCTTTATCTTTTCAACAAGTTATAAATCTTGATCAGATTCTAATAATATAAACTTCTTTATATAAATTCAGAGATGAATTCTTTTCCACCTAGGGAGGTTGATGTAGTGGAGATTTATTAAACTAAGTAATATTTAGTATTTTTACAATAACTTTCTCTAGTGTTATCCAATTCATACATGGTTGGTGGCATTGAAAAGTAGACTTCTTTATATTTTCAACATGCTATAAATATTGATTAGATTCTAAATACATACAGAGTTGTAGAGATTCAAAGTGATGTCTTAGAGGTTAAATGCTGAACTAAATAGTTTTTGATGTTTTTATTATAACTTTCTCTAGAGTCACCCAATTCACACATGGTTGGTGGCATTGAAAACTAGACTCCTTTATCTTTCTAATAAGCTATAAATCTTGATTAGATTTTAAATATATTAACTCATTTATCTGAACTCAAGGATAAGTTCTTCACCAAAAGAGATATTACAGTGTATATTTATTAAACTAAGTAGTATTTAGAATTTCTACCATAACTTTCTCTAGCATTAGAAACTAGAATTCTTTATCTTTCTAATGAACTATAAATATTAGCTAAATGATAATATAGAGATTTTTGTGGTGTAAATATAAATTCCCATGAAGCAGGCGGGAAGAGACGAAAATGACCTTGGGGAGGTGGAAGCCGTGGAGTGGACAAACAAAGATGATGGTGGCAGCCAGGCAGGAGGTGCGCAGCTTGACTAGATGATAGCAAATGGGAGATGTGCGGACATGTGTACTCCTCTTGATTCAGAATGCGAGACCTCAAAAGTGGCAGAAATAATAATAATAATAATAATAATAATAATAATAATACCTTCAAAAAAAGAAATCAGATGCGTGCAGACCCTTCTACATGCCCAGGTACGTATGGGGGAGAGGATAGCCATTGATCTGGAGATAGGAAAGGAGCAGATTCGATAGCAGATCGGAGTCGGTTGCCATTGGTGGAAGTCACCAGACCAGCTCCTGCTGCATCCTGTCAACTAATGCTTTTTGTGGTGTAGATAGAAACTCCCACCCGCAGCTTACCCCGTGAACGATTTTGCCATCAAGATAGAAATATATTGTAACTTGATTTATAGCTGGATCCAATTAGGAAACACCAAATAACTGGGCTCCCTGACTAGGGGACGGCCAATTTGAGACATGCCATCCAATTTTTGGCCGATGTACTAAGACACGAAAGACCACCACATCGAAAGTCTGCGTATGGGCAAATCATTGCGGTATCGAACGGTCTATACAGACTTTTTTGAGGTGGTGGTGGTCTAGTGGATGCTCTTCTAACCAAGCTACTGGGATCTAGTGGGTAGGAATCGAACCCGGTCCAGACATAGTTATTTCTAAGCTCTCATCACAACAATTTTTTAAAATAACAGTGTCGACAAGTGCAAATTGCAACGTAAGAAATTGTCATTAAGAAACAAAATTTACTTGAAAAGAGAGTGAAATAATGTATCATCAGTTAGCCTTAAATCATGCTCCACAACTCACATACAAATCCTCTACCAGTAATTCTTCAAACTCCTCTAAAAAAGAGGGGTAAAAAATTATACTCTTCCAAACTTACGAAGTTCGGTCAACATCACGGGTCTTCCAATCAACCCAATGCCCATTAATTTAAGTGGCAAAATAAGGGCAAAAAGGGCAAGGTTCAACAGAGACATATGGTTGGGAAGTGGTCTATTCACATGGGCAAATATACTAGGCAATTAATGGTACATGTATATTACTATTTATAAATTCTACATGGAAGTCATTCTTTCATCATTGAGATTTTCCTCTGCTAAAATTAGATGAGTCTGTAGTTTATTTCCAAATGGTTTAATAAATCTCAAGTTGAATACATATCCCTCTGCTAAAAATATTCTTGTTTAGCATGTTGATATCCTTCGGATGTGGATATACATGTGTGTGGAGTTTCTTTTTATCTTTTTCTTCTTTCACTTGCAAATAAAAAATGATGAAAGTATTTAGGTTGCAAATAAAAAATGTTGGTATGTTTGGGAACAAACATACCAACATTCTTTATCTTTTAATAGAAAAAACATTAAGTTCTTTTCAGCAGAAAATGTCAAGCAGATGGCAAAAAGGGAGAATGAAGGCCTGAAATTGTTAAATGAAGCATGCCATTTAGTGATGGCTTGAACAAACTCATATAAACAAACTGAGTGGAAATTTTTTTTAATATGACCAACACCAGGCAATCGAAAACTTAGCTCAGGCTTATTTGTAGCCTTATCTCTATAAAGTAGTATTCTTTGTTTTTCAAATTTAGATTTAGTGACCTTCCTCGGAAAGAACAGGGAGGTCCAATTTAGCTCAGGCTCATTTGCAGCCATATCTCTACGAAGCATTCTTTGTTTTTCAAATTTTCAAATTTAGATTCAGTGACCTTCCCCAAAAAAGAGGAGTATGAGGGAGGTCCAACTTAACTCAGGCTCATTTGTGGCCATATAAAGTATTCTTTGTTCTTCAAATTTAGACTTAGTGACCTTACTCATGTACCTAAAAGCACCCAGACATTTTCATTCATTGATTGGATGATAGCTGTACGTATCAAAACCACTTTACTAGAAAATGAATGCTAGAACTACCCGACTACATAAATGATGGTGCTGGATGCATTCTAACACAAAAGATTGGCAATCATCATCATCATCTATTTCATCTTTTAATTTAGAATCTCTATTTCTATCTATGCATCCTAAAAAGGTTCATTTCCTCTTACTGCAGCCTGCTATTGATAGGTTCAGCAGTAAAACTTTAGATAAATAAAGCTATCTAACCTTTTTACTGTGCCTCCACCAATATAAAAAAGTGGGGATAGCATTGGTACCTAACAGTCCATGTGACCTACCTTGACAAATTAGGTCCTAATTTGATTTGATTTGAGGTTACCATCAGTTTTCTCCTCTCTTTCCGACATTGCTGAAATTTCTTACTCGTGACATCAACCCATTGATCATGAAATAAGAAAGCGATTAAGATGAAGTTTCCGAGCAAATAAAAAATGATGAAAGTATTTAGCTAAAAATATTCTCTCTCTCTCTCTCTCTCTCTGCGTACGATCCCCAAACGGGGAAGAGCTTGTTCCGCAGCTAACAACCAAAGGAACCTATATTTGAAAACAAAAATAAATAAATAAATAAATAATCATTGGTGAAATTTTGAAATTTCTTTAAAATGTCGATGAAATTTCTTTAAACTGTTTCTTTTCTACAATTTATTTTGAAATAAATAGTAGTTACCGCCTATACGTAGATAGATTTAGCTTCTTTCATGGGGCCGTATAGATTTGGAACCATTTAATATGTTTCAATAAAAAATTTAATATATGAAACCATTATTTGTAGTTAGATACATAAAAGTAGCAGAGATTTATCTATTTACAAGCGCATGCAAGATGGTTTTGTGACTGAGATTCAAATATAGATTGCCTTATGATTTATCTACATTTTAAATTTTAATATTAGTAAAAATAAATTAGTTTAAAGAAAAGCTAATCATAATTACTTAAATTTAAAAAAAATTCCGAAGTTTCCTCTCAAAAATCTTGAGCCAGGAGGGGCATGTGGTTCAATGCCAACTCAGTTAACATCTCTCTGCTGTACTTCTTACTGCTTCCCTAAAAACTATAATCATGTAATTCAAGTTTATCACTCAGATTCTTTTAAAAAGTAATAATAATAAAAAACACTAGTATTACAGCCATGAAGAAGCACAATTTCCAGTCAATAATTGATGCATGTGGGTATCAGAGACACCTTCAGTCCATACAATTGTAAAACCATGAAAACTTATTCTCTGATATTTTAAACCCAATTCTAGTTCAAGCCCTTTGTTGGCTAAGGTGGACCGAGTTACTTATTGGACCAAAAGTTAAAGAGATTTATTTAACTCAAAACTTTAATCAAGTGCCGCGGTGGCGTCTTTAGTAAGGTGTCTTTCCTTCTTAATTTTGCCCTCCCCTTGCTTTCTTTTCCTTCCCGGAAAACAACAATAACCTACATGAAACCTATTAATTTCAAATTGGCGTATGAAGTACAGGAACATCAAGATGTGAAGGTATCGCCAGTGGTCCCCTGTCTACCGGGCTGTTACATATATGGGTTGGTAGAGTACAGGGACATCAGGATGAAGTTCTTTGACAAGACGATAAAAATGGAAGAGGAATCTCAAACGAGGTTTGCACCAATAAGAAATAAAGTCACAGTTTCCGGCCCGCACTTTAAAAAAACTGCAGTTATATATTTATTTAGCATAAACCTGTAACATCCGTGACTTTTTTTTCTTCTTTTTTTTTTTTAATGACCGGAGAAAACCTTACAGTATAAATATACACTGAAAGAGTCCGCGACGAGTTGACAAGCATGGGTGTGGTAAAGTGACTGACAACCAGATTTAATATTTTTGGATAAATTTCATCGAACCAAAGATTCTTATTCTTTCTCTAAAAAAATAAGGCAAGCAAAAAGTACTTTATTTAAATTAAATCTTCGGTTTATCCAAGGATCGATTCAAGGTTAAGCGAGCCATTAGTTGTTGTGAAGGCCCCATCCACCAGCAGGTTGAGCCCACTCACGTACCCGGCCTCATCGCTCCCCAGAAACACCACCGCCTCCGCCACGTCCTCCACCTTGATCGTCTTCCCCTTGAGAACGGCGTGCTCTCCCATGAGCTCCTCCAGTTCCCTCTCTTCCATCGCTAACGCCTCGCACGTCAGCGGCGTGGCCATCCAATAAGGCGACACGCAGTTGACGCGGATCCCAAACCGCCCCAGCTCCACCGCCGCGCCCCTCATCAGCCCCACCACGGCGTGCTTCGAGCACGTGTAGTCCAGTGGTGTCACCCCGCCCACCACCCCCGCGATGCTCGATGTTATCACGATACTGCCCCGCCGCGCCGGGATCATCACCCGCGCCGCATGCTTCGTCCCGAGGTAGCACCCCACCAAGTTGACCCCCAACACCTTGTCGAAGTTGGCTTTGTCGGACTCCGTTATCTTCATGCATGGCGATCCGAGGATGCCGGCGTTGTTGAACATGATATCGAGCTTGCCGTGGCGCGACACGGTGGAATCAACGGCATCCTGGACGTGAGATTCGTTGGTGACATCGCAGTGGACGTAGGAAGCGACGGTGGGGCCTATGTCGTGGCAGATCGCACGGCCCTTGTCATCTTGGACGTCGGCAACCACAACTCGAGCACCATGGTGGGCGAAAAGCTTGGCTGTGGCTGCGCCTAGGCCGCTCGCACCGCCGGTGATCAACGCCACCTTGCCTTCAAGCCTGCGTGCATTAATCCAAATCGCAAGGTCAGCTAACGAATCATTATTGTAACCTCTATGATCTATGAGAAACAATATAATTTGTCCACCGATCGACCAGATACCCTGTACCTTTTCGCGAATGAGGAGAGCACAGAAGCGCTTCCCATCGGTGGCGTTTGGTGGAAGATTGGAGAGGTGAAACGTTGAAATGGGTAATATATCCTCTCCACGATGGTCCCGGCTGAGCTCCGGAGCGGGTGCTGGGCCTGCTGGCCGCTCCTTTACATTGAACGAGAAGAAAAAAGACAAGAACGACAGATTCCGTCGAAGAAAAAAACAGCCCAAAAACACGTGCTACCGGTCAAAACCAAATTAGTGCGACACGTTTCACGATGATCATCTATTTTTAAAGGGCGTCACCGTTGGACGGCTACTTCGCCACTTGCAACTCGAAAGCATTATTGAATAGCATCGTACACTATTTTAATTATATCGTAAAAATTTCAAAAGAAATATTCATAAAAAATGAAAGGGCAGCAGTAAATTTAGAGCAACTATAGAAATCCAGCATCAAAAATTCCAGCTTCCATAGCTTTATAGGTCATCCGCAATGCTTTGCATTACATTATCACGATCGAAATAATAAAAAAAAAATCCAAAACTTTGGCTACCATTTAGCATCTAAAAAAGAATGATCAAATAAATAAGAAACTTAATTAATAGCCGTATAAGATGATACAACTATGTCTTTAATTAGGTCAAACATATAATATTAAAATACTTGAATAATAACACCTCAGCCTAGTTCTACATTCAACTGGGCTTTGGGCTGGAAGTTTAATTTTTTGACAAGAATCAAGTTGGCATGGCGGGAATTGGAACTGATCCGAGTACATTTGGATATAATTTATGGTGTACAATTTAATCTCCACCTCTTGGCCATGAACTAACCCAGAATGAATACCAAATTCTTCCATCAGGCAACTCTGAAGCGGCGGACATCTAATAGGATTCAGAGGTTAGCTGATGCTTAGGGAAATTATCAGAAGGATATTCATTCTATCCGGTCTCAGCTTCTTCATTTCTTTCAGTCTAGATGGTCTGAATCCATTGATGATGTGGCTCCGATTATTCAGGTATCTGATTCCAGGAAGGTTTCCTCTTCGGATAACGCCATGCTTGTCAAGCCGATCTATGTGGAGGAGGTTCGCCAGGCCCTTTGAGAGCTTTCCAGATAAGGCCCCGGGGCCAGATGGGTTTCCGCCTTTCTTTTTTCGTCACTATTGGGATATTGTTAGGCAGGAGATGGTTCAGGCTATCCAGATTATTTTTCAATCTAAGCACATTCCTGTGGATTGGAATCGGACTCTTATTACTCTTGTGCCCAAGCGCTCATAAGCTTCTCTATCTCAGCATTTTAGGCCGATCAGTCTATGCACTACTTTGTACAAGATATGTGCCCGTTTCTTAGCTAGTCGCCTTCGAGCAGTGATTCCCCGTCTTATTTCTGTGGAACAGGGGGCGTTTATTAGAGGACATTCTATCTCGGACAACGTCCTCGTCACTGAGGAGTTTATGCATGATCTCCATAGAGCCCCTACCAGACGGTGTCTTATGGCTGTTAAGCTCAATATAGAGAGAGCTTATGATAGACTGAGCTGGGCCTTCTTGCATCGTTCTCTTCAGGAGTTCGGTTTTGACGATATGTTTATTGAGTGGGTTATGGCTTGTATCCAGAGGCCTTCTTTCTCTCTAATCATTAATGGGAGCATGACCGAGTTTTTTCATTCTTCTATGGGATTATATCAGGGGTGCCCTTTATCCCTCCTTTTGTTCATCTTGGCTGCGGATGATCTTTCTCAAGCTTTCTATCAGGCTCAGCAAAATCGAAGGATTGTCCCTTTTATGGTGGGGGATGAGGGCCCTTCCGTCTTTGTTTGCCGATGATTGCATCCTTCTGGGTCAGGCCTCTACTGATGTTGATCCATTTATTGATTTTGATGATTAATAAAGGAATTGAGTATATTTGTTTGATTACTAATGGATTTTATAAGTGTTTCAGGACTTAAATTTATTTGATCAATTTAAAGGAATTAAGAAATGAATTTTGAATCAAATACAAATCAGAGATTTCAAAGTTTCAGAGCTTGGAGTCAACACCTAGAAAGTCTGGAGCCGACCCCATGGCCAATTCCATTTTAATCTGATTTCTGATACAATCCAGAGCCGACACCTAGAGTTTCGGAGCCGACACCTAGAGTTTCAAAGTTGACCTTACAGTGTCTGGAGCGACTCCAATGCGGGGACAGAACGTTAATTTTTTATGCATTCTGGAGTCGACACCTACAGTTTTCGGGAGCCGACATCTGACGATGGCGAGCCGACACTTACTTTATCGGAGCCGACTCCTCAACAAACTCAGAAATTTCTATTTTTGGTAAAACGATCTGGAGCGACACCTGAAAAGTTGGAGCCGACTCCAACCTGACTGGGACAGAAATTTAAAATGCCAGATCAGCTCTAACGGTAATATTTCCATTTTACCTAATTTCTAATGGATATATTTTGTTTCCAGGTACACTCTAACGGCTAGTTTCATCCCAAAAATAGATTGAAGAAAATCTATAAAAAGGGGGAAGAACACCCGTTTGAAAAAAGAGGAAAAGAGGAAAAACAGAACAGAAAAGAGAAATAGTTCAAATCAAAATCCGAAAAACCCTGAGCCTGAAATCCAAGAGAAAATCCTTCAAACTCAAATCCTTCCACTCCAAAAACTCAAAGAGGAATCCAAGGCGTCTCAAAGGGAAACGCTCATGCTCGTTTAAGCGTGCGTGCAGCATGCTTGTGTCTACCTTTATAAAATAAACATTAATTCGGATCGATGCATTAATCTTTTTAGTGGTGGATTTTCCTTGCTGCTTTTTTTTTTTTTTTTGAGCCGCTTGGTTTTTCTTTGCTTGATTTTGTCATCGTAACCACTCCGAAAAAATATTACCAACAAAGCAAATGAATGCAGACAAATGAAGCAGCCTTGCTCTTTTGTTGTTTGGTCTACTTTTCTTCTCTCTTTTTTGATCTCTTCAATTTTGTTTATTTTTATAGTTGTTTCCATTCCAGGTATAAACTGAATGGCGGAAAGGAAATTAAAGAAAAGATTTCCATATGTAGAGTGAATGCATGCAATGCAAGCCAGAAGGAATACTTTATAGTTGGCTCATGTTAAGAGATGCTGGAGATTTCTCCACAGTCCAGCGTTGCAAGCATGCATTGCCCTCCGAGCGTGCATGGCTCGCCTCAACCACGTGGAGACCGTGGACCGCAGCCACCCGCCATGAGCCCCGCCCCAAACGGCGAGGCCCGCTCGCCACCTAGGACAAGCTTGTGAACAGTAGTCCGCCACCCCACCTCCGATCCCCCTTTTCCCCTCCCAACCCCACCGCAAGCTGAAGGCATCTCTCCTTGTCGACATATAGATATCTCGGCCCCAGATGAGAGCGACAAGGCCGGAACCCCACTTCCTCTCCGGTGTATAAAAAATTACACGGAAGAGCCAAGTCCCTCTTCACTCCTCACTCCAAAGCCCCCAAGGTCCTACATTTGGTACAAGCTCTTTCTTCCATATCTGTCTTCTTTCCTCCACTCCAATGGCTGTTATCACCATTGGGAAGTCATCTCCTTTTGGTTTAGTCCTTGCAGAGACCCGTGACGCTGCGTTTGACGATTGGGTCTACCGAGAAAATAATGGCGATGGTGATGACGACAACGACGACGATGATGATAATGTTGTCGCACCTGCGGCCTACTGATTGCAGCTGAGATTTTAGAAGTTTATGATGAGGTCATAGTATGGAGCAGTAGCGTACGTGTAGTTGGTGCTTTATTTTATCTTACGTGGGTATGACTCTGGTTGTCTAAGTTTCTAAAATAATGCTTTTTGTTAGGTTAGTATATATAGAGGTAGTTTATGACGAAAAAAGAGGGGCTTCATCCTCTTTAAGTACAATATTTTGTCGCGTTTTATATGTACTCGATGAACATGATTTAATATTAGTATGTTGCCATCACCATTAGTTAGCTCTGTGAACTCCATTAAGTCCCTGTCTCTGTCTTCTGTGTGTATGTGTGTGAAAACTCCATTAAGTCTCTGTGTGTGTGAAGTGAATATGTGTTTTGAGCCAACTATAAGTACTCATCTAAAATATTGTTAAGCGAATATGTGTTTTGATATTTAACCGTGAATGGATGCTTTGAATTAGAGATGCATGCAATGCTCATGTTAAGAGATGCTACAGTGATGTAATTTTTTAGGAATGTAATGGGTTGACCTCCTAGCAAATTCGGCCAATATAAATTCGAGACCATGAAATTACCATGCTGCATCTTTTTGAGAATGTTATTAGTCATTTGTCATATGATGTTTCTGAATAAATGATGGTTGTCATGAGTTAAATCAACATATATGAGAAGCAAAGAGTGAAAGGTGGAGAATGTTTTATTTATTATTTTTCCTTTATTTTTTCTTTTTTCCTTTGAGCAATGTTGTGGGTATGCTACCGCCAGGGTTCAAATTTTTTGACCTCTCCAACTCGTGCTAACGAGCTGAGCAAATGTTAGTCGGTGAAACAAACAGAGGTGCAGCATTAGGGGCATTGGTTCCCTTCCAGATAAAATTCTCACTTAAGAATGCCTAATGATGAGGTTATGATAATATTCAGTTAGTATTCCGGTTCTAGTATGATACGTTATTGAGGATCATGCGTGAAGTTTAGTCTCACATGAAATAACTGGTGGAACATAAGAAACGTTAGTATACATAATTAGGTTCAAAACTCAACTTAAATTTTAAATCGAATCAGGTTTAGATCAAATTTTCCTTCTCTCCAATCAACAAGTAGTATTAAAGTCATGATAGCTTTTGGAGAGTGAGCAGCTCTTGGAATAGAACAGGCAGCATGTTGTGATGAAGCATGACTCAGAAGAGGAAGATTTTGGACTAAAGTAGTAACATGTAGAGTACTCATCAGAATTAAACTTAGAAGTTTATTAGGTCTTGGATTAAGCTAATAAGTAGTGTTCTCAAAATTAGGCTTGGAGTTTGTTTGGAGTGTATTGGATTAAGCTTAGAATCACACAATATTAATCCCACAAAATATTGGTGAAAGCTAAAAGGATCGATATAGATGTTTAGAAACAAAGCTTAACAACTTGAACTTCAGACTTCTACATCAAGACTTTCTGTTGGTTGGACTCCAACCGTCCATTTCTCCCTAATACGTACCCTTTGTATTATATGTTTTCTTCGTAATCCTTTTCATAATGAAATGATATTTGTGTGCATATACATAATTATCTTCTTATTACATACAATTATTTTTCATCTACTTATAGTTTTCTTCGTATTGTGCATAGTTATTGTTTCATCGAACACAATAGATATAAATATGCATAAAATTATTGTGTAGTGAGAATAACTATTATTGTAGACTGATGATTACGTGGCTGACCAATGAGAGCTAAATAATAAATTTTAGTCCATTGTAGGGTTGGACATCGATTAACAAAAGAGAGACAAAAAGGACCGTCTCTGCACATGAACTTCTCATCTACTTTCTCCTAGATCACTTAATGTTGCATTTGGTACATCGCCAGCAATTCTGAATGGTAATGTAGATTACCTATAAGATAAATTATCACTTGATAAATTACCAGTAATGTTGATTACTGTGTTTGGTATACAGGTAATGCAACAGTAATATTGATTACTGTGTTTGGTATGATAAACAGATTACCAATAATATAACATCAAATTTTTAAAATATTCTTAAACTAAATTTATTAAAAAAATATATTATTATATATTTGATTTTAAAAAATTTATATTTATAAAAAAAAATTATATTTATAAATGATATTCGAAGTGATCGAAGGCCATCGATCGAAAGAAGTTTCGCGGCGTCCGCTGGACGGCGAAGATCCGAGGCCTAACTCCGCAGACCTTTGACACGGAGGTTTTAGCGAGGTCGGTAGAAAAGGATGCAAGTAAAGAGCGATCAAAGAAAGAAAGAGCAATCTTGTCAAAAAATAATTTATGAAATTACCACATCTCTAGTAATGTAGATAGCCACCCCTTTCTGTGGTGATCTGGATTACCTCATTAGAGGTAATCCGCATTATCACTACAAGATAGATTGCCATTCAAAATACGTACCAAACGCAGTTATCCGATGGGCCCCTTTGAGGCATTTGGTAATAGGTAATATATTCAAATTATCGATAATTTAAAAGGTGTCCACCAGATAACTATGTTTGGTACGTATTTTAAACAAAAATCTATCATATAGTGGATAATTGGTACCAAAGCTTCGTCGGTCATCACCACGCTTCGAACAGTGGCCAACGAGGATGGAAAGACAGAGGGGCAGGCGGCGGCGTGAGCAGGCGGCGATGGCTGCACGCCGTCGCCTGTCCCTCAACTACGACCATGGATGCCGCAGCTTAAAAAAAATTGGGAGATGGCTGTTCGGAGCCATTGGACCCCGAACGGTGATTGGCATTGCCTCCACTGATCGCCAGAGACCCTCCCCCTCTTCCTCGGCCGGCATAGAGTCAGGGAAGCCACGTTGGCCGCCACGATTGGCGGCGGCTGTCCGTGCATCCGAGGGACGCAGGGCCGCCAGAGCCACTCCGGTGGCTGGAAGGCCCCCTCCCCTCGATCGGAGCTCCCCTCGAAGCTCCATCCCGACCATCGAAGGGTTGGGATCCACCCGCGTCATCGTTGTGCATGCGATGCGCACAGTGAATGTCATGAGTTTATGGGTGGCACCACCCGTAAATCCAAAAACCAATCAGAGGCAATTTCATCTTTTCATAATTCAAAATTAAAAAAAGGGCTGTTGATGCTGACATGGCTGCCACGTCAGCTCAGTGATGACGTGGCTGCCACGCCAATCCCAATAGCTTCGCGTGGCGTGGGGGTCTCGGATGATATGGCAGATAGTGTGTCTGTCCATGTGTCCCCTGACGTGGCTGTGGGTTCCGCTGACGTGGCGACTGAGTAGTCATCCACGTGTCAGGGTCCCAGCTGATGTCAGTGCCTATGTGGCATTTAAATTGATTTTTAAATTTTTTGAGTATTTTAAAATTTTAAAAAATTCAAAAAAATTAGAAAAAAATTTACAGAAAAATCAAAAAAATAACAGAAATTTTATACCCATTGGGCAATTGCATGGTCCATAACTTATAGAAATTTTATTTACTTATATATACGCACATAGATTTAGCACAATATTGTCTACTTATACATTCAACAAAAGTGATATTCTTTATGCCATTAGCAGGTAGATTGAACATGTATTTGAGGCTAATGATGATAATAAATTAGGATTCCATTATGAAATTACTTTTCATAATCATTTTGAAGTTAGTATTGTTCCTTGGAATTAATCATTTTAGATAAATCATGTCCATCTAGATGGGGTATGAATATTCTTTTACTAGTAATCAGCATTCAAACAAAAATTTTGACTTCATCTATACGTGCATAATTTCCGCCTAAGTAGGACATTAGTCTATGCAAACATATTTTACGAAGTAGCTTAACTAAGTTCATCTAAACCATAAGCATATTTGAAAATTGACTTGTCGATTGGACCTCTAGTTTTAGCCTAATGCAACCATCAAGTTAGGTGGGGCCATGTAGTTTCAACTATACTCTTGATATTACCTACTTTATTGTCCAAACATGCTTCAATATGACAAATTTATGATAGCAGGTATCTTGTTTGGTAGCAAGTCGTAGAGTCACCTCCTCATAATAAAAATTTACATGTAATTTTATGTAATTTGTGTGACTTATATACAATCTAATGCTTAAGACAATGATATCATATATGAACAAACTATTTGTAAATATTAGCCTTTCTACCATGGCCTAGATCAATCGAACAAACTATTTGCAAAATATCAGTAGCTTTATTTTGGCCTAGATCAATTGGCATATATTGTGATGCATACATAGATCCTTTTTGATAGTCCTCTAATATGTCAATATATCCATATCAATATCCTAGTCTATCATCAACATTTGTATACTTTGAACTCAAGCAAGCCCTGACATGTTGCAACAATGCTAATGTACCAAAATGTTATAGAAATTATATGTATCCTTACCATTACTTTTCTTTGACAAATTACATGAAATTAACTCCTAATTTTACAAATAACAGGATCTATAGGAAAGTTACACATCATGTTTGTGACCTTTTTATTTCTTTTCTTTTTCCCCATTACTTCTATATTTCTTCGTTTCCTCCACATTTTACAATTTATACACATCTAATCAAAACCATGCCCTAATCCAAAAAGCCCTGAGGAGGCTTCTCCTAGCTTGTCAATTGGCCACTGGCCAGGCCCTCCAAGGCCAAGGCACATGCGTGTCCCATCCAGTAGCTAGCAGGCATCATCCCTCGGTGCCCCATTCACATCTCGACACGTGTCCCTCTTTTTATCCCTCCTCCTTACCCTCCCACTTCGTGTCAGAAATCCCCACGCTTCATAGATCCTTCCTCTTTTCTTTTATTTTTCTCTTGTCCGAACCAGAAGCTTTCTCCCTTAGCTCTTTTAACTGCTTGTATCACCCTTTGAGGGAGGGAAGAGGAGAGGAGAGAGGATGGGGAGGGGAAGGGTACTGGAGCTAAAGAGGATCGAGAACAAGATCAATCGCCAGGTGACCTTCGCGAAGCGGCGGAACGGGCGGCTCAAGAAGGCCTACGAGCTCTCCGTGCTCTGCGACGCCGAGGTCTCCCTCATCATCTTCTCCAACCGCGGGAGGCTCTATGAGTTCTGCAGCAGCTCCAGGTAGTGGGCAGAGGACGAGAACTGGGTAAAAAGCAGCGAGATAAAAGCTTCTTCTTTTATTTGTTTATTTTTTGTTTGGATGTTTCGTTCTCTTTCTTGGTCTTGATCTGTTTCCGGTTTTAGATCTCGGGGGAAGGGGCTGTTCCCGTTGCTGTTCTTGTGTCCTTTTCGGTGAAACAATAAAAAGGAAGTCAGATCTGCTGAGAAAAGAAACTAGTGATCTATAAAATTCATAACTTTCTGGTTTTTGATTATGTTTTCCTTCCTCTACTCAGGATGGGAGCGATCTACAAATCTTAATGAGTTAGAGAAGGATCGGATATGTGGAAAGATGGTGGTTTGGTTGCACCAGCTTTGGCTATAAGGGTGAGGGTTTCTGAGTTTTTTTTTTTTTAAAAAAAATTCAGATCCGTTTTGTTCTTGGTTTAATTTCCTTCTATACTCTTTCTTTCTCTCTTTGATGGGTTTTTTTCCCTGGTTTTTAGTAGTCGTTTGGCTGTTAAGGCGAATAACACACGCCAGCTCTCTACGTCTGCTCGAAAGTCCTAGATTTTCTCTCTCGGATCTTCATCGTGAATCTTTTGGAAACTTTTAGGTTTTGCTTGCTGTGCCATTTTTGTGCTGTCAAATTTATGAAAGTTCAAATCGGTTTAAGATTAGAGAGAAATAAACTGTCTTTTCTATTTATGACGACATGAAACCTAGGTCATCAGTCATGTCTTTCTGTTGAAAAAGTTTGGTCGGTTTTTGAGTCTTCCAGGTATTCTTCTTTTGCTTTCTGGTCTGAAGGTTGAGTAGTTTTGGTGTGTGGATTGTATATATACATGTTAATAACCATCCGTTTGAAGCTTGTTCTCTAGAACCTCTGCATGGTCGTTTCTATGCTCAAGACTTTCTGATTTGACCATCACTTCATGCTCTAATTCTTAGTGCTTCTATGGTTTTTTCAGTCATTTCTGTTGCTTCTTTAGCAATAAATTACACTGAAGCTTTATGATGTCATTCTGATTTTGCTTTAATGAGTTTTCAAATGAGATTTACAAAGCCATCAGCAATTTGGCATGTAAAATTTATCTCAGCGTACAATTTTCAACATTAGAACGTTGGGTTTAAGAATTATCGTCTGGGTGAATCATTTGAATTTAAGATTTCATATGTAACAGCTCCCCAATTAGAAAAAAAAAAAAAAAAAAATAAAGGGTTAAGCTCAAGAGCTGATTTTCAGATAGTTTCTTCTGTTTGCCCTTATTTTTCCTGGAAAGCTTGATTCTGTAGTTCTTATACTTCTCCGGCTTCCCTTCTTCAAATGATATTATGACCTCCAAGTCGCTTTTTATTTTAGATCTCGTGACTATCTTCTATTCATGTAGCTAAAAAACCGTTGTTGGCTATTTAACTCGCCTTCTTCTCCCCCACTTCATTGCTAATGGTTCTTCATGTTTAGCAAGCTTTTCTAAGAATGAAAAGTGAACTTCAAGGAGATTGTTCTTCGCAAAAATTCATATAGGAGTGGAGAATAGGTAAAAGGCAGGTTATAAATATTTCTATAGATTCTCCTGTTAATAGTTTAATTTGATACTATAGTTTGATGCCATAATTTTATATGTGTAGATGGTAAACTTCAAAGCTTTTTTATAGTAGCATTATTTTATAAAGTAGGCTTGGCTATATTCAGATGTAGCCAAATTTAGATCTGATCATCTCCTTCACCTTTAGATCCATATATTTTAGGGATTCCAAAGATGAAAAAGATAAAAAAGTTGGGATGTCTTTGAGATTCGTATATATTTAAAGATGAGATAGATGATTGTATCCTAAGCTTGACTACATTCAAGTCTATCTCCTATTTTATTTTATTTGCTTTATGAGAAATCTAATGTTTTATGCCCTAGGTTTTGTTCTTTGAGCCCTTTAGGAAACATCTTTAGATTACAATTTGTGCACCCCTTAATTTTGATCAAATAGATCTTAGTAGCACCCCACAGTTCCTTAAATTTGATTTGTCACATGCCTCACTCTCATGCTTGACCGTCTCATATTTTTTCCACTTTTTTATATTGTTTGGTGGTCTTCACTTGAATAGTTAATTGCTTTAAGACATACTCTTGAATACTACACCCGGCTTAAAATATGATCTAGAATGACTTGGGGTTCCTGATCACTTCAGCTATGAATTAGAAAAGTATTTTAAGGCCCATTGGATTTTTTAAACTCATCCATTCATCTAATGACATATTAAACTTCACAGTACTACAGCTTCATGTGCATGTAGGCAAAAACATACATACACATTGGGATAAGTCCATGCGCACACCTTTAAGCAGCCTTGTAGTCCCTATGATAACTGGCTGGGAGTTTTCTGAACCAGCAAAACTTCTAAAGTTGATTCTTTCATTTTAGCCCATGAAAGGCCCTTGAAAGATCCCATTAAGGAAGAAAAAAAGCACTCCCATCAGAGAAAATTAGAAAAATGAGTTTTTATCTGTCAGACAACACCCATAAATAATTTCTTTTTTTATTTCTTATGTCAAGGTTTGAAGAGTAATTTTATTTATTTTATTTTTTATTCACTGATAAAGAGCAAGGTTTGGATAAACATGCATCCCCTCATACCAGATTTCCTTTGAAACCATTATTTCCTGTTATAATGCAAACAATGTTTGTTATTTTCCTGGTTTGACTCCGGGGTAGGTTTCTGGGAATAAAATTATGCTGCTACCAGGACCATTATTTGTTATGATGGGAATTTGACATCATGGTAATATCACAATGCTATGTAAGGCAATCACATTGAGAGGATAGTATTATATTATTTTTAGTTGCATATGTACTGAGATAGTTAAATGACAAGATAACAACTTCATATTTACCATTAATCAGTAACCTGTTATAAGTGTGTTTGCATGCATTTGTGTTAACCAAGAGGCTTTTAGAACCCATAATAACAACCCTTATAATGATATAACACCTATTATTCTACATATGTGATTGCAAACAACTCCATTTCGATGTGGGCCATATACCTGATACACAAGGAACCTATGATTTTAAGTGTGATGGGGCACAGTTCACCATAAGGGACATTCAAGTTTGATCAGAATTATAACTTTTAAAATTCAAATAGCATTCTGATTTACTAGTGTCATGTCAGATAGTATTTAGTATTTATTTTATTGTTATTGCTTGTTATATCCTGTTTCCTTGACTAATAAAAGTCATTGTACCATCATTTTATTCCTTATGAAACTACTCCAGATCGATCTTAAGCGGTAGGTGACAATTTTTATCTCCTTTATAA
This sequence comes from Calamus simplicifolius, assembly GCA_900491605.1. Taxonomy (NCBI): domain Eukaryota; kingdom Viridiplantae; phylum Streptophyta; class Magnoliopsida; order Arecales; family Arecaceae; genus Calamus; species Calamus simplicifolius. The sequence goes on along the minus strand of UESW01004176.1, from coordinate 802,166 downwards.
CGGGAAACAGTGGTTGCACAGGAGGTTGGATGTAACTTGTATATTCAGTGATATTGAAGCCTTGCTATTAAACAGTCAAACTTTTTTCTGAATATGTATATATTTATGCATGGCAGCTGTTTTTTTACACAGGTAGAGTGTTTTCTTTTCTTTTTTCAAAAAAGGTAAATCAATGCAGTCTTTCATGGATCAAAGTTAAAGGTGACTAAATGAAACTTGAGTGGCTTTAGTGGGAAGGGGATCTTTACCTGTTGGAAATCTATCATTGGACATGGAGACCAATAATCATGGCTTTTATACTGCTTAATGGGATGCTATGGGGACCTATCAAAGAACATGGAGACACATAACACTTAAATGTGTACTGGTGTGGTGTTCCTCTAGCCCCCTAATACATACTCAACTCAACTCATCTAAGCTATTTCCTAATAATTGATTTAGTATATTCATGTTTTAGGGGATTTGGCACAATTTTACGCTGACTGTCAGCTACTTAACGCAACCCTCCTTCTTTACCCAGGCTTGGGGTCGGCCTTGGCGGTGTTTAGCCCTTTAATACATAAATGGGGAAAAATCAAGTGAAATATGATCCTACACTTTAATAGGACAAAAAAAATTCCAACATTTATCTATCTCTATCACCAATTCATCTCACTTTTTTGCCATCATGTTCCTCTTGCATTACATCTTGTAGGAAAGAATCTTAGTGTCCTACTAACAAAATCTTGAAGAACTTTATATTCTTCCAGTAGTTTTACTGCTGATAGCATAGCATACAAGCATGTGCAATGCATGTTGTAAAATTAAGGAAATTATATATGTGTGGGTGTGTGTTCCACTTAATGCTAATGATCATGATATCTTGCATGCATGTTATGCATATGGTGGGAGCTTGGTAAAGTCAAAGATGAGTTAATATGCTTTTAGATGTAGGATTACTATAAATGGTAGATTATATATATTAAGTAGGCATTATATTCCAAGAGCTTAGACTAATAATGTTTTTACAATTAATGGGACAAGAAAAAAAGAAGAGGGGTGGGGGATAGGTTGGATTGTTATGTGTGGGCTGTGAGATTAAGGACCAACTTCTTGAGAAAAGTCCTGATCTTAGCTATATTTTTCACAAAAATATGTCATGATATAATATATACTTGGGTAAAGTTTGTTTTGTAAAATCTGATGGCAAATTTGGGAAGAAAAATTGATAGATGAAATCTTTTAGAAGATTTAAAACCCTGTTTTTAATTATACTTTTGTTACCACTAACTATTTCTGAAAAAAAAAAGACTCATGAATTCTAAGGGCATAACCATAGGTCGTATATGTCTTACCTAGGGTCCATATGGACAAATTTATGGACAACTATCTGATTATGCCATTATTTGTTTCTGTTTGTGACAAATGCTTCATTAGGTATATTGATTTGATTTGTAACTCTGATTATTTATTGAGAATATGACGAAGATTAGGGTTTTATTAGTTTACTTCTATCTTCAGTTCTTTTAATAGGATGATTTTTAGGGGATGCTTGTAAGGTTTTGAATGGTTATTCAAGTCATTGTTTCTCCAATATAATATACATAGATTGTCTCTACTATAAGTCACTTATAAAGGGTAATTTGGATATTCTTTTTGAGAGTTTCAGTTGCTTTACAAAGGGTTGATCATAGACAAGAATTTTGACAGATGTTGATAATTGATAAAAGTTACAATCTCTTTCTTGTCTCTTTCTTTTTATTTACATCTTTTGTCCATTTGCAAGGTTTGATTCCAAATCCCTCCCTCGGTTATTAATTTCCATTAGGCACTAATTAAGCTAAGTTCTAACTCGGCTCCAATTTTTTCAGGTAAAAAACGATATGGGAGAAGCTTACGGGAAGAACCTGTTGGCATCGCCGTCGTCCCGGGCCTTGGTGCCGCCCTTCGCAACAGTAGACCCAGCCATCGAGGAAGCGGCAGAGCTCGCCCTGCAGCGGCAGCATGAGGACGAGGCGACGGAGACGATAAGGACCTGCCGGTAGGAGGGGCAGGATGAGTGGGAGCCCAACCACGTATCGACGCAGCCGACATGGAAGTCATGCCCGCACGGCGGAACGATGCGGATCTCGTTGCCCTCTATCCCGTTTCCAGCCCTCGTGAGCCTCCTGCCAGGGATGGCGACTCTATTTCTATATCCCGTTTCCAGCCAACCAGTCCAGCAAAGTGGTTCAAAAGAGAGATTTTGCTCTCTCAAACCATTTCGGGGTGGAGAGCTGGCATGGCCGTGCATGTGCGTGCACGATGGTGCCGTACGGGGAACAGGGGAGGGCTCGGCCCTCCCTTCCTAATAAAATGGGGCCGACATGGCCCCTCTGCCTCCCCGCTAGAGCTCCTGCCATGCCATCGGTAAGTTCCCACCCCCTCAGCAGGACAGAGAGTGAGAGAGGAACGGGAGAGGAGTCGCGGTTGCGCTCGAGGTTGCTGGCGCTGCTCCGTACCACCTCCGCCAACACCCGTCTTCACCTCGGCAAGGTAAGAGAGAGAGAGGGGCAACGTTCGGATGCTCCTCCCGTGACCGCGCCGAGAGCCTCGATGATGCCGGTTGTGGAAGCCCTACCGCTCGAGGCGGCCGAGGGGAGAAAGAGGGCCACCAGGTGGCCCTCCTCTGTAGCGAGAGCTGGTTCGGTTCCCGTATTTGTTCAGGACCAGCGGCATGCTTGCTGTCTCGCCAAGCCCGGGCTGCAGGTGGTGGCCCCCACCAGCGGCAGGGAGGCATCTGGTGGGGTTCGATCGGCCACGTCGGTGCCACATTAAGGGTGGCGGGAGAAGAGAAGGAAGATGAAGAAGAGGAAGAAGAAATAAATAAAAAGAAAAAGGAATGAAAAGGAGAGAAGGCTGCCACCGATCGGCACTGGGCCGGTCATCGATGGCCAGGCATGCTCGGGAGGGGCCGGCAGCGGCCCTAGGCCATCCGCCACTCCCCTCTGGTTTAGGTGAACCAGGGGAGAGAGAAGAGAAGAGAAAGGAGGGCTGGGCCCGAGTTTGGCCAAGCCTAGTAAGCCCTTTGGGCTAATTTTTTGGGCACCAAATCGGGTCAGACCTAATAAAAGAAAGATAAGGTTTGGATAGCTTTGATCCTAGTTTCTTAGAGAATTTTTATTTTTCTATTTGGGCTTATATATTTGAAAGTTTTCAAGATTAGAGTTTAGAAGTTACTTTGACATGTTGATTTTGGAGATTAAAAATTTAAAAAATATGTTGTAGGTACCTATACCTTTGGATTAGCACTAGAAGGTAAGTAAGCCATTTATCATAATTTCTATGAATTATCAAGATATGCAAATTATGGATTTAAATGCTATATGGTTTTACACAGTGCATTATTTGTTAAATGAAAAAATGGATTTCATACACCATATATGCAAATGTCTACTTTTACATGATTACTTGAAGTTGCTAAATTTGGTGTATTATATGAAAAAAGAAAAATGGATTGGTACCCCATGCATGCAAATGACTGTTTTATATGAATATTTGAAAGTGTTAATTTTTGTAAAATTATATGGTACCCTTACATGCAAATGATTATTGAACATGGTCATTTTTGAAATTGTTAAATTTTGTAAATTATTTGGTACCTACATGCAAATGATTATTTGATATGGTATTTAAAACCATTGTATATGTGAAAAGTATATTGATTGTGTTTTTGAAATAATACATGTTATCTTACAAATATGACATAAAAATGATGTTTTACGAATATGCTACTGTGCATCACCATGATCCATTATTACATGACATGATATGCTATATAACTCTGGAACTCATCCCCCATGAGGGTGATATATCGGGGACACACCTAGAGGGCATTCTATTGACTCCGAGATCCACCTTCATAGGGGTTGTATGTGAAGGATACACCCAAGAGGTGTTCTATGACATGATATGTGATATGACTCTAGAACCCACCCTTCACAGGGGTTATATATGGGGGACACACCCAAGGGGTGTTCTGTTGATAGCAGGACCCTTCCTTCACAGAGGATGTATAGCGAGAATACACCTTTGAGGTATTCTATTTACGGGGACGTAGTGTATGACCATGAAACATTGGTATAAAATAATATTTACATGTTTAATTATAGTGGTACAGTGGTTTGATGTGAAATTATGTTTTGAAATGTTATATGGCATTTGCTTCCAAAATTATTTTGAGCATATGATATGCATGATTTGGTAATATGATGAAATGTATTTGAAATATGGAAGCTTGACATATGTTTTTACATGTGAAAATATGATTTGCTAAAAGCTTAAATTGGCTATATTATATTACAGTAGGCTTACTTACTGAGTGTGAGCTCATTAAAATCTCACAATATTTTTCAAAGCTGCAAAATTGAACAAAGGGAAACATGGGGTAGTTGGAGCTTTCATCAGAGTAATATAGATTAGAAATTTTCTTGTAGCTCCAAACCTTGATCTTATATTTTTTGGCATGTAGTCCAAACTTGATTTAATATGGCTTGTACTAAAAATGTTTTGGATTTTGGATGACTTAGAGTTTTATCCCTCCTTGTATTAATTGGTATATTATAGGATGCCTTACATGCCTAACATGCAACGAGTTGCCACCCCTAGATCCACCACCACTGGGTCCAAGGCGTAACAGCAGGGTGAGAGAGACAGAGAAAGAGAGAGAGGAGAAGAGTGGTTCAGAAGAGAGAGAGAGAGAGGAGAAGAGTAGTTTCATAGAGTAGTTTCAGAGCAGCAGAGTAAGAAGAAGAGGGAGAGAGAGAGGAGATCGAATAGTGGTTCAGCGAGCATGGAGACTGATAATGGCTGAACAGGTATTTTCTCCAAACCTCATGAACTCCAAAGAATTTGGTTCTTTATCATGTTATTTAGCCATTAAATCTTAAAAACTTGGATTGTCAAGAAGTCAATCAACAATACGTTATTATTATTATTTTTAAAACATGATGAGAAGTTCGCATTGTGCTCCTTTTCTATATACCTAGAAATACTTATCATATGCTAGTTTTAGACTTTCAGCTGTACTGAGGTATGGGCCAATAGAGGCTGAATAACATATATTAAATTGACCTAAATTTTAGAGAGATCTTGCCATTGGGCTCAAACTTCAACATTGAACTTGCCCCTAGTTACTGGGCTAAGTTGGGCCAAACCAAGATGGCTTTGCATGGCACTGCACACGAGCTGTTTGAGGTCCATCATTTGCCACCAATGGTGGGCACTTTTGAACCCTTCCATCAAACCCTACACTGAATTGGACTTGACCAATGCATGTAGGAACTTTGTGGTCTGCGAAAGTGCACATTATTACCGCACTGATGGGCTCTAGCATTGTAGCTCTATCATGAAGTGTTGCTCAATTAGGTTGGATTGCAAGGTTGCTCGTTGTCCTCGGCTTCTCCTGCATCACTTGCTATAGCTCCACCTTCTTAGCTGATTATTTTTGATCACCCAATCCAATCACCAGAGCAAGAAATCAAACATATTTTGAGGCAGTCAGATCATTCTTAGGTGACCTAGTCTGAATTTTACATGTAAGTCATTTTCCAACTTCTGCTCATTAACAAAACTGCATTGCTTCTCCTCAAGGCCCAAAGAATGTATTATGTGTGGAATTGCACAGCTTGTGAACCTGTGGAAAACCTTGGTGGGCCACACTGTAACAACCACTACCAGCATGGTGCAAGTAATCTCTACCCTATGGATCACTATGAAATATTTTGTTAGCTAATTGAGATCTCTTCTTTCCCTTGTGGGTGACTCCAGCCCAATAAGGCGATCAAACTGCTTTCATCGAAACGGGCATGGCGCAAGGTGTGAGGCCTCTTGGACTATGCTTATGGTGGTGTTTGGGGTAATTCAGTCATGCTCTCTTAGTTTCCAAGCTTGAAGAATGTAACCTGGCTATCGGTGGTGGCAGTTATGATGTCATCTGCTTACTCCTTCATAGGGCTTGGCCTATGCATAAAGAAATATTAGAGTAGGGTTAGTTGGTGCTGGTGCTGCATCATCCAGCAAGACGGTATGGAATTCATTCCAAGCAATGGGGAACATAGCCTGTGCTTACACTTTTGCGGAGGTCTGATTGAAATCTAGGTACTAATTTTCTTGGCTAATTTTTGCTTCTTCAATCATGTTGAGCATGTCTGCATCAATTGTTATAGTAATAATTTGGAATCTCACCAAAAAATATTAATCAAAGAGGTATTATTTAGGCTCCTTGATTTTGTACAACTCTCCAAAATGTGAAACTAAATACTCATCAACATAGGCTTTCACATACTCCTTTTGCCTAGGCATGGCATCTACACTGGGTCAAGGGTCAATGTTCGAATCGATATTCAAATCGAATCATAAATATATAGAGCTTATGTGCGGTGTTCCTTACTCTATATGGTTCATGAGCTAGATTTACTGTAACACCATTTGTAATAATTCAAGATCTTCCCTAAAAAGACTAACTAAAATGTATTATTGAGACCTTTTGGTCCTATACAAATGCCTAAGATCTTTCATATATGTAATCAATGAGGAACTACAAAATATCCGGCATAGGCCCTCACAGTTGCAAAACTATAACGAAACATATGATATAAGGCTTATTGGCATTTGTGGAGGAAAGCTTGTAAATTATTACAATGAATTGATATAGACAAAGCTAGTAGAAGTCATTATTTGAGGTTTAAGGTTATAAGGAGTGTTTGCCTTCCTCTCTAACTATAAAACACTCTGAAGTCACCCCCACCAAAAAACAAAACAATGAAGAAGGCATCATTGTATTGAATTAGGGTCACCACAATCTTCTACCTTTCTCTTGGCTGTATCAGATATGTTGCTTTCGGGAATGAGGTGCCTAGAAACATTCTCACTGGTTTCGGACCCTAAGAGCCCTCTAGGCTCATCGACATTGGCAACATATACCTCATCCTCCAACTAGTGGGAGCTTACCAGGTATATATCCATTCAAAGAATGACCAGCATCTGATCAATGATCATTATCTAGCTTATCTACCTTATGCTTTCAGGTCTTCCATAGCCAATCTTTGCCATCATCGAGAAATGGATAGCCTCCTGGTGTCCAGAAGTCAGGTTCATCCACAGGATCTACGTTGTTAGAGTGCCACTCTTGGAGGGTGGCTCCTAAAAGTTCATGCTTTCAAAGCTTGTTCTGTGATCAGCCCTCGTTTTCTTGATGACCTTGGTGGCGATGTTGGTGCCATTCTTCAATGCCGTCTTGGGTCTTCTTGGCGCCATGAGCTTTTGGCCGCTGGCTGTATACTTTCCAATGAGCATGCACATAGCTCAGAGGGATCGACAGGGGAACTCCAAAGTGGGTGCTACTACATAGCTTTAGCATGTTCTGCTTTCTGATCTTAGTTGCAGCTAGCGTTGGTTCGGTGGCTGACATTGTGGATAGCCTAATGCTCTCTACCCCTTTCAAGATTGTGAGCTAAAGTTGTTATTCATATAGCAGCTCTGGACTGCTGAAGTTTAGCTCACAATCTTGAGGCTATATGAATAACAACTTTAGCTCACAATCTTGAAAGGGGTAGAGAGCATTAGGCTATCCACAATGTCAGCCACCGAACCAACGCTAGCTGCAACTAAGATCAGAAAGCAGAACATGCTAAAGCTATGTAGTAGCACCCACTTTGGAGTTCCCCTGTCGATCCCTTTGAGCTATGTGCATGCTCATTGGAAAGTATACAGCCAGCGGCCAAAAGCTCATGGCGACAAGAAGACCCAAGACGGCATTGAAGAATGGCACCAACATCGCCACCAAGGTCATCAAGAAAACGAGGGCTGATCACAGAACAAGCTTTGAAAGCATGAACTTTTAGGAGCCACCCTCCATGAGTGGCACTCTAACAACGTAGATCCTGTGGATGAACCTGACTTCTGGACACCAGGAGGCTATCCATTTCTCGATGATGGCAAAGATTGGCTATGGAAGACCTGAAAGCATAAGGTAGATAAGCTAGATAATGATCATTGATCAGATGCTGGTCATTCTTTGAATGGATATATACCTGGTAAGCTCCCACTAGTTGGAGGATGAGGCATATGTTGCCAATGTCGATGAGCCTAGAGGGCTCCTAGGGTCCGAAACCAGTGAGAATGTTTCTAGGCACCTCATTCCCGAAAGCAACATATCTGATATAGCCAAGAGAAAGGTAGAAGATTGTGGTGACCCTAATTCAATACAATGATGCCTTCTTCATTGTTTTGTTTTTTGGTGGGGGTGACTTCAGAGTGTTTTATAGTTAGAGAGGAAGGCAAACACTCCTTATAACCTTAAACCTCAAATAATGACTTCTTCTAGCTTTGTCTATATCAATTCATTGTAATAATTTACAAGCTTTCCTCCACAAATGCCAATAAGCCTTATATCATATGTTTCGTTATAGTTTTGCAACTGTGAGGGCCTATGCCGGATATTTTGTAGTTCCTCATTGATTACATATATGAAAGATCTTAGGCATTTGTATAGGACCAAAAGGTCTCAATAATACATTTTAGTTAGTCTTTTTAGGGAAGATCTTGAATTGTTACAAATGGTGTTACAGTAAATCTAGCTCATGAACCATATAGAGTAAGGAACACCGCACATAAGCTCTATATATTTATGATTCGATTTGAATATCGATTCGAACATTGACCCTTGACCCAGTGTAGATGCCATGCCTAGGCAAAAGGAGTATGTGAAAGCCTATGTTGATGAGTATTTAGTTTCACATTTTGGAGAGTTGTACAAAATCAAGGAGCCTAAATAATACCTCTTTGATTAATATTTTTGGTGAGATTCCAAATTATTACTATAACAATTGATGCAGACATGCTCAACATGATTGAAGAAGCAAAAATTAGCCAAGAAAATTAGTACCTGGATTTCAATCAGACCTCCGCAAAAGTGTAAGCACAGGCTATGTTCCCCATTGCTTGGAATGAATTCCATACCGTCTTGCTAGATGATGCAGCACCAGCACCAACTAACCCTACTCTGAGTTTTCTTTATGCATAGGCCAAGCCCTATGAAGGAGTAAGCAGATGACATCGTAACGACCACCACCGATAGCCAGGTTACATTCTCTAAGCTTGGAAACTAAGAGAGCACGACTTAATTACCCCAAACACCACCATAAGCATAGTCCAAGAGGCCTCACACCTTGTGCCATGCCCGTTTCGATGAAAGCAGTTTGATCGCCTTATTGCGCTGGAGTCACCCACAAGGGAAAGAAGAGATCTCAATTAGCTAACAAAATGTTTCATAGTGATCCATAGGGTAGAGATTACTTGCACCATGCTGGTAGTGGCTGTTACAGTGTGGCCCACCAAGGTTTTCCACAGGTTCACAAGCTGTGCAATTCCACACATAATACGTTCTTTGGGCCTTGAGGAGAAGCAATGCAGTTTTGTTAATGAGCAGAAGTTGGAAAATGACTTACATGTAAAATTCAGACTACGTCACCTAAGAATGATCTGATTGCCTCAAAATATGTTTGATTTCTTGCTCTGGTGATTGGATCGGGTGATCGAAAATAATCAGCTAAGAGGGTGGGGCTATAGCAAGTGATGCAGGAGAAGCTGAGGACAGCGAGCAGCCTTGCGATCCAACCTAATTGAGCAACACTTCATGATAGAGCTACCACGCTAGAACTCATCAGTGCGGTAATAATGTGCACTGTGGTAGACCATAAAGTTACTACATGCATTGGTCAAGTCCAATTCAGTGTAGGGTTTGATGGAAGGGTTCAAAAGTGCCCACCATTGGTGGCAAACGATGGACCTCAAACAGCTTGTGTGCAGTGCCATGCAAAGCCATCTTGGTTTGGCCCAACTTAGCCCAGTAACTGGAGGCAAGTTCAATGTTGAAGTTTGAGCCCAATAGCAAGAGCTCTCCAAAATGTAGGTCAATTTAATATATGTTATTCAGCCTCTATTGGCCCATACCTCAGTACAGCTGAAAGTCTAAAACTAGCATATGATAAGTATTTCTAGGTATATAGAAAAGGAGCACAATGCAAGCTTCTCATCATGTTTTAAAAATAATAATAATAACGTATTGTTGATTGACTTCTTGACAGTCCAAGTTTTTGAGATTCAATGGCTAAATAACAAGATAAAGAGCCAAATTCTTTGGAGTTCATGAGGTTTGGAGAAAATGCCTGTTCGGCCATTATCAGTCTCCATGCTCGCTGAACCACTATTCGATCTCCTCTCTCTCCCTCCCTCCCTCTTCTTCTTACTCTGCTGCTCTAAAACTACTCTTTTCCTCTCTCTCTTCTGAACCACTCTTCTCTCTCCTAAACCACTCTTCTCCTCTCTCTCTCTCTTTGTCTCTCTCACCCTGTTGTCATGCTCCGAACCGAATGATGGTGGATCTAGGTGGCAACCTGCCACATGCCAGGCATGCAAGGCATCTTGTAACATATCAATTAATATAAGGAGGGATAAAACTATAAGTCATCCAAAATCCAAAACATTTTTAGTACAAGTCATATTAAATCAGGTTTGTGCTACATGCCAAAATACATAAGATCAAGGTTTGGGGCTACAACAAAATTTTTGATATATTACTCTGATGAAAGCTCCAACTACCCCATGATTCTCCTTGTTCAATTTTGCAGCTCTAAAAAATATTATAAAATTTTAATGAGCTCACACTTAGTAAGTAAGCCTATTGTAATATAATATAGTTATTTTAAGCTTTTAGCAAATCAGATTTTCATATGTAAAAACATATGTCAAGCTTTTATATTTCAAATACATTTCGTCATGTTATCAAATCATGCATATTATATGCTCAAAATAATTTCGGAAGCAAATGCCATATAACATTTCAAAGCATAATTTCACATCAAACCACTGTACCACTATAATTAATATGTAATATCATTTTATACCAATATCCTACTGTCATACACTACGTCTACGTAAATAGAACACCTCAAAGGTGTATCCTTCCTATACATCCCCTGTGAAGAAAGGGTCCTGGTGTCAACAGAACACCCCTTAGGTGTGTCCCCCATATCTAACCCCTGTAAAGGATGGATCCTAGAGTCATATCACATATCATGTCACAACACCCCTCGGGTGTATCCTCCACATACAACCCCTATGGAGCTAGGTCCCAGAGTCAACAGAATACCCTCTGGGTGTCCCCGATATATCACCCCTATAGGAGGTGAGTTTCGGAGTCATAGCATATCATGTCATGTAATAGTGGACCATGGTGACGCACAGCAGTATATTCGTAAAACATTATTTTATGTCATATTTGTAAGATAACATGTATTATTTCAAAAACACAATCAATATGCTTTTCACATATCCAATGGTTTGAACTTGTCAAAATATACATGTACCCTTGTATAAAATTTTTAGCAATTTTAAATACCATATCAAATAATCATTTGCATGTATAGGTACCAAATAATTTATAAAATTTAATAATTTCAAAAATAATCATGTTCAATAATCATTTGCATGTAAGGGTACCATATAATTTTACAGAAATTAATACTTTCAAATAATCATATAAAACAATCATTTGCATGCATGGGGTACCAATCCATTTTTTATTTTTCATATAATACACCAAATTTAGCAACTTCAAGTAATCATGTAAAAATAGACATTTGCATATATGGTGTATGAAATCCATTTTTTCATTTAACAAATAATGCACTGTGTAAAACCATATATTGAATTTAAATCCATAATTTGCATATCTTGATAATTCATAGAAATTATGATAAATAGCTTACTTACCTTTTGGCACTAATTCAAAGGTATAAATAAATTATTTGGGTACCTAGGTACATACAACATAATTTTTTAAATTTTTAATCTTCAAAATTAGCATGTTAAAATAACTTCTAAACTCTATCCAGTCTAATCCTGGGACCAACTTGGGGCTTGAATATTTTAAATATATAAGCTCAAATAGAAAAATAATTTTTTTTTTAAGAAACTAGGATCAAAGCTGATCCAAACCTTATCTTTCTTTTATTGGGTTCGACACGATTTGGTGCCCAAAAAATTGGCCCAAAGGGCTTACTGGGCTGGGCCAAACCCGAGCCTAGCTCCCCTTTCTCTTCTCTTCTCTCTCTCCCCTGGTTCACCCGAACTAGGGGGAGTGGCCAACGGCCTAGGGCCGACGTTGGCCCCTCTTGGGCTTGCCTGGTCGTCAGTGATTGGCCCAGCGCCAATAGCCAATGATGGCCAGCTCTCCTTTTCCTTTTCTTTTTCTTTTCTTTCTTTCTTCTTCCTCTTCTTCTTCCTCCTCTTCTCTCACCACCTTTACTGTGGCAGTGGCATGGCCGGCCAGATGCCTCCATGGCACCGGTGGGGGATGCAGCGATCTGGGCCTAGCGAGGCGATGGGTACACCGTTGGGCCCAAACTAGGGCTAAAACAGATCGGATAAACTCCGACCGTATCCGTATCTGTATTCGAATTATATTAAATTCGGATAGTTATTTTACAGTTTAATCGGATTCGGATATTTAATCCAAAAAATAATGGATACGGATACAGATACGAATTTATATACAATTTAAATACGGATACGGATATCCATTTTATTATAACTGGAGGGATAAAATTTTGGTTTTTTTATTTTCAAAGCAAAGCCCGCCGGCCCGGGCGCCGGGACGGCCCAAGCCAAAGCCAATTTTTAACTTAAAAAAATAACATCACAACGCCCGGAAGGCATGCATGATCGACACGTCTGTACGGATCGGACAAACTCCTCTGAGCCCGCTCCCAGCCCCCTACATCACTTCGGCGCTTCCTCAGGACAGTTCTTCGCTCGTTGCTTTCTTCCAAATTTCCAATCTTCTGTTCACTGTTCTTCATGACTTCGTCTCGTCTTCCACTCCACAGTCGACATCTAGACTTCCTGGGATCGATCCATGGAGGCAGCAGCGAAGGAGACAGAGTTCTTTCTTCCAATCTTCCGTTCTTCGAAGCAGCAGCAAAGGAGACGGAGTTCTTTCTTCCAATCTTCCGTTCTTTGTCTTCCACTCCACCATCCACATCCAGACTTCCTGGGGGCTGGGACCGATCCGCGGAGGTGGCAGCGAAGGAGATGGAGGTGGCAGCGAACGATCCGTGGAAGCAGCAGCGATGGAGATGGAGTTCTTTCTTCCAATCTTCCGTTCTTCGTCTTCCACTCCACCGTCCACATCCAGACTTCCTGGGGCTGAGAGCGATCCACGGAGGTGGCAGCAAAGGAGACGGACTAGACAGTCGAGGAGGAGCTGTCACGAAGCATCCTTCCCCTAATCTTGCCGCATCAGCCAACAGGTCACAGGTGAGCTTCCTTGAACCTTGATCGTTCCCACATTCCCAATTCCAGAGAGAGAGAGGAAGGGAGGGAGAGAGACTCAGAGAGGGAGAGAGTGGCAGAGGAATCAAAGCTTTCTTCTTCCTCGATTGTTCCCCTGTTTCACCGGAGGAATCGAAGCTTTTTCTCCCTCGATTGTTCCCCTGTTTCAGGACCTGAAACAGGGGAGCAACGCTGCAACAGCCAATGGCCCAACAGGGCTCCCTTCTTCTTCGTCAGTTCATCTTCTTCTTCTTCGAGAGAGAGAGGTATGAGAACTGGAACCATCCTCTTAAAATGTAGACTGGAACCATCCTCTTAAAATGTATTGGTGTCAGGCACTCAGTCAGAAATTGTTTCTGCTCCAGCAACTGCACCGATTGTATTAGCTTTTGGTTTGAAGCTTTCTGCTTTCTTATTGTTATTGGTATTCTTAACGTGCATATATAAGCAGCTTCCAGAATTGAACTACAAAGGCAAGCCTTAGAAAGAGATAGAGGAAGTTGATTTGCTCTGATATCCACTCATCTGATACGGTAAGATCAGTTAATTCATTTGAGACTTTCCGTTTAAGTTGGTGTGATTGCTTGATGCATTTGTTAGCTTTACGTAGGTAAGTAACACCCCCAATGAAAATGTCAACTCTAATCTTAGTCTTTAACCTACGCTAAAAGCTTCTATCATTTGGAATTTGTAAACTAATCCACTTGCTTCCAATGGCACGTTTGGTGGGAGAAAGAGCAGAAAGAAACCAAGTTCTAGTTTGTTGCAGGGCCTTAATTTTTGAGGAGGGTATAACCTCTCAATTAGAAGAGATGAAAGCAAGAATGGCATCATGGGAGACTTAAAATATATCATATGAAGGAAAACCATAGCTAAGGGATGTGGGGTGTTACACTGTTACCTGTAGGTTTGGGCTACGGAGGATTGTAGAAAAGGAGGGCAATAGTGATCAAGTTAGCTTGAGTGCCAGTGGTCACTGAACTCTTATAGGGTGTTGGAAAAGTCATAGGTAATGCAAAGGCCAAAAGGGTTGGGGAGTAATTAATTAGTTGTGAGCTCTTTGATGAAAGAGATTGGGAATGTGTTTGGTTCATAATATGGGATTGTTAATCCAATTTCCTGGGATTAGATCAAAAATTGAAGGGAAGGGATGAGTTTATTAATTTTGGATTTATAACTTTGAAATATCAATAAAATGATAGAATCATACCATTTGAATCCAATTCTTACTCTTCAAACTTCTCTTTTATTATGGATCTCAATGTGTATGAGATTTATTTTAAGCATACATTTGTGTGATTCTATCATTTTTGTGATATATCATGTGTGTATTATGGATCTCAGTGTGTATGAGATTTTTTTTTTTGTGATGGAATTCTCATTGACTTGTGTGATCATGGATTTTCTTATTATATATTTTATTTTTTTATTTTGAATGCAGTTGTTATATATCATGTCTTCTAGTGGAACAATTGAAGATGCAAATAGCAAATCAGTTGAGCCTACAAATCAAACAGAGAGGAAAAGACAAAAGAAAAAGCTAACATCTAAAATTTGGATGATTTTACAAAGTATGAATTAGAAAAGGAAGTTGATGGAAAAATTTTTAAAATAGAAGAAGCAAGATGTAATCACTGCAAAAGAATATTTAATGGAGATAGTAGGTTGGGGACAACACATTTGAAAAATCATCTTGATAAGTGCCATTCATTTTTGAAGAATACTAATGTCAAAGGCCAACTAATGTTACAAACATCATTGCAAAAAGAGGATGGCACTTGTTCTTTGAGTACCTATACATATGATGGAGATGTTAGTCGTAAGAAGCTTATACGGATGTTTGTTATGCATGAATACCCATTTGCTATGGTTGAGCATGAAGGATTTATTGATTTTGTTAAGTCTTTAAGACCATCTTTTGACTTAAAGAGCTGCATAACCCTTAGAAAAGGGATTATGGAAACATATTTAGAGGAAAAGAAAAAAATTATGATATGTTTGGTCTACTTTCATGTCGGATAAGTGCAACTATGGATTTATGGACTTCTAGACAAAACAAGTCTTATTTATGTGTGACAGCACATTTCATTGATGATGATTGGAATTTGAAAAAGAAAATAATTAATTTTATGCATATGGGAGGAAGACATACTGGAGTCAATTTGTGTAATACATTTATCAAAAATATGATTGATTAGAACATTGATCGTAAGTTATTTGTATTAACATTGGATAATGATCGTGCCAATGATGTGTGTGTCAGAGAAATCGTGGATAGGCTTCAAGGAACACTTGTATGTAATGGCCAGTTCTTTCATGTGAGATGTGCTGCACATATTATTAATTTAGTTGTGCAGGATGGACTAAAAAAAATTAATATGGCAATTAAAAATATCAGAGAAATGGTGAAGATTGTTCGAAGCTCTCCACTACAGTTAGAGGAGTTTGAAAAGAGGGATAAAGAATGTAATTTGGATACACGTAGAGGTTTGTCAATTGATGTCCCAACACGGTGGAACTCTACGTACATGATGCTAAGGGATGCTTGTTATTATAAAGAGGCTTTTAAAAGATTGCAGTGTCTTGATCCATACAAATATGATATGTGCCCAACAAATGATAATTGGATAGAGGTAAAAACATTTTGTCAAGCTTTGAAAAACTTCTATAACATCACCGAGCTCCTTTCAGGCACATTATATCCAACTGCAAATCTCTTTTTTCAAGAATTTTATGAAATTCAATTGCAAATTATTGAATGGTGCACAAATCCTAAGGATCAACTTTTTCTCTTTATGGCATTATCAATGAAGGAGAAGTTTGACAAATATTGGCAACAATCTAATCTCATGCTAGCAGTGGGTTCATTCTTAGATCCTCGTTACAAAATGAAGATGGTAGAATTTTATTACTCACAGATTTACTCTTTAAATGAAGAAAAAGAGGTCAGTGATGTTGAAAATGTTATTCGAAACCTTTATAGTGAGTATGAAAAAAAATTTCCTTCATTTTCTATTCCAATTACTCATGATATTGGTTCATCGAGAGATAGCGATATATTTCTGATGAGTTTGATGAGATGGAAGGAAGAAAAAAAAAGTTTGCACAATTTATGAAGAAGAATGCACAACAACAACAAATTAGAACAGATTTGGATATATATATGGAAGAATCTATTTGGCCATGGGTTGAAGGTGATGCTTTTGATATTTTAGGCTGGTGGAAATCTAATGGTCCAAAGTATCCTATCTTATCTCAGATTGCAAGAGATATTTTGGCAATTCCAGTATCTACTGTAGCTTCAGAATCAGCATTTAGTACAGGTGGACGAGTGATAGATGCATTTCGAAGTTCATTAGATCCTGATATTGTTGAAGCTGTGATTTGTCTTCAAGATTGGCTGAGATCTGAGAAAAAAGGTAACTTATTACATTTTATACAATATTTTTATTAGATTTAACTTATTTTTAATATTTTACTATTTTTTAAAATTTCATTTCAGGTCATATTCCTTCATTGTTCATGATCTCAATTCTCCTGCTATGTTGGATAAGGTAAATGCAAATGATGTGTAGTTTTTAAAAAAAAGTTTTTATTTTTATTTATATATTGAACTTTTGTGTTAATAATATTCTTAACATGTTTTATTTCAGGATGATTAGAGCATTGAAGATTGTCATATGATGTTATTCAATGATTTTTGAACTTTTTACTTAATAGTTTATGAAATACTTCTTATGACATTTGAGTTTATGAGATGCATTTAAGATTTTTCGTCAACAAATCCTATTAAATATTTTGCCTTGTTTATTTCATTCCAAATATTTTGTGCTTGTGTGGGCTGTGATAATATTTTGAGCCTATTCAATTTAATTTGGCAATGATGATAGGGACTTCCAATTTGTTTTGACGCTCAATGTGTGGGCTGTGAAATCATGATTTGGAGGGCATTTCTAAATGCAACCGTTGTGATTTGTGAAGCATATGTTTGACACTGAAATCATGACTTGGAGGGCATTTCTAAATGCAACCGTTGTGATTTGTGAAGCATATGTTTGACACTCTATCTGAGCCAAGGGCCATGATGTTAGGCAGATTCATAGCATTTCCTAACTCGGATGCATGAAAATTGTAACCATCAGGAAATAATAGCTGATAATGTCTTTCTGAGCCAACTGAAACTATGTCCCTATATCTGATGAGTTACTAGCATCCTGGAGGATATTTATTCATTTCCTTGATCAGGTCTGTGATATATTTTTAAGAATCAAACGTCTTTGATCAGGTATGTGATATATTTTCAAAAATCATACTTCGTGGATGCTTGGCAAATTACTTATTTCAAGCCTAGCCCCTTGATATGATCATTTATATATTATAAAACTTGACTTTGTCCTATGTTTTTGTTCCTTTGTGTTCTTCAGGTTGGTAATTGTTTGGGCACTTTGATCAAAACATTCAAGGCTTCTTTCCTGCCATTCTTTGGCGAACTTGCTATGTACATAACACCAATGTTGGTAAGTTCTTAGAAACATGCTACTTGTATTTCTTAGTAGTACTCAAGAAAATATGCTTGACATTTTGCTTTTCCTGTTGTATTTATGCATTTTTTTTGTATTAGTGAACTGCAAATTCTTATATATGTCTACATTTCCATGAAAATCTTGTCTTAATGCTTAATAATTTCCATCTCAAATATTTTAGGTCCTGTTACACTGTTGCTTAGTTGGATTTGTTGTAGATTTCAACTTCTTTCAAATTTCTTAAGAGAACATTTATGTAGCCATATTCTTATTGCCTATGTTTTGTTCTTGTGGTAGACAGTAGGAGTTTAGTGGCTTCTTTAGTATTTATCTATTTAATATTTATTAACTCTTTCACAACTATTCATCATATAATACCATCATGAGATCATAGAAATTTTTATCTTCATATCCGTATCCGTATCCATATATAACAAATATGGATATGCTTGATATCCGATTCATATATGTATCTGTATATAATAAATATGGATATGCTGAATATCCGATTCGTATCCGTATCTATATAATAAATATGGATATGCTGGATATCCGATTCGTATCCGTATCCATATATAATAAATATGGATATACTTGATATCCGATTCGTATCCGTATCCGTTTAGAATAAATATGGATATGAATTTTAATATCCGTTTAGTATTCGTATCCGTATTCATATCCGTTAAAAAATATGGATACAAATACGGATATACTACTATCGATCCGTATCCGATCCGTTTTCAGCCCTAGCCCAAACAAATGCAGGAGCCAAACTGGCTCCCGCACCATCGAGGTATTTGACGCGGTCACAGGAGGAGCAGCCGAATGCTGCCCCTCTTCTCTTTACCCTTTACCCCTCTCTCTCTCTCTCTCGCTTACCTTGCCGGGGTGCAGACGGGCGGTGGCGGAGGTGGAGCGAAGCAGCGCCAGCGACCTTGAGCATAGCCGTGGCTCCTCTCCCCTTCATCTATCTCTATCTCTCTCTGTCTCTCTCTCTCTCGGCAAGGGGGTAGGAACTTACTGGTGGCGCGATGAGAGCTCCGACAAGGAGGAGGAGCCATGCCGACCCCCTTTTATTAGTGAAGGGAGGGCTGAACCCTCCCTGTGCCCTGTACGGCACCATCATGCACGCGCATGCACAACCATGCAAGCTCTCCACCCCGGAATGGTTCAAGAGAGCAAAATCTCTCTCTTCTGAACCACTCTGCTCCTTTCACTCTACTGGACTAGCTGTAAAAGGGATATGAAAATATAGCACTTTTATCGCTCTCCACCTCAGAATGGCCAGCGTGAGCAATAATGTGATCATTATGTTGTTTTGAAATAATCAGGAAAGTTTTTTTCTTGCATTGGCAACTACATGTAAATCTTGTTGGCAATGTTTGGATGCACTATTCCTCCCTGGAATAGGGACTAACTCCATGCTATTCCCCCAAACAGGCGAGAAAAAATACGTGGGCCCCCAAGGAATTTCTATTCTAGTCAAACCACCGTATTCCAGAATTGCTATTCCATGCTCCCCCATGGAATAGCTGTATTTTCGCTTACGGTATTCCAAGGGCATCGATGGAAGGAAAAAATCAAAATAAAATTGTTCTGAGTTGGTCTTCATCTTGCTTCTGATGCTAGGGTTTGAGGAGTGGCGATCTCAGCAGCGACCCGATCTCGGATTTTAGAGGCTATTCGGTGTCGTTTCGGAGGTAAAATGATGTAGGCTTCTGATCCACCTCAGGTATGAAGGGCACAATAGCGTAGGTACGTATCCGTCCCTAATCCCTCTTCCATCATCGAGTATGCTTTCATGCCCGATTCTTCCTCCCCCACCAAAGATTAAACAAAGCTACAATAAGTATCCCAAGATTTTCATTTTTTGCTGTGATCGGCTTTGCAACACTCAGCCCAAGGCCCTTCACACTTCTCCAAAACCCTAAACCCTAACCTTATCTCTTGCCACCTGCCATGTGGCAGTTCCAGCAACTCTTCTCTTGGGCCTTCTCGCGTTTTGCCGCCACTACCACCTTCCAGCCCTCTCGTTCCTATGACTTGATCCTCATCGAGCACACCTCCCTCCCATGGCGAGCACGCTACTGGTTATGTGGGTACTAAACCTGAACAATGATGAAATTGGATTTAGAATCAATCATCCATTAAATAGTTGGCAGCTATGTCGTAATAATGACAATTTTTTTCAAATCTTTAGATGTTTTTAGGGAACAGGTTTCACGTTGAACTCATTCATACTACTGCATCACAGTTGATATATTTGAGTGTCTGTTGGATCTTAGGGCGGGCCGCCTTGTTCTGTTCATCAACTTTGATTTTTGAAGTTTATATATGACCTAACATGCCTATGTTTTGAAAGCTGCCTCTTATGGATGATTTTTGGATGCATGGGTATTTGTAATAGTCATATGATGAAAGGTAAATCCAATGTTCTGAGTTCAGGATTTTTATGAAAATTAAAGATTTTGCACTATTGACAACGTTTTATTGTTATATGCATGTGTACAATTTTTCTTGCAAGGGCTATAATGTTTCAACAATCTGTCTGAGAAAAAATAAATAAATATAATTATGAAAGATTTTTTTCCATATCGAACTACTAAGTGCATGCCAAATTTCCTTGGAGGTAAATCAAAGATTGTCTTATGTCATGTGAGTTCTTTCTTGTTTTTCTTGTTGAAATCGATGAATAATGACAAACTCCACAAAATTGATACAGAAGAAAATTTATTGTGAGCTTCTTTCATTTTATGAGAATAAGTGTGTGGAAGAAATATTATGTTTTTGTTTTGCAGATGGATTTGATAAGTGGTGTTTGGTCTCATTAAAACAGGTACAATTAGTTATAGCCTTATATCTGCAATCTGTCAAGCAAACTAAACAATTATTTTAACTTCTATGGATCTCATGTCAGCAACATGGAATTCTGTTAGCATTACTTAATCATTGCATTCCTTTCCAGGCTAGAGATCCCTAAGCTTCTACAACTCTTTTTGTTGGTCATTTGCAGGTCCTAGTTTCTGAAGCCAGAGTTTTGGGATTGGGACCCCGGTTCATGTCAGTTTACATTCACAAGCTTGCTGTAAGTACGTTTAACCATCGTTCAAATTATTATTTCTGGCTGTTTTTTCATCAATCTGATTGCTGTATTATGTTCCTTGTAAAGATTGAGTGGCGGATCTACTATGATGAAGTTGAAGGCTGACCTCTCCTTTAACTAGCTATCAATGAATATCTGAAGTTTGAAGAAAGCCTCTCTTTTTTTGAGGGAGGTTTGAGTTGTGGTTTTGGTTGGTTATGGGGTCTGGGTAGGCCTCGGGGATTAGGTAGCTTTGCCTTTTATTAGCAAGCTGCTAACTGGGATTTGCCTTGGTATTTTTTTTCTCGACGGGCATATTCCATCTAGGATGTCCCTGGCCTCCACCCTATTCTAGGTCAGAAGTGTATGAAGGATTCCAAAGCCCATTTGTGTTTTTAATGGTGGGCTTCAAAAGGTAGCATTTCTCGTTATTCCTTGTTCTGTTGAATGCTTGTTGTTTGAGCTTTGCTCTATATATATATATATATATATATATATATATTTGTAATGCCACCATATAGCTTAGTAATTAAAGTTGTTCTTTTTTTCTTCTCGCTAAAACTATGAAAGCTTTGTACTGCACTGCACTCTCTTAACTACCATAGCTGTTCACCTTGTAAGCTTTCTTATTATTGCTACCCTCCAGAGTCATTATCGTTTCTGTCGTACTTCAAAATATGGGTCAGAATGCCAGGTTTGAATCTTATTCTAGCTAAACAAGCAATTGATCAGAGAAATTATCAAGGCAGGAAATTCCATACAATAGCAGTGGGCAACCCAGGAATCCCGGCACATCCTTGGCTGGTTGCCGCTTTTCTTCAGGCATATTAGTGATATTATGACAGACTGAGACTGACTGATGCTTCCTTTGAGCGTTGCAGTAATTAACTGTTATCATTTCTAGACAGATTACATGTAAACAGGCAGATATTCATTGATGCATGCGGATAAGGATGAGAAGTACTGTTAGGGTTTGCATGGAGAGCCACTAATGTGACCTATATCGGAAAAGAAGGGCTTTGGTTCATCTTGAAGACAAGGTGGTGAGACGTTGTGTAATAGCCTTATGTTTTTGGAGCGTGACAGATATGTGGCAGAAGATCCATTATCTATCTGAACAGCTTGGCAGGGGATCCCTGATGCTCAGCATGAGCATAGATTAATTATGCATATTGAAAATATAGCTCACTGGCACAACTCCATGAGCCCCTCCCCATTTCTTCAAACACATACTAGCAAGAGCTACTCCATCCTAGTCCTCCTAACATGATCCCATCCTAGAAATTATGAGGTTAAATCATATGTAACATGTTCTTATCCAATAGATTTATGCAAAGGGAATCCCAAGCTATCTTTTGCCCAGTTGAGAGAAGCTCTTGTTAGACGAAACAAGTCACATGAGCAGTAGAAGGGTTTCAAAGAACTGATGCAGACCACTGACAAGCATGTGGTCCGTTTTTGGTTGTTAGTGGTCAAAATTTGTTTCATAGGATGCCATTAAGGATCGGCGAGGTTAGCAAAAATAGTAGCAACATTAGCTGTAAAGAAAATAAAAGTAATATATAAATAATATGCTCATATAAATAATTAATTAATACCATATATCAACAACTTCAAATAATGATAAATCTCATCTCAAGATATCCAGTACAATATTAATATCAAGTCTTTGAAAAGTAATATTAACTACTAGTGGTACTCTTGTTGTAATGATCAAACACTAATAATAATGCATGTCAAATAATAAATCTATCTTTGGATCAATTTATTGCTCATGTAAATCCTAATAATTGTTACGTATTTACCATTACAAGTATGTGTGGTTTGGCCAAGCATTAACCTTCCTTTGGGCTGACTAATACCCGCATTAAACATACACATACACAATATTCAACATCCTTCATGAACTATCTACACAAGAGAAGTCACTTTGGTAATATCTTGTTTCAATTAGTTCAATTTAGAACGATGGATAAATTTATTATGCATAAAAAATACCATTAATTTGAATTTGATTGAATCTTAAAAAAAACGATATGTTATTTTGGTTGTTTTCTATCTCTGTATAAATTGGTTCCAACATATCAACAGGGAAGCAAATGCATTGGCTATGACTACGGGCGGCGATGCCTTCAGAGACGGCGCGAGGGAGGAGGTTTGATTCAGCCAGTGTAAGGAATGAAATGGAGTTAGGGCACAGGGATATTCAAAATTTTGCGATGCTCATAATGCATCGCAATGGAGTCGCTATTTTAGCGATGCAATTAATGGCATCGCTAATTAGCAACGCCAAAATATGCATCGCTAAATTAGCGATGCCAAAAAATGCATCGCTAAAATATCAACTAAATGCGTCGCTATGTTATCGCTATTTTAGCGACGCAATTAATGGCATCGCTAATTAGCGATGCAAAAAAAATGCATGCTAAATAGCAACGAAAAAATGCATCGCAAAATGGAAGGAAGACTTAGCAACGCATAAACGGTGCGTCGCTAAATAGTGACACCCATAGGCATTGCTCTTTAGTCGCTAAATTAATTTAGCGACCAAGCATTGTTAAATGCATCACTATTTATCCTTCTAACTGATTTTTTTGTTGCATTTTTTTTAGCTCAACGTCGCAATTTCATTGCTATTTAGCGATGCATAATTGGCGTCACTAAATTTCGTCGCAATTTTGCAATTTTCTTATAGTGGTAACTCTCTTAAATATAATTCAAATCAAATTTTGATGCACAAATCTTTTTAGAACCAGACAGAACAAGAACATAATCTGAAATTTGATGCCTTGTCTCAATGAAAAGTTATCTCGATTAGCACAAACTGCGTGAACAAGTCTTATCTCATATTCGAGAAGTAATCTATAAGAAGCGAGCATGTTACTAAGAAATACTAAAGCCCATATGGAAATCAAGAAATTGCAAACCAAAAATGGAAGCACGCAATATTAAGAGCTGCTAACGAGTCTATCGTCTATCTCAGATTCGAGAAGTAATCCATAAGAAGCAAGAGCATGTTACTAAGAAATACTTAAGCCCATCTGGAAATCAAGAAATTGCAAACCAAAAATGGGAGCATGCAATACTAAGAGCTGCTCACGAGTCTGTCTTAAATTCAAGAGCTAAACCATCTTAAATTCAAAAGGATCAATCAATCAAGAATGGGGGCGAGAATACCTCTATCACAAATCTGTAAATAAACTCTTGCTAGTATATTTGACTAAAGGCTATTATAAAGGGCTCTTCCAAAATGAACCTAGTTGCTAACGATGGCTCTTCCAAAAGCTTGTAGTTTATAAAGTCTGAAAATATATATATATATATATATATATATATATATATATATATATATAAATCGACCAGTAAATCTAAGGGCTTGGAGATGATCATACCTTCGTGGGAGGAGACTCGCAGGAGCCGAAGAAGCAGAAGGGCCACCAACGCTGTAAGAAGGGTAGGGCTTGGAAGGGTTCTGAATCCGAAGATAGGGGAGAGAGAAAAGGGAGGGAGGGATGCGGCTAGTGTTCCAAGGCCGACGTTTTAAAGCGTTGTTAAAGTTTAGATTCATCTGAAAAAGGGTTTCGAGGCCGATGCTTTAATGCGTCGTTAAATTTATTTAAGCGTCATTTAAGTTGTTAATTTTCAACAATTTTTTTGGGAATCCCCGATGCTACCCACAAGTGTCAAAAAAAAAAGGATTGCCACACACCAAAATTGTTGTAGTGACTCTTCGTCCCCATCCTCGCCTTCTACCACACCTTCATCTTTAAATACAAAATGATTTTTTCTCATCCCTAGCCCTACTATTCTTAGCAAGAATTTTCAATCCTAATGTTTTTCTCATTTAAGAACTGGTTAGAAATTTTGGATACAATTCTATTATAAAAAAAATTACTTAAACTCTAAAACCTATTATAAATAGGTGGATATGTGAAATATATTAGAATTTAAAAACTTAAATTTAATATTTAGAGTATAATAGAAGGTTTATAAAAATAAATATATAAATCTAATACATCCATTATATCATTTATATTATGTAAAGTGATCCAGTTTCGATGATAAATTGGGAAAACTTTATCTTCATCATTAAATTTGATGTATTTTTAAAAATGTACTTTGGTTTATACATGCTATATTGTATATGCATACTGTTTAAAATATGGTTTTTGTGGTTCTCAGTTTTCCATGGTTAGATGGTTATTCAGTCACTGGGACTTAGGTCTCACCCCTCTATGATTGACACTTTTATTTTCAATTAGTAAGTCTGGTTGGCAGGATCAAGGCTAGTGGGACTAGACCCTTGGCTTGTAAAGCTTGCTTGGAGGCAAGAGTATTCAAATGATAGCTTTGTATATTGAGTTAGTATGGGATGACTTTCATGTTTATGTATATGTGTATATATATACTGTGAGGTGTCATGATGTATCAGACTTATTTGGATATGAATGAAAAGCTTATGTTTTGGAGGGAATTATGAGTATAATGTGTGTATTTATGGTTTGTTATCGATTGTGAATGTGATCTTATAAACTGCCTGAGGATGTCATGAAAATTATTATCTAAGCAGGATGATGTTTAGTATTGATTTGATTTTTGTAGTGATATATGTATATATGAGCAAATGATAAAAGGTTTTAAACAGAATGCATTTTTGGATGTCTGCCGCTTGTGATAATCTATTGGAGTTTCCTATATCTTTATAGAGCATTACATAAAGGCTACTAGAACTCTATCTAATTACCACAGGTGCGCAGATTTGCTGTCGGTGGTCCCAAGAGGATGGGGCGCCTACAGAGGGAGAGGGGGGATCGAGGGGAACCGGCCAAAGGGGGAAGAGAGGGGGCTGGGGCCGAGGGGGGGTGGGTGGGCTGAGCGGGGCTGATGGGGGCCAGGGGGAACAGGCCCAGGGGCGGAGAGTCGAGGGGGGCTGGGGTGGGTGTTAGAGGTCTATTAACAATCTACACAATATGTATAGAATTAATAGATATGATCTTTGTATTACCTCCAGCCATTGCTTTCGATCTACCTCTAGAAGATCTGAATCAGGATCTTGATCTTCCTCTCGATGGATCTCGATCTTCCTCTTGGTGAATCTTGATCTTCCCCTTGATCTGAATCAGCTGCAGATCTACCTCTCGGGATCTTGATCTACGCTTCGGGACCTCTCGGGATCTTGATTAAGTGCTTCCAATCAATGAGCTATCGCACTCTGATGGTGTATGCCCTCATGATATGCTCTTGATCAGGGACCCAATACCTCCGCTTCTTTCTGGTTTTTCTTTCGATGACATTGTGTTATCCAAAGCCTTAGAAGGGATCTCTACTTAAAGAGATTCCTCACTTCCCTTCCACTGCCTTCTCCCATCAAAGCAGGCGTTTAACATTTAAGGAGCTATCGTTATCACTTATTAATTAGTGGATGGCGTTGAAATTATCGCAAACGATCGCAATAAAATAGGACCATCTATTGCAAAGGACCATCTATTGCAATGGGATATTACATTCTCCCACTTGGTCCGTATATTTTATCAACACTGAATAAGAAACTAAATACATGAATCATAGCGATAGGTCTCTATAATTGAGTGTTATCTTCTATGTATTACAATGCATTCAATTTCTTTACCACTATTCCAAATGTGACAACATAACATAATGAATAAACCATATGTTTATTCAGAGTCCAAAAGAAAAGTTTGTTATTTCTCGAAAGTCAAATAACGTGTACATCTGAATGAGAAATAAACAAATAATTGAAATAAGAGTTTCTTTGTACAAACTGTTATCCATGCAATTATATCATGGAACCAACTCCCATTCGTATCACATGATCCTTAAAATTCTTAATTGGCATGCCTTTAGTCAAAGGATCAGCTATCATCAATTCAGTGCTAACGTGTTCTATGATCACTTTGTTTTCTTTAACACGTTCTCTTATGGCTAAATACTTAATGTCGATATGTTTACTTCGACTATCACTCTTATGGTTTTTATCCAAAAATACAGCAGCTGAATTATCACAGTACAGTTTAATTGGCCTAGCATTAGAGTCAACAATTCTAAGCCCTGAGACGAAACTCTTCAACCATACACCTTGCGATGTAGCCTCAAAACAAGCAACTCCGCTTCCATAGTAGAGGTAGCAGTCAAAGTCTGCTTTGCACTCCTCCATGATATGGCTCCACCAGCTAATATAAATATAAATCCTGATGTTGATTTTCGAGAATCAACGCAGCCAGCAAAGTCCAAATCTGAGTAGCCCTCTATCTCCAAATGATCAGTTCGTCTATACATGAGCATGTAGTCCTTGGTCCCTTGAAGATCATGACCTTTTTAGCATCTCTCCAGTGGTCTAAACCTGGATTACTCTGATATCTTTCCAACACTCCTACTGCAAATGCAATGTCAGGTCTTGTGCAAACCTGAGCATACATTAGGCTTCCAATAGCTGAAGCATATGGAATGTTGTGCATCTGTTCCCGTTCAAGTTCATTTTTAGGGCACTGGTTCAAAGCGAACTTGTCACCCTTCACTATAGGTGCAACACTTGGTGAACAATTTTTCATCTGAAATCTCTCCAAGACTTTATTGATATAAGTTTCTTGAGACAATCCAAAATGCCTCGAGATCTTTCTCTATGGATCTTAATGCCAATGACATAAGATGCCTCACTCATATCTTTCATATCAAAATTTTTGGAGAGAAATTGTTTCACCTCATATAGCAACCCTTTATCATTGGTTGCAAGTAGAATGTCATCCACATATAGGACCAAGAAACAAATTTGCTCCCACTAACCTTCTGGTATATACATTGATCCATGATGTTCTCTTCAAAACCAAAGGAAGAGATCACATCATGAAATTTTAAATACCACTGACGTGAGGCTTGTTTCAATCCATATATGGATTTCTTAAGCTTGCAAACCAAATGCTCACCATCACCAGAGGAAAATCCTTCAGGCTGTTTCATGTAAACCTCTTCCTCTAGATCTCCATTAAGGAATGCGGTTTTCACATCCATTTGATGTAACTCAAAATCAAAATGAGCTACCAATGCCATAATTATTCGGAGAGAATCTTTCTTGGATACAGGAGAAAATGTCTCCGTGTAGTCGATTCCTTCCCTCTGAGTGAATCCTTTGGCAACGAGTCTTGCTTTATATCTCTCAATGTTGCCTTGTGAGTCTTTCTTTATTTTAAAGATCCATCTACATCCAATGGCTTTTACACCATCAGGCAACTCAACAAGATCCCAGACTCGATTAGATGCCATAGATTCCATCTCGTCCTTCATGGCATTGAACCACAAGTTTGATTCCTTAGAACTCATGGCTTGTGAAAACGTTTCAGGATCATTTTCGGCTCCAATGTTATAGTCAGATTCATGTAGATACACAACATAATCACTAGGAATTGCTGATTTCTTTATTCTAGTTGATCTTCTTAATGTTGTGTCAATGACCTCTTGAGGAGTATCTTGCACAACATGATCTTCTAGATTACCATCAGCTTGTGAAATCTCAATGACTGGTTGTTGGGCACTTAATTGAGTTTGAGGAGTGCTATAAATAACAACCAATCCCTCACTTGAAGTGGAAGCTGGAATAACTGAATGATCTTTCTCAGAAGAAGCCAAATACTGAGATTGATCACTCCCACTGATCAAGTCATTCTCAAGAAATTTTGCATTTCTTGATTCCACAATCCTAGTGCTGTGAGATGGACAATAAAATCTATAACCCTTGGACTTCTCAGCATATCCAATAAAGTATCCACTAATAGTCCTTGGGTCTAGTTTCTTTTCTTGTGGATTATAGACTCTTACTTCAGATGGGCATCCCCAAACACGTATATGTTGCAAACTTGGTTTCCAACCTTTAAATAACTCAAATGGCGTTTTGGAAACAGCCTTGGTTGGAACCCGATTCAATATATACGCAGCAGTTTTAAGAGCTTCAGTCCACAAGGATTTAGGTAAGTTAGAGCTGACAATCATGCTACCATGTCCAATAATGTCCGGTTTCTCCTTTCAGCTACACCGTTTTGGTCAGGAGACCCTGGCATGGTATTGTGCAACAATTCCATTTTCTTCAAGAAACCGAGCAAACGGACCAGGTGCTTGTCCATTCTCAGTGTATCTACCATAATATTCTCCACCTCTATCTGACCTCACGATTTTAATTTGCTTGCCGCATTGTTTCTCTACTTCTGCCTTAAATACCTTAAAGGCATCTAATGCTTCGTTCTTATTATGAAGTAGGTAGAGATACATATATCGTGAATAGTCATCAATAAATGAGATGAAGTATCTCTGACCATACGAATCCATATCTGGGCTACAGATATCCGTATGTATGATCTCCAGTATTTCGAACTTCTCTTGGCATCTTTCTTGGACTTGTTGGTTTGCTTTCCCTTTATGCAGTCCACACAAGTGTCAAAATCAGTAAAATCAAGAGTATCAAGTACTCCATCTTTTACTAATCTTTTAATTCTCTCAATGGAGATATGACCTAATCTCCGATGCCACAAAATAGAGGAATTCTCATTTATAACACATCTTTTCATACCAGTTTGGGCGTGCATCACATTATAGGTGGTATTATTTTTCAAATTGATTTGGAAAAGATTGTCTGACAATGTACCATTCCCAATAAGCTTAGATTTATAAAATAAATCAACAGAGCTTTTATTAAAATTAAAGGATATCCTGCTGGTACAAGCCTTGACACTGAAATCAAATTTCTAGAGAAACTTGGAATATAAAATGTCTTTTCCAAATCCAAAACAAAACCAGAATGTAAAATAAGTCTGCACGTTCCAATTGCTTCCACATGTGAACCCATCTTGTTTCCTGAATAGATGCTTTGTTCACTTCCCAATGGTTTCCTTTGATTTAGAAAACCCTGCAAGGTATTTGAAACATGGATTGTAGAACCAGAATCAATCCACCATGTGTTATGACATATAACCAAATTGGATTCATGACATACGAATGAGGTTAGAGTACCTTTCTTGTCAAGCCAAGCTTTGAATTTGAGACAATCTTTCTTTATATGCCCTTTCTTCTTGCAAAAGAAGCACTTGGACTCCTTCTTGTCTTCTGTATGGATGGATACTTTACCCTTTCCTTTGCGTTTGGCTTTGGGAGCTTTAGTCTTTCTCTGAGTGACTAAATGTGCACTTTCTCCCATTTCTAAAATCAGCCTCCCTTCCTCTTGAACACACATGGTCAGAAGTTCATTAATTGACCATTTGTCCTTATGTGTATTGTAAGATATTTTGAAGGGACTATACTGCTGTGGGAGTGAGTTCAAAATAAAGTGCACCAAGAAAGATTCTGACATCTCAACCTCTAGGGATTTCAACTGAGCCGCAATGTCCCTCATCTTCATGATGTGCTCACGCACACCTCCAACCGTAGTGAGCTTCATTGATGATAATTTTGTCATTAGGGTGCTAGCCATTGCCTTATCTGAAGACTCAAATTGTGCATCAATAGCCTTCAGAAGTTCCTTGACATTTTTGCACTCAGGAATTGAACCACGTATACTAGCAGAAATTTAGTACGTATGAACATCATACTGAGGCGATTGGACCGTTCCCATCGTTCATACGCAGCAATCTCAGCCTGAGTGCTAGTAGATGTAACCGAATGTGGTTCATCCTTCCTGATAGCATAGTCAATATCCATGCACCCTAATTGAAGAAGAATTCTCTCCTTCCATAATTTATAATTATCACCACTTAAATCGGGAACATCACATTTCATATCAGAAATATTAACAGGCAAATAGCTGCATAAAAAAAAATCATGTTCATGTAATTGAATTTGAGGCATATAACTTGATGTCATGTTTACCAATGTAAACATGCAATAACATGAATCAATAACATACAATAACTACCTGTGGGCTAAGTTATTATACTCAAATAGACTCATTAGCTTAATGATGTGACTAACAAATTATATTCCTTTCTTAATTCCTATGGGTAATTAAGAAAATAATTTGTTATCGCATCCTAATTAATTATATTAGTGCAACAAAAATTCTGTGGGATAAGATTCATTACATTAATATAATTAGTCACAATTAATGTCATCTAACCTTATGTGATCTTTGCAACTCAATATATAATTTTGATTAATCAAAGATGCTGTGGCTACTCCTCAATTAATCAAAATCATATTGATCACATGATATGAATTCCATTATATGCATATAGATTAACCAATTTAGCATGATTATTAGGTAGTGATCTTAATCAACGTAACATTTCCAAATCAAGATATGAGTTAGTCAAATTGGCCAGGCCAGTGAAAGAGAAGTGGGGGTCCCCCGTTGCTTTCCTTAGGTCAGTCAACGGAACCAATTAAGTAACCACAATCTCTTTACCTTTCTAGACACCAATTGACCAATCAGACCTTGAAAGGATTTGCACTGTGATTTTCACACTACCACCAAATTCATGCATAGAATAAATCTAATATGCAGAACAAGGGACAACATTTCAATATCTATTTAATGAATTTTAAAATTATCATCTTAAAAAAATTTTTGTTAATTAAAACACGTCCGGCCGTAGCTCATTATTCCCTTGGGCCAGTCTATGCAAAACACCATAGGCATAGAGACTCAGGAGGCGTATTTTAATACAAAAATTTAAACTCAAGAAATAAATGAAAAAACCAATTATATCACATGATATAATATTAAACAGATAATAGCATGCATTTAAAATTTAACCAATCAATTTGATTTTAAATCTCTTGAGAAAACCGAAGGACCCATAGGCGAGAAAATCAAAACCGCAATAGACGTTTTTCTCTTTAATAGATCACCGCATGTGGTTATGGAAGCCACTTTTTTCTCTTACGTTACCGCTCCGCTCGTGAGCAAAAACTGAAACCTGACGAAAGAAAATTAGGATGGCCAAGAAAAAATGGAACAACAGAGGAAAAACCTCCACTATAGATTTGAACCTGAGATCTCCGCAAGCCTTTTTTTTATTGCCAGAGAGCGGCCAACAAAAATCCATGACTCGATACGTTTCCGAACCGGCAATGTTTTCTAATATCAAGCTATAAATTCGGCTACTCAAAATTTCGAAACAAGAAGAACCGAGAAGCAAAAATCGGAACCATAAATGTAGGATTAAAAAGGAAAAAACCGAAGAGTAACCACCTCTCAAACAAACTTCATGGCGATCTATTAACTCTCCCGATATGTAGGTAGTTGGGTAAAATGCACCAAGGTGCCTCCCTTTGGTGTGTCCCTAATATCCCTACCACACATTCGTGGTACTAGTAGCCTCCCCTTGGACTATCCCTATATGAGAGAAATAGAGACCATGCTCACAATAAAAAAAACAAGGCAGAGGTATAACGCTCTGATACCAACTGTTAGAGGTCTATTAACAATCTACACAATATGTATAGAATTAATAGATAGGATCTTTGTATTACCTCAGCCATTGCTTTCGATCTACCTCTAGAAGATCTGAATCAGGATCTTGATCTTCCTCTCGATGGATCTCGATCTTCCTCTTGGTGAATCTTGATCTTCCCCTTGATCTGAATCAGTGCAGATCTACCTCTCGGGATCTTAATCTACCGCTTCGGGACCTCTCGGGATCTTGATTGAGTGTTTCCAATCAATGAGCTATCGCACTCTGATGGTGTATGCCCTCAGAATATGCTCTTGATCAGGGACCAATACCTCCGCTTCTTTCTGGTTTTTCTTTCAATGACATTGTGTTGTCCAAAGACTTAGAAGGGATCTCTATTTAAAGAGATTCCTCAATTCCTTTTCACCGCCTGCTCCCATCAAAGCAGGGGTTTAACATTTAAGGAGCTATCGTTATCACTTATTAATTAGTGGATGACGTTGAAATTATCCGCAAACGATCGCAATAAAATAGGACCATCTATTATAAAGGACCATCTATTGCAACGGAATATTACAGTGGAAAGGGGGAGCCAAGGGGGGCTAGGGCGGAGCCGGGGGGGGGGCGGCGTGGGGAGGGAGGAGCCGGGCGTGCGAGAGAAGGGCTGATTAGCGACGCGGTGGCTCAAGGGAAGATGCGCGCATCAATCCAGATGCATCCTGTGCCTTGGAGAGCATCTCGAAACAGGGGCACTTCTAAGTTTTGGCACTTCTAAGTTTTGTCGGAGCTCATAGCCGTGGAAGAAAAGGTGACTTCTGGAATAGGAGTAGATCATGGTGTCGACTCATAGAAAGAACCCAACAGGAGTGGAAGGAGAGGGGACGTCAAAAGTTAAAAAAAAAACGTTTCACGCATGGGAAATATATATATATATATTAAATAAAAAAAAGAGAAAGAGACTTTCTCTATGAATAAATTTATTTAAAATCAGATAAAAACTATAAAAATTTCTGCAAGAGCCTAACCATTCTAATGCAAATTAAGCTTATTCTATAAAATGAAACTAATAAGAATCCCGTAAAGCACCAACGTTAAAAGAAGAATTTTTTTTTAAAAAAAATTGTTTGAATTTCTTTCGTTTCATATATATTATTAATTTCAATTTCTTTTTTATCAATGCATTTTTTTAAAGTTTATTGATGTTGAAAAAGCTATCAACTTAACATTGGATAACTAATTTCTGAATAACTCTACGCAACATATATATTCGGTGCTCACTAGCTATTTATTTTTTGTACGTAATTTGTTGGGAAGAATTAGTCAGAAAAAATATCTTTATTTTTTTACGGGATAAAAGCTTTCCGTGGTGACCTATTATTGCTCATATTGGAAGCTAGATGCTGCTGCACAAGCTCTGCGTCCTGTGCTGTTACCCTTCCGTTCTTTGGAGGAAATAAATGCGGCCGATGTATGGTTACGATCTCTTTTTAAATGCTCGTCCTTCTAGTAGATCGATGGATGGACATGGCTCTTAATTGCCTTTGTAGACGAGAATAAATGTGCCTGTTTCGCTGAATAGTGTTTTTTTTTTTGTTTTAATTTTCTATCCGGCTCTTGTGGTGAATTAACTACAGAACGTACTTTCTTAAGTCAGCCTAAGGTTATCAAGATGCTGTGCCTCAGTTCAAGGTTGGCGACCTTTGCTAGGAATATATGGCTAACCAAAGTACACTGATTTACCTCTTTCGATTGGTTTAGAAGGCTAAATTTTAAGTCCAAACCTATTCTTCGTTTAGCAATTCTTTAAAATAGAGTTTTTGAAAATTAACTTTGTTGGTTGGATAAGAGCCTACAGTGCAGGTACTGATTTCTTAATCAAAGATTTTCTGAGAAGATAGTATTGGCTAACAGGAATTAAAAAATTACTACAAGTTTAGTAGGGCGTAAATAAAGCTATTCATAGTTTTTCAACCTCAGGTTATTGTACCATAAAGAACGACTAAACAATAGTTATTATATGGTTAACTATTGATTCCTAATGCATTCATCCCTTTGAATAATTTGAAAGTTATTCTTTCAACTTCAAAAATATTATTTATCAAATATGGACTACAAATTTTTTTGATTTTTATTTCAGTGTGATGAGGGGTAAAATTATCAATGCATTAATACCCGCACGTGTCGACAACTGGGTCAAGTCCAATCCCAACATCTTGTCGCCTAGCTGTCATATTCACCAAGCAACGAAGCTCAATCACCCTCAACGGGGTCGGGTCACCCCGACGACCCGAGTCATCCGTGACAGCCCGAGCTATCTCCATCCTCGGCAACCCGAGCTATCTTCACTCCTCGGCAGCCCGAGCTACTTCATTCCTCGAGAGCCCGAGCTATCTTCATACCTCGGCAGCCCGAGTCATCTTGTATTTCGGAAGACCAAGTTGTCCCTTGACTCGGCCAGACCGAGGTATTCAAATACCTCTGCGGAATCCGGCGCGGAAGAGTTTAAATTTGCCATAACTGAATGATATTCCAAGCGGAGAATCATGCCCATAAGTGGCCTAAGGGCCATAAGGGTGGCCTAGAACCTACACGATCGCTGAATCTCAAGGCATCAATCGGCTCTCCCGATCGTCAATCTTCTAACTGACAAGATACGGACCCTACTGACCTCGTAACGAATTTGATTCGAATCCGTTTCGAATCTCAACAACTTTCAGATCCTTCGCAATGCGCCCAAGGAACCAGGTGATCGCCTATAAATACCGCGGCCCTCAATTCTCTCAGGTACGCTTCCATTCAGTGACTTTCATACTGAAAAACTCCATTGAAGCTCTCTTAGAGCTCGGAGCTCCCGAAAGAAAAACCCATTTGAGGGAACTCTTCTATGAGAGTCTTCTCTTCACATATGTTTGCTGTGAATCTCCACTGACTTGGGCATCGGAGGGTCCCCACAGAGGGCAACCCCAAGAAAATCCTCTGCATACGGACTGTCTTGCAGGTTCTAACCCGGGTGTTGTGATCGACATTTGGACCCGGAGCCAGAGCGCACCCGAGTCGGAGAACGGATTTCCGCGGCAATAGATTGTCGCTAGAGGAAGGGCCTTAAGTCCCATAAACTTGTGATCCAGGAGACAAGACTCAAAAAACCAGAAGAAGTATCCTCTAATAGCCAATCGAAAGAGAGCCACGTCCGAGGCNGAGTTTAAATTTGCCATAACTGAATGATATTCCAAGCGGAGAATCATGCCTAGAAGTGGCCTAAGGGCCATAAGGGTGGCCTAGAACCTACACGATCGCTGAATCTCAAGGCATCAATCGGCTCTCCCGGTCGTCAATCTTCTAACCGACAAGATACGGACCCTACTGACCTCGTAACGAATTTGATTCGAATCCGTTTCGAATCTCAACAGCTTTCACATCCTTCGCAATGCGCCCAAGAAACCAGGTGATCGCCTATAAATACCGCGGCCCTCAATTCTCTTAGGTACGCTTCCATTCAGTGACTTTCATACTGAAAAACTCCATTGAAGCTCCCTTAGAGCTCGGAGCTCCCGAAAGAAAAACTCATTTGAGGGAACTCTTCTATGAGAGTCTTCTCCTCACATCTGTTTGCTGTGAATCTCCACTGACTTGGGCATCGGAGGGTCCCCACAGAGGGCAACCCCAAGAAAATCCTCTGCGTATGGACTGTCTTGCAGGTTCTACCTCGGGCATTGTGATCCGCATTTGGACCCGGAGCCAAAGCGCACCCGAGTCAGAGAACGGATTTCCGCGGTAATAGATTGGTGCTAGAGGAAGGGCCTTAAGTCCCATAAACTTGTGATCCAGGAGACAAGACTCAAAAAACCAGAAGAAGTATCCTCTAATAGCCAATCGAAAGAGAGCCACGTTCGAGGCTCAAGATCAGGCTGCCTCTCAAAGGCCTGATCCAATTAGTGGTGCGGCACCTCCGCAACCACGGTAGCTGAAACTCTTCGCTACTGGCAATGGTGGTGACGTTGGACCAGTTTGCCACTCTGGTCCAGCAGGTCCAGGCATTGACCCAGTTGGTCCAGGGGCTCCAAGCGATTCCCGGCCCTGCCGTTCCTGCTTCTCGATCAGCCTCACAAAGAGGCCGCTACCCCTGCTCTGCCAGCAATCTCTTCTTCCAATCTGCCTGAAGCAGCGGATTATTGTCACTGGCCTGCGAAAGCAAAGCCAGCGCCGCAGCGAGCTAGAGGGAAGAGCCCGCTCAGATCCAGGCAGGTTCGCTCCCTTTCCCTAGTGTCTTCCCAGGACTCGACACCCCTGCCATCTTCTCATCGCCCGATCCCTCCTACCACTCTGGACGAAGGGATCAGGCAGCGGATGGGAGTGGTGTCAGGAGTTAGAGGTCGCCAGATAAGCCCTCTGTCCCAGCCGAAGATGGAGCAGGGCATCCCCTTTCTGAGAGGATCATGAGGGAAGTGATTCCCTCTCATGTCAAGCTCCCTACCATCGAGCCGTACCATAGATCCACCGATCCAATGACCACTTGAGCAGCTTCAGATCCATCATGATGTTTCACGGAGCATCGGATTCCCTCTATGAGGTTAAACAGAGAGAGGGAGAATCGTTGAAGAGTTACCTTGGCCATTTCAACACGGCCCTCCTGGAAGTCGACCATCTCAACCACGAAGTAGCCATGTCTGCCTTGGCCAAAGGAGTATTTAAGGAGGGAGACTTCTACTTTGCGCTGGAGGTTAACTATCCGAAGAGCCTTTCAGACATGATGTCTCTGACGGATAAGTACGCCAGGGTTGAAGAATCAAGGAGGTCAGCTCGGGCCAAGCAGCTGAAAAAGAAAGAGGCAAAAGGCTCAGACAAGCAACGGGCCCACCACCGTGCAAGCCCGTCTCGTCACCATAGAGCTCCTCCGCCGCCGCCTCGAGATCGAACCCGAAGTCTAGCTCGAAGGTTCGACCGCTACACTCCCCTCACTGCGCCAAGGGTGCAAATCTGATGAGATTGAGCGGCAGATTCCCCGACCTCCTCTCCGAGGCAACGCAACTCGGAGGGACGTGACCAAGTACTGCCACTTCCATCAGAATTATGGGCATGATACCGAGGACTGTTGGCAGCTCCAGAACGAGATCGAGCAGTTGATCCGACAAGGCAGACTAGATCGATTCAAGGGACCACCTGAGCCGAATAATGAAGGGGCGTGCTAGCTCGAGCCTCGTAATGTGTGTCATAATGTTTCAACTGCGGCGACACGAAGGATTTTCCATCGATTCCTCCTTGGATATCGTGGGGCTTTTCTCCAGCGTCGTTGTAAGCATGGGTGTCATAGCGTTGTCGCTAGGGTATCATAACATTTCAACTAGGGTATCGCAAAGATTTTTGAGTGAATTCCTTCTGGGGGTGTCGCGGACCTTCTCTCCAGCATCCGTTATAAGCACGGGTGTCATAGCTTTGTCGATAGGGTATCGTAACGTTTCAACTTGGATGTCGCCAACAATTATCGGGAAAATTTCTCCTGGAGTGTCACAGGCCTTCTCTCCAGCGTCCGTTATAAGCACGGGTGTCGTAGCATTGAAGATGGGGTGTCGTAACATTTCAACTTTGGTGTCGCGGGCCTTCTCTCCAACGTCCGTTATAAGCATGGGTGTCTTAGCTGAAATTGTTCAGGCGGGGCCTAACGACACCAAGGTTCACATATTATGACACCGTAGCTGAAACTGTTCAGGCAGGAACTAACGACACCCCAGAAAATAACCTATAACACCCGAGCTGTCAATTGACGACACCTAGCTCCAAGTGTTAGCTATAGAACTTACGACACCTCTAAAATAATTCGACACCCAGCCTTACGACACCCAAGGAAACATTACGACACTACATGCCTTTTCGATCGCGAAGGTTATAAGCACGAGTGTCGTAGCATTGTCGATAGGGTATCGTAATGTTTCAACTGCGGTGTCACGAAGGATTTTCTGCCAAATTCCTCCTTGGGTGTTGGGGGGCTTTTCTCCAGTGTCCATTATAAGCATGTGTGTCATAGCATTATCACTAGGGTGTCGTAACGTTTCAACAAGGGTGTTACGAAGATTTTTGGATGAATTTCTCTTGGGGTATCGTGGGCCTTCTCTCCAGCATCCATTATAAGCACGGGTGTCTTAGCTGAAACTGTTCAGGTAGGGCCTAACGACACCAAGGTTTACATATTACAATACCATAGCTGAAACTGTTCAGGCAGGAACTAACGATACCCCATAAAACAAACTATGATACCCTGGATAGCTGTAGATGTGATGACACCCCAGAAAACAACCTATGATACCCAAGCTGTCAAATGATGACACCCTAGCTCCAAATGTTAGCTATAGAACTTACGACACCTCTGAAATAATCCGACGACACCCTAGCCTTACGACACCCCAGAAAACAACTTACAACACTGCAGGCCTTTTCGATCGCGAAGGTTATGAGCATGGGTGTCGTAGCATTGTTGCTAGGATGTCATAATGTTTCAACTAGGGTGTCGCAAAGATTTTCAGACGAATTCCTCTTGGGGTGTCGCGAGAATTTTCTTTAGCAACCGTTATAAGCATGGGTGTCATAGCGTTGTCGCTAGGGTATCGTAACGTTTCAACTAGGGTATCAGGAATGATTTTTGGCCAAATTCCTCCTTGGGTGTCACGGGCCTTTTCTACAACGTCCGTTATAAGCACTGGTGTCATAGCATTATCGCTAGGATGTCGTGATGTTTGAACTGCGATGTCGCGAAGGATTAAAACTACGATATGACCCTCGAAAGCAACAAACGATACTCCTGATTAAAACTATGATACGACACCCAAGAAAACAACCTATGACACTCTATAAAACAACTTACGACACCCCAAAAAGACTATTACGTCACCCCAGTTCTCATAGCTGTAGACGAGACGACACCCCAAAAAATAATCTACGACACCCGAGCTGTCAAATGATGACACCCTAGCTCCAAATGTTAGCTATAGAACTTACGATACCTAAGAAATAATCTGACGACACCCCAACCTTACGACACCCAAGGAAAACATTACGACACTGCAGTTACAAACCTTCGACACTCCAATTCTTATATAATGATACACCGGATGTAACCGTTAAGCCACGCCCCAACCATCACCAGCTCTCATATTGGGACACCCTAGCTGAAACTGAATGCAGAAAATCGTAGGACACCCGAGTTGTTAAATGATGACACTAGAGTTATATGGATAGGAAATAATGGGTAATATAGGCCGAAACACTCTGACGACACCCCAGTTTATAAGGTATAACATCCTAGTTAAAAGAGTATGACATTCGTGCAACAAAACACTAAACTCAAGGTGTTGACATTCGTGCAAAAAAATACTAAACGCTAAACAGTTATGACTCCCAGAATGTCATAACTATTTTGGTCTAAGAAAGTTACCCGCGCATTAAATGGATTCCTTATGCATTAACTTCCTCTAACGATAAAAAATAGTTGGTGTAATAAAGGAGCTTTACAAAGAAGTGGGAACAAGGACTTTTTACTTCCTGTTGCGGATGACATTTTCTCCAGAAGATTATGAAGAAGTCTTCGGTAGCTACGTATTTCAGCCTCGAAGCTGAAATTTTTCTTTCGACCGAAAATCAAAACAGGAACAAAACCTGACACTGGACTCTCAGAGCGAGGGC
The DNA here is from genome assembly GCA_900491605.1 of Calamus simplicifolius. Taxonomy (NCBI): domain Eukaryota; kingdom Viridiplantae; phylum Streptophyta; class Magnoliopsida; order Arecales; family Arecaceae; genus Calamus; species Calamus simplicifolius. The sequence continues at coordinate 762,138 of UESW01004176.1, read as the reverse complement.
TCAGGATCTTGCTCAAACCTTGGACTGATTCCTTGCATTCGAAAGATAGAGCGAGGGAAAGAATGTTTTAGAATCGGAAAGAGTTTCTCTTGCACAGATATAATCCAAGAAAAAATGGCGGTAGAAGTAGGCTGGAGGGAAAGGGCATTTTCGTCTGCATACTATTTTTAAAATAAAGAAGAAGCGCTTTTAATGGGCGTCACGATTAGAACATAACATCAGCCATGCATACCGTCCCGCATCGTCAGTCAACGCAAGATCCACGTGGACCAATAAGGAGAGGCGGTGTAGCCCACGTAGGACTTGCTGCACCGGAGGCGGTGTACAAAGACTTTTCCAATTTCCTTAGAATCATGGTTTCAGCTTAGAGGTTATTTGTTAACTAAATAACATGTGTCTTATTTTGAAGTACCTAACCTGTTCTGGTTCATGCTTATGATAATTGCTTCAAGCCCACATCCAAATTGGAAGCAATACATGTATGGAATTTTCACAAAAGCTAGTAAATTCTGTATCATTTAATGTTTATGGAATATTGTTATGTACTTATTTTTGTTTTCAAGGACTGCATGAGCCCTTGCAAGTTTGTTACAACAGTGTCATCTTTATACATAAGTTGTTGTAACTGGATAAAATGTGATCCTAGCATATATAACCGTAAGTTGCTGATTGATGTGTAATGGAAAAAATAAATGCGATGCAGGTTATTCTTCTTTAATTTGATGAATTGAAAGTTGGATCACAAGGGAAAAAATGAATGCGATGCAGATTATTCTTCTTTATTCCAATCAAGTAAAAGTTGGCTCACTTTGTTTATCTTTTCTTTCACATCCATTGGCAGCACCTAGTAGAAGAATGAGGACAGGTTCTGGATATGTCAAATTCCTTGCTTCTGCTCCCATAAGATCCGATCGCAGATGCTTTTGTTCCCACGAGATCTGGCAACCTTATCATTGAGCCCATGAGATTTTGTGGCCCTGCCTCTGTTTTCACAAGATCAAATAACCTCGTCTTCCATCCTTACAAGATCTAGGCATCTCAACTTCCTTGATATCTAGTTGCCCTTGCCTATGCTACCATGGTCCTCTCTCCTTTTCTTGGGAGGAAAGAAAACTTCCCTCCTATTGACCTAAACAAGTCAAACCTAATCCAACTATGTTGTTAAGATGATTGACCTATTCGGGACTCAAGCTTTGATCCAACCTATCTTGCAAGGACTACTTACAGACAGTTTAGACCAGTCAATTTGGACTAGTCAACTGGTTTATAAACATTGGTTATAAGATCATATTAGGTCGTTTAAGTTAATTTTGCTACCTTAAAAATGAGCAAAAAGTATTTTATCCAATGGGTTAGCCTGTTTGAGCACCAATCAAAAAGATCTAAATGATCTTTCTAGAGTTGGTAGTGTTAATTTTATTATGCAATTGGTGAGACTACCTTCATGCCATCTTTCCTCTATTATTGTTTTAGAAATGGGTAAGTCATGTATTCTACACATTAGTAGGGGAGACTTTTTCTTATTTTTAACTGATAGATGATACAATATTTCTTTCTTGGTCTCCTCTAGATCTAGCTGGCATAACCTTGATCAAGATTACAGTTTCATGGAACATGAGTAAAGGTTTCAAATATATGTCTGTGTTTGTGTGTCTAGAGAGAGAGAGAGAGAGAGAGAGATTGAAAACACTAAGTGTATCTCCATTTGAACCTGGATAGGTCATGATTGGATGATGGGAGTTCAACATTAATGATCCAAGTTGTTGGTTATGATTACCTCTAAACTGTTCATACAAAAAAAAAAAATTCATGTGGATTGAAGACCACTAGTCTATGCATCAATTCAAATTGTTTATACATATACATATACTAGTTTACCAATTCCACTCTCCAATTCCAATTCCAATTCATGCAAATAAATTCTCATGGACTTTGAAGTCAATGGACAGTTTCAATGATCTAGATGTGTCTATATATGTTACTTCTGGTCATATCATAGATACTTGATGATGTAGAATTTATGGGTAGAGTTTAAAATTACAACTTCATATAGCTTGTTACATGAAAAACTGTAAATATGGGGAAAACAGTTATATTCTATTTTTTCATGACAAAAAAATTTTGGTTTCTTATTAAAACACTTTTCTTTTTCCTCGCTGGTGCAAAGGGAAATAAACATATACAATGCTTACATATATTTATATTTATAAATTTTTTTCATAATTTTTATTAAAATTTATATATATTATTAATTAGTAATGATAGAAAGTAATGGGACAAACGAAGATAGAAGGATAGTAGAATGAAATCAAAGATTTATTATTTATTACTAGTCTTTAAATTTATGATTTCTTAAATCTATAAGTTTTTATTGGGTTCGAGGAATATTATTAACAGAATTAGTGCAAGAAACTACTGATTATGAGATATGGATGGTTCTAAATTCACATATTGGACCATTTTAAATATAGTAAGATATTGTGACAATTTGCAGATTTTTAAAATATTATATTAGATATTAGGTATTTAATGATAAACTTGAAACATTAGGCATAGTGAGCTATTGAGGGTACGTAAAATATTGTTTCTTGTTTCTACGGATAAGCATAATCCTCTTATGATCTTATCCATCTAAGGCTATCCCACCAAAAGATAAAAAGATAGGCTCATTATTTAAAAGCCCAACTCAGACTAAATAAAATAAAATAAATACTAAAAACTAACAACAATTATATTTTAACACCCCCCAACATCAGTGGTGTCACGAGCGCGCAATGGGATCTATTATTGTCAACTTGCTTTTTTTGTTATCTGTTCTTTTTACACCAGCTTGATCATCTAATTAGTTCGAATTAGGTCTCAATGTGAACCATATCTCATCCATCCCCTTGACATGCATGGTTCCCAGGTTTAACGGCCACTTATAGATGGATGTCCAACCCATTGACTCTTCAAATCGTATACTATCGCACGGACTTGTCGGGAATACGTACGTTATGTACATTTCTTAGCACAAAAAATGATGAGATTTTAATATTCAAGAAATTACCATAATAAATATGCATGTCTACAAGGAAAGTGCGTACTACGAACCCATGGCGGATCGAAAGGCCGCTAATGGATTCAATGGATTTAATTGCATGGGACTGCAAAGGCAAAGCTATAACCTACCATATATAGAATCCCAGCTTGGGGCGAGACCCTTATCCATTCACATTCAGTGTGGTAGATGGCCCTAGCATATGTTCTTACTTGTCAGAGCCTTACTCTTGGGAGTGAGACCCTGATATTGATACCTGAAACGCGTCATCTACGTTGCATGGTAGGGTCACGCAAAGGGTCATTAGTGGCACCGCCTGAATTTCTTTCATTTTATTTGCAACCAATGCTATCAGAACATGGATATCTTAATTGCACTATTATCAAATTAACCAGAGCTTAGCTGCGATCGAAGTTGATCGGCGTCTAAAGGATGAACATAAAAATCTTAGAAGAACGTGGAATGCGGCTGACACCGATAACGTTGTTCTGATTTGTCTCTTAAGAAGCACAATATCGTCATCATATTATTTTTTTATGAGAGGGATTGCACCGAAAACGTTAGCTAAATGATTTCTGCAACCTTGTTTCCATAGCCATTAGTTAAAAAGGAAAGGCCAGTGGCCACCCTCTACTTTCATACGTTGGAAACAGACCCAATAGAAGATATATCTAATAATTTGGCGTCTAGCTTAGCTGTAATTCATTAAAATGTTAGGTTTTTCCAAGGATTGGCTCCTTGGGTGGGGGGATAGTGGGAATGTCAGATGCAACCATCACGGCAAAGTCACGCCCAAGGTTTGAACGCATGCAGGTGTTGAGGGGTGCCAAACTTTTTCAACTTTTCCATGGCGCATGTGCTGCTGCCCAAAAAAACTCAATACAGAACACAAAGAAGGAACTCGATATGGGACGGGTCACGGGAGGAATGCCATATTCTCAGCTTTAGGAGATGAGTCCAACTAAAGCGTTTACCTACGAATAATTTTACGCAGCTTTCATTATGAAGAGATATCTATGTAATATTTAGATCGTCTTTATTTAAGAATAATGCTACAGGACTCTCATAATGATCCGAAGAGATTAGTGTAATTTATGGATTTGTTGCCAAATATAATGGATTGATTGATAAAAGAGTTGCATGAGGAAATGTCGGTGTATGCATGGCGGTGTCCTGAAATATTTTTCTTAGCATCTTACATGTTCAATGTACGTGTATTAAATGACGGATTGAAAGGAAAAAAGCTTTAAAAAAAAAGATTGGAATAAATTAGCTTTTGAAAAATAGTAAGAAAAAAGATTTGGAGTTGCCGACTCCAACATGGATCCTTTTTTAAGAGAGATAAATGGTAAAATAAAGAAAGAATTTAACTCGAAAGGATTGAGTTGAATAGAGATGACTGCACCTAACTGCTCTCTCCATTAGCTGAGAAACTATGAGGAACGACCATAAATCAACTTCTTAGTAGTTTTCTTTCTAGCGGCTGGTCGCCACCTTTTTTTTTTTTTAAAAAAAAAGGGAATTCCGCCTTCTGTTCTTCCTGCCCCTTTCATTTAATTCCAATTTCCCACTCTTTGCCTAAACTTAATTACTCACTCCATTTCATTGTGGCAAGTATTACCATGCACTCATTTAGTGGTGGAGCTGACAGAGCTTAAATAGATCATACGAGATCAAGTGTTCAATGTATCTGTGCAAGTTTTGCAGAGGTTCATGGCTCAATGAAAAATTCAAAGAATTATAATTGAATTGATGCACAAAGCTTTTATTATAGGGTGATTTCTCACCTGCCACTCACTACTACTCTATAGCTGCCACTACTCCCACCAACCGATGCAGAAATAAGTAGTTGGATTCTCATTTGATAGACACGACCAAAGAAAAATACACAGAAAATAGTGTGTATTTACTTGGACACGTGTATAAATAAGACCAAAGTGTATTTGCTGACTTCCTTAATTCAACCTGTTTGCATTTCTTCCTTATTATTAGGGTTTGGAATTTCTATTGGAGCCAAGTTAGAACTTAGAAATTTAGAATAAGTGTTGTTTGTAATTGTGTTGTATAAGGCTGTGTTTGAATTTAAATTATTATATGCCAAGATGGCTAGGGAAATGGATGTAGAACTTGTCGGGCCCAACTGAGTTTTTAGAAACACTATGCATGGCTCATCTGGCCTACAATGAGTTAAATTGTTTTTGTTTTGCATCAACTATATGCAGTCTTCTATAATTTTAAGATTTATTAGAAATGACAGTGGTACCATTCTGTTTCATATTATCATGATTGCTCAATTATGAAATGTACCATTAGCAAGATTCAATAAAAAAATTGAAAATCTAGATTCATAGAAACTCAAAATGCTTTCTGTGCTGGTTCCTTGTAGAGATGTTGAATTTAAGTTGACCATTTCTATTCTTCAGCAGCTGATTTACAGTGGACAGGGGAGTAGAGATTCATCTACATTTTCTTCGAAGGCACAATGTAGACGATGAGTTTACCCCCTGATCTTTTCGTTAGACACAAAAAATACCAAAAAAGAAAAGAGTATTGAAATGAGATGATATATCAAAGAGTGCAATGTTTTGTCCTGCTTTGGTAATAGACTTGTGGTGCAAGAATTTGTATGGATTCACTAATCCCCCCATCACAGTCTGATGGGTGCCACAACAGCCAGGTTATTGCGAGTGCCTAGAAGCTTGATTGCCAACTGAAAGAAAAATAGTCGTCTCCGCAAACAAAACGTAATCTTCCAACATCAAACAAACCTCCTCTGTGTGCGTGTGTGTGTTCAAAGAACCCTCTCCCTTGTAATTATCTAAATACTTTCCTCCTGGATAAACACATATTAAATAATGATAAAGTGGCGTGCAACAATCAATTTAAAGAAGCTTTTCTTTTTAGAATTCAAGCTCATATCTCAGGCACAAAACAAAACACCATAGTTCATAATGCACCAAAGAAAAAGCAAAAACCCAAAAATGGAAAGCATCGCAGAGCCCCTCTCCTCGCAAAGGTGTCTTTGCAGGCGCGATATGAGGCATCACCTATCTAAGAATCTACCTATTAAAAAAAGACCAGATGGAAGATATTGATGAACTTGAGCAGTAGCCAGTAAAGGAACAACGGAAAACCAAGTTTCATCAGCAGAGCCTCGGACCCCGTTGCAATGGAAACTTTTCCAAAGGCATATATTAGGTTCGGGAAAAGCATGCACATTGCCCATCAAAATCCCAAACCACCAACCCTTCTCTCTCTCTCTCTCTCTCTCTCGCTCCCAATTTTTTTTTAATCTCTCCTCTGATGTTAATATTTATTTAATCCTTTCGGCTTCCATCGCCGATCGGCTTTCAGTTGGACGACGTCCCAAGCCCCTATTTCTAAAACCCTAAACCCCTTGGATGGAAACTAAGTAGCGTTAGCTTCAGACTCAGACCACTCAAGCATCGCAGAGTGGTGATTTCAAAGAAGTCATGGTATGACCATTCCCCACTCTATTTGTGGTTGCTCTCAACAATGGTCCTTCCCTAGTCTCAGCTGACCTATTTGTTTCATGGAGACATCACCATGGCTATGCATGAGAAGCATCTAATACCGTGCCCATGACATTCTGATAGGGCTATAATGTTCTTTCATAACTTGTCAGTTTTTTTATGCTATATCATATCAACTCTCTCCAAGTCTATTTATTAATGAGTCAAAATATCTATTTTTTGTTGTATGCATGCATGGCATATGAATGGCATTGGCCAATAATTGTTGCCTGCCATTTTTTTATTATTTTTAGAAAGTTGATTGATCATCAAGAAAGCGCTGGATTCCAAGCACATGAAGAGTTGTAGAGCTTTAAAGTAATGCCTTAAAAGTTATATGCTGAACTGAATAGTCTTTGATATTTTTAGCATAACTTTCTCTAGAATCATCCAATTCATGCATGGTTGGTGGCATTGAAAACTAGACTCCTATATCTTTCCAACAAGTTATAAATATTGATCAGATTATAAAGATATAAACTCCTTTATCTAAACTCATAGATGAATTCTTTTACACCTAGGAAGGATAATGCAGTGCGGATTTATTAAACTAAGTAGTATTTAGTGTTACTATCATAACTTTCTCTAGAGTTATCCAATTCATGCATGATTGGTGGCATTAAAAACTAGACTACTTTATCTTTCTAATAAGTTATAAATATTAATCAGATTCTAAGGTTATACACTTCTTTATCTAAACTCGGAGATAAATTCTTTTTTCACCTAGAGAGGATGATACAGCGGATTTATTAAACTAAGTAGTATTTAGTGTTTCTACCATAACATTCTCTAGAGTTATCCAATTCATGCATGATTAGTGGCATTCAAAACTAGACTTCTTTACCTTTTTAACTAGCTATAAATATTGATTAGATTCTAAGCAAATGCATAGTTGTAGAGCTTCAAAATAATGCCTTAGAAGTTAAATGCTGAACTAAATAATTTTTTATTTTTATTATAACTTTTTCTAAAGTCACCCAATTAATGCATGATTGGTTGCATTTGAAACTAGACTCCTTTATCTTTTTAACAATGTATAAATCTTGATCAGATTTTAAGTATATTAACTCCTTTATCTAAACTCAGGGATAAGTTTTTGTTCATCTAGAGAGGATGATGCAGTGTAGATTTATTAAACTAAGTAGTATTTAGTACTTTTACCATAACTTTCTTTAGAGTTATCTAATTCATACATTGTAGGTGGAATTAGAAACTAGAATTCTTTACCTTTGAAATGAGCTATAAATATTGATTAGATTCTAAGCACATAAAGAGTTGTAGAGCTTTAAAGTAATACCTTAAAAGTTATATGTTGAACTAAATGGTCTTTGATATTTTTGACATAACTTTCTCTAGAATCATCCAATTTATGCATGGTTAGTGGCATTGAAAACTAGACTCCTTTATCTTTCCAACAAGTTATAAATATTGATTAGATTATGAGGATATAAACTCTTTTCTAAATTCATAGATGAATTCTTTTCCACCTAGGGAGGTTGATGTAGTGCAGATTTATTAAACTAAATAGTATTTAGTGTTTCTATAATAACTTTCTCTAATGTTATCCAATTCATGCATGGCTGGTGGCACTAGAAAGTAGACTTCTTTATATTTCCAACAAGCTATAAATATTGATTATATTCTAAGAACATACAGAGTTGTAAAGCTTCAAAGTGATGCCTTAGAAGTTAAATGCCGAACTAATAGTTTTTGATATTTTTATTATAACTTTCTCTAGAGTCACCCAATTCATGCATGATTGGTGGCATTCGAAACTAGACTTCTTTATATTTCTAATAAGATATAAATCTTGATCAGATTTTAAGTATATTAACTTATTTATCTAAACTTAGGGATAAGTTTTTTCCCATCTAAAGAGGATATTGCAGTGTAAATTTATTAAACTAAGTAGTATTTAGTATTTCTACCATAATTTTAAAGCTCTACAACTCTTCATGTGCTTGTAATCAATATTTATAGGTCATTAAAAAGTTAAAGAGTTCTAGTTTCCAATGCCATCAACATTGTATGAATACCTTAAAAGTTTTATGCTGAACTGAATAGTCTTTGATATTTTTATCATAACTTTCTCTAGAATCATCTAATTCATGCATGATTGGTGGCATTGAAAACTAGACTCCTATATCTTTCTAACAAGTAATAAATCTTGATTAGATTATAAAGATAAGAACTCATTTATCTAAACTTAAAGATGAATTATTTTTCACTTAGGAAGGATGATGCAGTGCAGATTTATTAAACTAAGTAGTATTTAGTGTTTCTACCATAACTTTCTTTAGAGTTATCCAATTCATGCATGGTTGATGGCATTAGAAACTATAATTCTTTATCTTTCTAATAAATTATAAATATTAATTAGATTCTAAGGATATAAATTTTTTATCTAAACTCAGAGATGAATTCTTTTTCCATCTAGGGAAGATGATGCAGTGCAGATTTATTAAACTAAGTCGTATTTAGTATTTTTATCATAATATTCTCTAGAGTTATCCAATTCATACATGGTTAGTGGCATTCAAAACTAAATTTCTTTACCTTTTTAATTAGCTATAAATATTGATTAGATTCTAAGCAAATGCATAGTTGTAGAGCTTCAAAATGATGCCTTAGAAGTTAAATACTGAACCAAATAGTTTTTGATATTTTTATTATAACTTTTTCTAGAGTCACCCAATTAATGCATGGTCAGTGGCATTTGAAAATAGACTCCTTTATCTTTCCAACAAGCTATAAATCTTGATCAGATTTTAAGCATATTAACTCCTTTATCTAAACTCAGGAATAAGTTCTTTTTCACCTAGAGAGGATGATGCAGTATAGATTTATTAAACTAAGAGTATTTAGTATTTTTATCATAACTTTCTATAGACTTATCTAATTCATACATTGTTGGTGGCATTGGAAACTAGAATTCTTTACTTTTCTAACGAGCTATAAATATTGATTAACTTTAAGTATATAAAGAGTTGTAGAGCTTTAAAGTGATACATTAAAAGTTATATGCTGAACTAAATGGTCTTTGATATTTTTGTTATAACTTACTCTAGAATTATCCAATTCATGCATGATTAGTGGCATTGAAAATTAGATTCCTTTATCTTTTCAACAAGTTATAAATCTTGATCAGATTCTAATAATATAAACTTCTTTATATAAATTCAGAGATGAATTCTTTTCCACCTAGGGAGGTTGATGTAGTGGAGATTTATTAAACTAAGTAATATTTAGTATTTTTACAATAACTTTCTCTAGTGTTATCCAATTCATACATGGTTGGTGGCATTGAAAAGTAGACTTCTTTATATTTTCAACATGCTATAAATATTGATTAGATTCTAAATACATACAGAGTTGTAGAGATTCAAAGTGATGTCTTAGAGGTTAAATGCTGAACTAAATAGTTTTTGATGTTTTTATTATAACTTTCTCTAGAGTCACCCAATTCACACATGGTTGGTGGCATTGAAAACTAGACTCCTTTATCTTTCTAATAAGCTATAAATCTTGATTAGATTTTAAATATATTAACTCATTTATCTGAACTCAAGGATAAGTTCTTCACCAAAAGAGATATTACAGTGTATATTTATTAAACTAAGTAGTATTTAGAATTTCTACCATAACTTTCTCTAGCATTAGAAACTAGAATTCTTTATCTTTCTAATGAACTATAAATATTAGCTAAATGATAATATAGAGATTTTTGTGGTGTAAATATAAATTCCCATGAAGCAGGCGGGAAGAGACGAAAATGACCTTGGGGAGGTGGAAGCCGTGGAGTGGACAAACAAAGATGATGGTGGCAGCCAGGCAGGAGGTGCGCAGCTTGACTAGATGATAGCAAATGGGAGATGTGCGGACATGTGTACTCCTCTTGATTCAGAATGCGAGACCTCAAAAGTGGCAGAAGGATAATAATAATAATAATAATAATAATAATACCTTCAAAAAAAGAAATCAGATGCGTGCAGACCCTTCTACATGCCCAGGTACGTATGGGGGAGAGGATAGCCATTGATCTGGAGATAGGAAAGGAGCAGATTCGATAGCAGATCGGAGTCGGTTGCCATTGGTGGAAGTCACCAGACCAGCTCCTGCTGCATCCTGTCAACTAATGCTTTTTGTGGTGTAGATAGAAACTCCCACCCGCAGCTTACCCCGTGAACGATTTTGCCATCAAGATAGAAATATATTGTAACTTGATTTATAGCTGGATCCAATTAGGAAACACCAAATAACTGGGCTCCCTGACTAGGGGACGGCCAATTTGAGACATGCCATCCAATTTTTGGCCGATGTACTAAGACACGAAAGAGCACCACATCGAAAGTCTGCGTATGGGCAAATCATTGCGGTATCGAACGGTCTATACAGACTTTTTTGAGGTGGTGGTGGTCTAGTGGATGCTCTTCTAACCAAGCTACTGGGATCTAGTTGGGTAGGAATCGAACCCGGTCCAGACATAGTTATTTCTAAGCTCTCATCACAACAATTTTTTAAAATAACAGTGTCGACAAGTGCAAATTGCAACGTAAGAAATTGTCATTAAGAAACAAAATTTACTTGAAAAGAGAGTGAAATAATGTATCATCAGTTAGCCTTAAATCATGCTCCACAACTCACATACAAATCCTCTACCAGTAATTCTTCAAACTCCTCTAAAAAAGAGGGGTAAAAAATTATACTCTTCCAAACTTACGAAGTTCGGTCAACATCACGGGTCTTCCAATCAACCCAATGCCCATTAATTTAAGTGGCAAAATAAGGGCAAAAAGGGCAAGGTTCAACAGAGACATATGGTTGGGAAGTGGTCTATTCACATGGGCAAATATACTAGGCAATTAATGGTACATGTATATTACTATTTATAAATTCTACATGGAAGTCATTCTTTCATCATTGAGATTTTCCTCTGCTAAAATTAGATGAGTCTGTAGTTTATTTCCAAATGGTTTAATAAATCTCAAGTTGAATACATATCCCTCTGCTAAAAATATTCTTGTTTAGCATGTTGATATCCTTCGGATGTGGATATACATGTGTGTGGAGTTTCTTTTTATCTTTTTCTTCTTTCACTTGCAAATAAAAAATGATGAAAGTATTTAGGTTGCAAATAAAAAATGTTGGTATGTTTGGGAACAAACATACCAACATTCTTTATCTTTTAATAGAAAAAACATTAAGTTCTTTTCAGCAGAAAATGTCAAGCAGATGGCAAAAAGGGAGAATGAAGGCCTGAAATTGTTAAATGAAGCATGCCATTTAGTGATGGCTTGAACAAACTCATATAAACAAACTGAGTGGAATTTTTTTTAATATGACCAACACCAGGCAATCGAAAACTTAGCTCAGGCTTATTTGTAGCCTTATCTCTATAAAGTAGTATTCTTTGTTTTTCAAATTTAGATTTAGTGACCTTCCTCGGAAAGAACAGGGAGGTCCAATTTAGCTCAGGCTCATTTGCAGCCATATCTCTACGAAGCATTCTTTGTTTTTCAAATTTTCAAATTTAGATTCAGTGACCTTCCCCAAAAAAGAGGAGTATGAGGGAGGTCCAACTTAACTCAGGCTCATTTGTGGCCATATAAAGTATTCTTTGTTCTTCAAATTTAGACTTAGTGACCTTACTCATGTACCTAAAAGCACCCAGACATTTTCATTCATTGATTGGATGATAGCTGTACGTATCAAAACCACTTTACTAGAAAATGAATGCTAGAACTACCCGACTACATAAATGATGGTGCTGGATGCATTCTAACACAAAAGATTGGCAATCATCATCATCATCTATTTCATCTTTTAATTTAGAATCTCTATTTCTATCTATGCATCCTAAAAAGGTTCATTTCCTCTTACTGCAGCCTGCTATTGATAGGTTCAGCAGTAAAACTTTAGATAAATAAAGCTATCTAACCTTTTTACTGTGCCTCCACCAATATGAAAAAGTGGGGATAGCATTGGTACCTAACAGTCCATGTGACCTACCTTGACAAATTAGGTCCTAATTTGATTTGATTTGAGGTTACCATCAGTTTTCTCCTCTCTTTCCGACATTGCTGAAATTTCTTACTCGTGACATCAACCCATTGATCATGAAATAAGAAAGCGATTAAGATGAAGTTTCCGAGCAAATAAAAAATGATGAAAGTATTTAGCTAAAAATATTCTCTCTCTCTCTCTCTCTCTCTCTCTGCGTACGATCCCCAAACGGGGAAGAGCTTGTTCCGCAGCTAACAACCAAAGGAACCTATATTTGAAAACAAATAAATAAATAAATAAATCATTGGTGAAATTTTGAAATTTCTTTAAAATGTCGATGAAATTTCTTTAAACTGTTTCTTTTCTACAATTTATTTTGAAATAAATAGTAGTTACCGCCTATACGTAGATAGATTTAGCTTCTTTCATGGGGCCGTATAGATTTGGAACCATTTAATATGTTTCAATAAAAAATTTAAATATGAAACCATTATTGTAGTTAGATACATAAAAGTAGCAGAGATTTATCTATTTACAAGCGCATGCTGGTTTTGTGACTGAGATTCAAATATAGATTGCCTTATGATTTATCTACATTTTAAATTTTAATATTAGTAAAAATAAATTAGTTTAAAGAAAAGCTAATCATAATTACTTAAATTTAAAAAAAAATTCCGAAGTTTCCTCTCAAAAAATCTTGAGCCAGGAGGGGCATGTGGTTCAATGCCAACTCAGTTAACATCTCTCTGCTGTACTTCTTACTGCTTCCCTAAAAACTATAATCATGTAATTCAAGTTTATCACTCAGATTTTTTAGTAATAATAATAAAAAAACACTAGTATTACAGCCATGAAGAAGCACAATTTCCAGTCAATAATTGATGCATGTGGGTATCAGAGACACCTTCAGTCCATACAATTGTAAAACCATGAACTTATTCTCTGATATTTTAAACCCAATTCCAGTTCAAGCCCTTTGTTGGCTAAGGTGGACCGAGTTACTTATTGGACCAAAAGTTAAAGAGATTTATTTAACTCAAAACTTTAATCAAGTGCCGCGGTGGCGTCTTTAGTAAGGTGTCTTTCCTTTTAATTTTGCCCTCCCCTTGCTTTCTTTTCCTTCCCGGAAAACAACAATAACCTACATGAAACCTATTAATTTCAAATTGGCGTATGAGTACAGGACATCTGTGTGAAGTTCTTTTTGAGCCAACTATAAGTACTCATCTAAAATATTTATAAAATAAACATTAATTCGGATCGATGCATTAATCTTTTAGTGGTGGATTTTCCTTGCTGCTTTTTTTTTTTTTTTGAGCCGCTTGGTTTTTGCTTTGCTTGATTTTGTCATCGTAACCACTCCGAAAAAATATTACCAACAAAGCAAATGAATGCAGACAAATGAAGCAGCCTTGCTCTTTTGTTGTTTGGTCTACTTTTCTTCTCTCTTTTTGATCTCTTCAATTTTGTTTATTTTTATAGTTGTTTCCATTCCAGGTATAAACTGAATGGCGGAAAGGAAATTAAAGAAAAGATTTCCATATGTAGAGTGAATGCATGCAATGCAAGCCAGAAGGAATACTTTATAGTTGGCTCATGTTAAGAGATGCTGGAGATTTCTCCACAGTCCAGCGTTGCAAGCATGCATTGCCCTCCGAGCGTGCATGGCTCGCCTCAACCACGTGGAGACCGTGGACCGCAGCCACCCGCCATGAGCCCCGCCCCAAACGGCGAGGCCCGCTCGCCACCTAGGACAAGCTTGTGAACAGTAGTCCGCCACCCCACCTCCGATCCCCCTTTTCCCCTCCCAACCCCACCGCAAGCTGAAGGCATCTCTCCTTGTCGACATATAGATATCTCGGCCCCAGATGAGAGCGACAAGGCCGGAACCCCACTTCCTCTCCGGTGTATAAAAAATTACACGGAAGAGCCAAGTCCCTCTTCACTCCTCACTCCAAAGCCCCCAAGGTCCTACATTTGGTACAAGCTCTTTCTTCCATATCTGTCTTCTTTCCTCCACTCCAATGGCTGTTATCACCATTGGGAAGTCATCTCCTTTTGGTTTAGTCCTTGCAGAGACCCGTGACGCTGCGTTTGACGATTGGGTCTACCGAGAAAATAATGGCGATGGTGATGACGACAACGACGACGATGATGATAATGTTGTCGCACCTGCGGCCTACTGATTGCAGCTGAGATTTTAGAAGTTTATGATGAGGTCATAGTATGGAGCAGTAGCGTACGTGTAGTTGGTGCTTTATTTTATCTTACGTGGGTATGACTCTGGTTGTCTAAGTTTCTAAAATAATGCTTTTTGTTAGGTTAGTATATAGAGGTAGTTTATGACGAAAAAAGAGGGGCTTCATCCTCTTTAAGTACAATATTTTGTCGCGTTTTATATGTACTCGATGAACATGATTTAATATTAGTATGTTGCCATCACCATTAGTTAGCTCTGTGAACTCCATTAAGTCCCTGTCTCTGTCTTCTGTGTGTATGTGTGTGAAAACTCCATTAAGTCTCTGTGTGTGTGAAGTGAATATGTGTTTTGAGCCAACTATAAGTACTCATCTAAAATATTGTTAAGCGAATATGTGTTTTGATATTTAACCGTGAATGGATGCTTTGAATTAGAGATGCATGCAATGCTCATGTTAAGAGATGCTACAGTGATGTAATTTTTTAGGAATGTAATGGGTTGACCTCCTAGCAAATTCGGCCAATATAAATTCGAGACCATGAAATTACCATGCTGCATCTTTTTGAGAATGTTATTAGTCATTTGTCATATGATGTTTCTGAATAAATGATGGTTGTCATGAGTTAAATCAACATATATGAGAAGCAAAGAGTGAAAGGTGGAGAATGTTTTATTTATTATTTTTCCTTTATTTTTTCTTTTTTCCTTTGAGCAATGTTGTGGGTATGCTACCGCCAGGGTTCAAATTTTTTGACCTCTCCAACTCGTGCTAACGAGCTGAGCAAATGTTAGTCGGTGAAACAAACAGAGGTGCAGCATTAGGGGCATTGGTTCCCTTCCAGATAAAATTCTCACTTAAGAATGCCTAATGATGAGGTTATGATAATATTCAGTTAGTATTCCGGTTCTAGTATGATACGTTATTGAGGATCATGCGTGAAGTTTAGTCTCACATGAAATAACTGGTGGAACATAAGAAACGTTAGTATACATAATTAGGTTCAAAACTCAACTTAAATTTTAAATCGAATCAGGTTTAGATCAAATTTTCCTTCTCTCCAATCAACAAGTAGTATTAAAGTCATGATAGCTTTTGGAGAGTGAGCAGCTCTTGGAATAGAACAGGCAGCATGTTGTGATGAAGCATGACTCAGAAGAGGAAGATTTTGGACTAAAGTAGTAACATGTAGAGTACTCATCAGAATTAAACTTAGAAGTTTATTAGGTCTTGGATTAAGCTAATAAGTAGTGTTCTCAAAATTAGGCTTGGAGTTTGTTTGGAGTGTATTGGATTAAGCTTAGAATCACACAATATTAATCCCACAAAATATTGGTGAAAGCTAAAAGGATCGATATAGATGTTTAGAAACAAAGCTTAACAACTTGAACTTCAGACTTCTACATCAAGACTTTCTGTTGGTTGGACTCCAACCGTCCATTTCTCCCTAATACGTACCCTTTGTATTATATGTTTTCTTCGTAATCCTTTTCATAATGAAATGATATTTGTGTGCATATACATAATTATCTTCTTATTACATACAATTATTTTTCATCTACTTATAGTTTTCTTCGTATTGTGCATAGTTATTGTTTCATCGAACACAATAGATATAAATATGCATAAAATTATTGTGTAGTGAGAATAACTATTATTGTAGACTGATGATTACGTGGCTGACCAATGAGAGCTAAATAATAAATTTTAGTCCATTGTAGGGTTGGACATCGATTAACAAAAGAGAGACAAAAAGGACCGTCTCTGCACATGAACTTCTCATCTACTTTCTCCTAGATCACTTAATGTTGCATTTGGTACATCGCCAGCAATTCTGAATGGTAATGTAGATTACCTATAAGATAAATTATCACTTGATAAATTACCAGTAATGTTGATTACTGTGTTTGGTATACAGGTAATGCAACAGTAATATTGATTACTGTGTTTGGTATGATAAACAGATTACCAATAATATAACATCAAATTTTTAAAATATTCTTAAACTAAATTTATTAAAAAAATATATTATTATATATTTGATTTTAAAAAATTTATATTTATAAAAAAAATTATATTTATAAATGATATTCGAAGTGATCGAAGGCCATCGATCGAAAGAAGTTTCGCGGCGTCCGCTGGACGGCGAAGATCCGAGGCCTAACTCCGCAGACCTTTGACACGGAGGTTTTAGCGAGGTCGGTAGAAAAGGATGCAAGTAAAGAGCGATCAAAGAAAGAAAGAGCAATCTTGTCAAAAAATAATTTATGAAATTACCACATCTCTAGTAATGTAGATAGCCACCCCTTTCTGTGGTGATCTGGATTACCTCATTAGAGGTAATCCGCATTATCACTACAAGATAGATTGCCATTCAAAATACGTACCAAACGCAGTTATCCGATGGGCCCCTTTGAGGCATTTGGTAATAGGTAATATATTCAAATTATCGATAATTTAAAAGGTGTCCACCAGATAACTATGTTTGGTACGTATTTTAAACAAAAATCTATCATATAGTGGATAATTGGTACCAAAGCTTCGTCGGTCATCACCACGCTTCGAACAGTGGCCAACGAGGATGGAAAGACAGAGGGGCAGGCGGCGGCGTGAGCAGGCGGCGATGGCTGCACGCCGTCGCCTGTCCCTCAACTACGACCATGGATGCCGCAGCTTAAAAAAAATTGGGAGATGGCTGTTCGGAGCCATTGGACCCCGAACGGTGATTGGCATTGCCTCCACTGATCGCCAGAGACCCTCCCCCTCTCTTCCTCGGCCGGCATAGAGTCAGGGAAGCCACGTTGGCCGCCACGATTGGCGGCGGCTGTCCGTGCATCCGAGGGACGCAGGGCCGCCAGAGCCACTCCGGTGGCTGGAAGGCCCCCTCCCCTCGATCGGAGCTCCCCTCGAAGCTCCATCCCGACCATCGAAGGGTTGGGATCCACCCGCGTCATCGTTGTGCATGCGATGCGCACAGTGAATGTCATGAGTTTATGGGTGGCACCACCCGTAAATCCAAAAACCAATCAGAGGCAATTTCATCTTTTCATAATTCAAAATTAAAAAAAGGGCTGTTGATGCTGACATGGCTGCCACGTCAGCTCAGTGATGACGTGGCTGCCACGCCAATCCCAATAGCTTCGCGTGGCGTGGGGGTCTCGGATGATATGGCAGATAGTGTGTCTGTCCATGTGTCCCCTGACGTGGCTGTGGGTTCCGCTGACGTGGCGACTGAGTAGTCATCCACGTGTCAGGGTCCCAGCTGATGTCAGTGCCTATGTGGCATTTAAATTGATTTTTAAATTTTTTGAGTATTTTAAAATTTTAAAAAATTCAAAAAAATTAGAAAAAAATTTACAGAAAAATCAAAAAAATAACAGAAATTTTATACCCATTGGGCAATTGCATGGTCCATAACTTATAGAAATTTTATTTACTTATATATACGCACATAGATTTAGCACAATATTGTCTACTTATACATTCAACAAAAGTGATATTCTTTATGCCATTAGCAGGTAGATTGAACATGTATTTGAGGCTAATGATGATAATAAATTAGGATTCCATTATGAAATTACTTTTCATAATCATTTTGAAGTTAGTATTGTTCCTTGGAATTAATCATTTTAGATAAATCATGTCCATCTAGATGGGGTATGAATATTCTTTTACTAGTAATCAGCATTCAAACAAAAATTTTGACTTCATCTATACGTGCATAATTTCCGCCTAAGTAGGACATTAGTCTATGCAAACATATTTTACGAAGTAGCTTAACTAAGTTCATCTAAACCATAAGCATATTTGAAAATTGACTTGTCGATTGGACCTCTAGTTTTAGCCTAATGCAACCATCAAGTTAGGTGGGGCCATGTAGTTTCAACTATACTCTTGATATTACCTACTTTATTGTCCAAACATGCTTCAATATGACAAATTTATGATAGCAGGTATCTTGTTTGGTAGCAAGTCGTAGAGTCACCTCCTCATAATAAAAATTTACATGTAATTTTATGTAATTTGTGTGACTTATATACAATCTAATGCTTAAGACAATGATATCATATATGAACAAACTATTTGTAAATATTAGCCTTTCTACCATGGCCTAGATCAATCGAACAAACTATTTGCAAAATATCAGTAGCTTTATTTTGGCCTAGATCAATTGGCATATATTGTGATGCATACATAGATCCTTTTTGATAGTCCTCTAATATGTCAATATATCCATATCAATATCCTAGTCTATCATCAACATTTGTATACTTTGAACTCAAGCAAGCCCTGACATGTTGCAACAATGCTAATGTACCAAAATGTTATAGAAATTATATGTATCCTTACCATTACTTTTCTTTGACAAATTACATGAAATTAACTCCTAATTTTACAAATAACAGGATCTATAGGAAAGTTACACATCATGTTTGTGACCTTTTTATTTCTTTTCTTTTTCCCCATTACTTCTATATTTCTTCGTTTCCTCCACATTTTACAATTTATACACATCTAATCAAAACCATGCCCTAATCCAAAAAGCCCTGAGGAGGCTTCTCCTAGCTTGTCAATTGGCCACTGGCCAGGCCCTCCAAGGCCAAGGCACATGCGTGTCCCATCCAGTAGCTAGCAGGCATCATCCCTCGGTGCCCCATTCACATCTCGACACGTGTCCCTCTTTTTATCCCTCCTCCTTACCCTCCCACTTCGTGTCAGAAATCCCCACGCTTCATAGATCCTTCCTCTTTTCTTTTATTTTTCTCTTGTCCGAACCAGAAGCTTTCTCCCTTTGTGTTAACATAATCAAGACAATTTCATTATTTGCTACATGTTCTCTTATAAAGTGATATCTGATTTCTATGTGTTTAGTTCTTGAATGTTGAATTGGATTTTTAGTTAGATTGATTGCGCTTGTGTTATCACATCTTATGGGTGTCTTATCAAGTGTGATACCATAGTCTTCAAGTTGTCGCTTAATCCATAGGATTTGCGCACAGCAACTTCCAGCTGCTACATATTCAGCTTCAGTAGTTGATAATGCAACTGAATTTTGCTTTTTGCTAAACCATGAGATTAAGTTACTTCCTAAGAAATTGGCATGCACCACTTGTGCTTTTTCTATCTAATTTGCATCCAGCATAATCAGAATCTGAATATGCAATTAGATTTAATGTGGAGTCTCTAGAATACCATAAACCTACATTTTTTGTTCCACTTACATATCTTAGTATTCTTTTAACAGCTATTAAATGTGATTCTTTAGGTTCTGATTGAAATCTAGCACATAAACATACAGAAAACATAATATCTGGTCTACTTGCGGTTAAATAAAGAAGGGATCCGATTATACCTCGATAATATTTTGATCAACCTTTTACCTTCTTCATCTTTGTCCAGCTTGCATGAAGGACTCATTGGTGTTCCGAGGGGTTTCATTGATTCCATACCAAACTTTTTAGTATTCTCTTGTGTATTTTGTTTGGTTGATGAAGATTCCCTCTTTGCTTTGTTTGATTTGGAGTCCAAGGAAGAAGTTGAGTTCTCCCATCATGCTCATCTCGAATTCTCCCTGCATCAACTTGCAAATTCTTGACATAGAGAATCGTTAGTAGCACCAAAAATAATGTCATCAACGTATATTTGTACTACAAGTAAATCTTTACTTTTTCTTTTCAAAAATAATGTTTTATCAACATTTCCTCTTGTAAAATCATTTTCAATTAAGAATTTACTTAACCTATCATACCAAGCTCTAGGTGCTTGTTTCAAACCATATAAAGCTTTGTGCAATTTAAAAACGTGATTTGAAAATTCGTGATCTTCAAAACCTGGTGGTTGTTCTACATAAACTTCTTCATTTATAAATCCATTTAAAAATGCGCTTTTACATCCATTTGAAATAAGTTAAAATTCATATGACATGCAAATGCAAGTAATAGCCTAATGGCTTCTAATCTAGCTACAGGTGCAAAGGTTTCATCAAAATCAATACCTTCCTCTTGATTATATCCTTTAGCAACCAATCTAGCTTTGTTTCTAATTACTATGCCATTTTCATCTAGTTTATTTCTAAAAACCCATTTTGATCCTATTACTGAATGATTTTTAGGTCTTTCAACTAAAGTCCATACATTATTTCTTGTAAATTGATTTAATTCTTCTTGCATTGCTAACATCCAATTATTATCTTTTTCAGCTTCTTCTATAGTTTTAGGTTCAATTTGTGATACAAATGCAAGATGATTACTAATATTTCTCATATATGATCTAGTTCTTATTCCTTGAGATGGATCACCTATAATCAATTCCTTGGGATGACTATGAGCATATCTCCAGTCTCTTGGAAGATCTATATCATTATGATCAATATTGACATCATCGTCCTTATGTGAATCATCATCTTTAGCTTCTTGCTCATGATCTGAAGATACTTCAATATTAAGTTTTTCAAGATCTTTTTCAATTATGTTTGTATCTTCCTCATCATCAAGCTTTTCAGAACTAGATGCTAAAGACTCATCGAAAACTATATGAATGGATTCTTCAACTACTAAGGTTTTCTTGTTAAATACTCTATAAGCTTTACTAGTTGTTGAATATCCTAAAAAGATTCCTTCATCAGATTTAGCATCAAATTTTCCTAAATTGTTTTTACCATTATTATGAATAAAACATTTACATCCAAATGCATGAAAGTATTTTATATTGGTTTTCTTTCATTCCATAATTCATAAGGTGTTTTCTTTAAGATTGGTCTTATTAGGGCTCGATTAAGATGTAGCATGCTGTGTTAATAGCTTCCGCCCAAAAGTACTTTGGTAGGTTACTTTCGCATAGCATGGTACGGGCCATGTCTTCTAGAGTCCTATTTTTCCTTTCAACTACACCATTTTGCTGTGGAGTCCTAGGGGCTGAAAAATTATGATTAATTCCATTTTCAGTGCAAAAACTTTCAAATAAGTGATTTTCAAATTCTGTTCCATGATCACTTCTTAGAGATACTATGGTAGTGTTTTTCTCATTTGTGACTTTCTTGAAGAATTTCAGGAATATCGAGAAAGTCTCATCTTTGTGAGCTAAAAACATTACCCAAGTATATCTAGAATAATCATCTACAATCACTAGACCATATTTCTTTCCTCCTAGACTTGTGGTTCTAGTTGGTCCGAAAAGATCCATGTGAAGTAGCTCTAATGCCTAGAAGTTGAAACAACATTTTTAGATTTGAAAGAACTTCTAGTTTGTTTTCCAAATTGACATGCATCACATATTTTATTATTTTCAAAATCTAGTTTAGGTAATCCTTTAACTAAATCCATTTTAATTAGTTTTGAAATAAGGTGTGTGCTTGCATGACCTAATCTACGATGCCACAACCAACTAATTTCATTTATGTTAGCATTGTCAGCAATTAAGCAATGATCACTCAAAGATAATTTTTCTAGATCAACCAAGTAAACATTGCCATGTCTATAACCAGTAAATACAATGCTATCATCAATAGAATTAGTTACAGTGCATACAGAAGATTTAAATGAAACATTAAAGTTTTTATCACATAATTGGCTTATACTAATTAGATTATGCTTCAAACCATCAACATAAAGTACATTATCAATAAATGTAGATGGAGTTATACGACTTTACCAAGGCCCATAATTTGACCTTTACCATTATCGCCAAACGTAACAACTCCACCTTTCTTTTCTTCTAGGGTGATGAATTCATCTTTGTCACCCGTCATATGTCTTGAGCAGCCACTATCAAGGTACCACTTTTTCTTTGATCTTTTGGCTACAAGACATTCCTGCAACATAATTTAAACTTTATGTTTAGGTACCCAAGCTTTCTTGGGTCCTTCATGGTTAGTAGCAATAAAATTGTTCCTTTCGGAACCCATATTTTCTTTGCTTTAAATTTAACTTGTTGTAATTATTTAATGTTTTGCATTCAAATGATTTATGACCCTTTTCATTGCATTTGAAACAAGTTATATTACTTTGGTTGGCTTTTACAAAAATATTCTTTAAAGATTTTTGTTTCCTTAATGTGTTATACCCTAAACCTGCTTTGTCAAAAACAGCTTTTTGACTATCTAAAATCATATTCAGTTTAGTTGAGCTTAGAGTAAATTTTTCAACAATATTTTATACTTTTTAACATCTTTCTTAAGAAAATCATTTTCATTAGAGATTGATTCTTTTTCTTTAATTAGATTTTCATTTTCAGATTTTACCAAATCAATCTTAAGAACACAATCATTCTTTTCATTAAGAAGAGTTCCATTTTATCTTTTACATCTTTAACTACAAAATTTAATTCATTTTTCTCTTTAATTAAATTTAAGTTTTTGGTTTTTAATGATTTGTGTTTCTTTTTCAAAGCTTTGAAATCATCATTAATTCATTAAAAGCTTCAAACATTTCATCAAATGTAAATTCATCATCAAGGGTTTCGGTACTTACCTCATTGTCGTTGTCGTCATTGTTGGCCATGAAGCAGATATTAGCAACTTCTTTTTGTTCTTCTTCTTCGGAAGAAGACTCTTCACTATCAGTCCAAGTTGCCATGTAGGCCTTTTTCTTTTTCTTGTAGGCCTTCTTAAGTAAAGGACAGTCATATCTAAAATGCCCTGGCTTTTTACATTCATAGCAAACTAAGGGCTCTTTCTCTTTGTCCTTTTCCTTTTTCTTATCCTTTTCTTTTTCTCCTTCCATTTTTGAAACAAATCTCTTTTTGTGGAAGGGCCTCCTTTTCTGCATAAACTTCTTGAATTTCCTTGCAAGGAGGGCTGTCTCATCATCATCATCCTCTTCATCATCGCTGCTGCTTACTTCCTTTTCTGCAGCTTTGAGGGCGATGGTCTTCTTCTTTCTTGACTCATCCTCATTGACATGTTGTTTAACTTGAAGCTCATGAGTCATCAGCGAACCAAGAAGCTCTTCCAATGGTAGGATGTTCAGATCTTTGGCTTCTTGTATGGCGGTCACCTTGGCTTCCCAAGTCCTTGGAAGTGACCTAAGGATTTTGCGAACAAGCTCAGAGTTAGTATAAACTTTTCCAAGACTTTTCAAACCATTCACAATATCAGTGAATCTAGTGAACATGCATGTGATGGTTTCATTTTGTTCCATAGTAAATAATTCATATTTATGAACCAAAATATTTATCTTTGATTCTTTTACTTGGTTTGTTCCTTCATGTGTAATTTCCAACCTATCCCAAATTTCTTTTGCGGAATTACATGTTGAGATTCGGTTGAATTCATTTGAGTCTAAGGAACAATATAAAATATTAATGGCCTTAGCATTTAGTTGTGCCATTCTCCTATCATTATCATTCCAATCCCTTTCGGGCTTAGGAACAATAGTGCCTTCAACTACGTGTGTGGGTGTACTAGGTCCATTTATTATTACTCCCCACAATTCATAGTCAGAAGCTTGAATGAATATCCTCATTCTAGCTTTCCAATATGAATAGTTGGTTCCATTAAATAAAGGAGGTCTATTCGTAGAATGACCTTCAGCAAAACATGAACCACTTTGTGTTGCCATAAGGATCTTTAGCCCTTGATCGTGAGATCAAATTCTAAATGAGCACTTGCTCTGATACCAATTGTTGGCCCAGATGGCAACCCAAGAGGGGGGGGGGTGAATTGGGTTCTTAAAAATTTAAGACTTTTTGAAATGTTTTAAACAGATTTTCTCAAGATGTGCAAGTGAGTGAAATTAACTAAGAAGCAATGCACAAGCAAATAATAAAGAGAGATAGAGAGAGAGAAAATATAGCACGGCAAACACAAGATAGTTTTATAGTGGTTCGGTGCAACCAACACCTACGTCCACTCCCAAGATTCACTTGGGTCCACACTATAATCTCCTTAGATTACAGTCGAGTTGTTTTCCAAGCTCACAACTCAAACTTGTTGTTTTTTTCCGGGATCACAACGAACCCAGCTGGTTTTACTCGGGCTTACTAGCACAAAACCCAACACATTTTTTTCATGGGCTCACAACTAACCCAAAACGTAAGCTATCCCAAGCTTACCATGAGGTACAACAACCTCCACTGATTCAATCCACTTGAATCAATACACAATCAGAATAACAGTGTTTAAATAATGAAATGCTCCCCTTGAGCAAATTATACAAATGAAGTATAAAATAAAGAGTTAGAAAAACCTGATAGTATTGCAGATGATTGTGGTTTTGGCTTTCTTCCTTCTCCTCTTTAACTCCTCTTGAAGTATTGAATCAGGCCTCAGCAAGATTCTTGACCGTTGAAAGGTTTGGAGTTGAGATGAAGCTTTTTCTCCTTTTATTGAATGTTGAAAATCCTTCGATTTGATCTTTGAAAAGCTTGTGGATTTTCTTTTTGACTTTTGTGGATTGAAGATCTAGAGCAGTCGGAACTTCCTCTTTGATTTCACTCCTTTTGAATCACTCTACTTTGAGTTAGAAGATTTTTTCAATAAGCTCTGTTTTTCCTCTTTTTGAAAGATATTCTTTTCTCTCTTTTTGATTTTTAAATTGATTTGTGATATGAAAAGAGCTCCTCTATTTATAGAATCTGCAAAAATATATCCGTTAGAGACAAGGAAAAATAGCCGTTATTCAAAAATCTAACCGTTGGAGCTGAGTTGGCATCCGTAAAAATTTTGCCCAGATTTGCTGGAGTCGACTCATGCTTTTCCCGAGTCGGCTCGAGCTCGTCTTACCAAATATAGAAATGTTTATAAAGGTTAGGGGTCGACTCGCCAGAAATAAAGTGTCGACTCCTGATAGTCGGGAGTCGACTCGTGAAAGGCTTGGGGTCGACTTGCGAAGTGCTCAGAAAAACACTCTTCTGGTGTCTGAGCGGAGTCGACTCGCACAGTCAGGGAGTCGGCTCGATAGAATCAGGGGTCAACTCGATAAATTTCGTGGGTCGACTCGACATAGATGCACATTTCTGTACACTGAGCGGAGTCGACTCTGAAACTCAGGAGTCGGCTCCGGAACGTATCAAAAATCAGAAACTTTTCTGATTGACATTAAAATCATTCCAGATTCATTTTAATTTATTGTTTTGACTTGAATTCAATAAAATTGACATTTAGAATTGATTCAAGAACTAATCCAAAAACTTATTGAATAAAACATGAATTATAACATTTCTTTTCGAAAGTTTGAATATTGAGCTTAAAGTTTCTTTCAAAATAGATTAGAGTTAAACTTTAACATTCTCATTGATTGTTCAAAATAAAATTACTCATTTAAATAAACTCATTATATCTTTTAATGAACTCAATGGCTTTTAGTAATCATCAAAATCAAAAGGATTGGATCATATAATTTTCTATAATCTTCCAACAGTTTATCATGAACTATAACATGAATGAAATGGACAAATTAATTTCTGAGCTGCATACGATGCTTAAAATAGCTGAATAGAATATTAAGTCCAAGCCTGACCATATTCTGATGGTTCAAAAGGGAAAGGGCCTTATGAAGAAAAGAAAAGGAAAGGGTAAGGGAAGGGATGGAAAGTCAATGCTCAACCCATGCCCAATCCTAAACCCAAGGCTAAAACCCCAAAGGAGGGTGTCTGTTTCTTTTGCAATGAACTTGGTCATTGGAAGAGAAACTGCAAGCTGTATTTGGAGGATCTAAAGAAGAAGAAGAAGACTGGTGAGACCGGTTCTTCAGGTATTTATGTTATAGAGATTAATTTATCTCCTTCAGTTCCTGGGTATTAGATACTGGATGTGGATCTCACATTTGCACAAATGTGCAGGGGCTCAAAAGGAGTAGACAACTGAAGAAGGGCGAAGTTGATCTTCGAGTAGGCAATGGAGCAAAAGTTGCTGCTTTAGTTGTAGGAAGTTATGAACTTTCTTTGCCCAATGGGCTTTTGTTAGTTATGAACAATTGCTATTATGTTCCTACAATGTGTAGGAATATTATTTCAGTTTCTTGTTTGGATAATGATGGTTTTTCTTTTATTATTGAGAATAATAATTGCTCCATTTATCATAAAGACAAGTTCTATACAAATGCCGAATTACTAGATGGTCTTTATGTTTTGAATCTTCAAAAATCAACAATTCTTCTGTCTATAACATAACTACTAAGAAAGTTAAGTCCAATGACTTAAATTCAACCTATCTTTGGCATTGTCGCCTTGGCCATATAAATGAGAAACGCATATCAAAACTCCATCAAGATGGACTTTTGAACTCATTTGATTTTGAATCATATGATACATGTGAATCTTGTCTATTGGGTAAGATGACAAAGGATCCCTTTACTGGACACAGTGAAAGGACCAATGAATTATTGGGCTTAATAATACAGATGTGTGTGGACCATTAAGTTTAGAAGCCATAGGAGGTTACAAGTACTTCATTACATTTACTGATGACTTCAGTAGATATGGTTATGTCTACTTGATGAGACACAAATCTGAATCATTTGAAATATTTAAATCTTTTCAATATGAAGTACAAAACCAACTTGGCAAGACAATCAAGGCACTTCGATCTGATCGAGGTGGAGAATATTTGAGCCAAGATTTTTATGACCATCTTAGAAGTTGTGGAATCATTCCACAGCTAACTCCTCCTGGAACACCGTAATGGAATGGTGTGTCTGAAAGAAGGAATCGAACCTTATTAGATATGGTTCGATCTATGATGAGTCCAACAGATCTTCCACTAACTTTTTGGGGTTATGCACTTGCCACAACTGCGTTCACACTAAATCGAGTTCCAACCAAAGCGGTTGAAAAGACGCCATATGAGATGTGGAATGGTAAAAAGCCCAGTTTGTCTTTTCTTAAGATTTGGGGTTGTGAAGCTTATGTAAAACGTCAAGTTTCAAATAAGCTGGAACCCAAGTCTGATAAATATTTTTTTGTGGGATATCCTAAAGAGACTAAAGGATACTACTTTTACAATCCCATTGAGAACAAAGTGTTTGTTGCTCGGAATGGTGTCTTTCTAGAAAGGGAATTTATTTCTAAAGGAACCAGTGAAAGCAAGGTACAAATCAAAGAGATTCGAGAACCATAAGATAACATTGAACCGCCTGTGGATGCTCAAAGTCAACAAACCACTGTTGACACACCACCTGTAGCACAAAAGTTACGTAGATATGATAGGATACATTATGAGCCCGAGAGATATGGATTTCTTGTGACTGATAATCATGATGTATTGTTAGTGGATCAAAATGAACCTACTACCTATCAAGAGGCTATGTTAGATCCAGACTCTGAGAAATGGTTAGAGGCCATGAAGTCTAAAATCTAATCCATGTATGATAATCAGGTATGAACCTTGATTGAGCCACCTGAAGGTACAAAGACTATTGGGTGCAAATAGGTTTTCAAAAAGAAAACTGACATGGATGGTAAAGTGCATACTTACAAAGCAAGGCTAGTTGTAAAAGGTTTCAAACAAACTCATGGTATAGACTATGCTGAAACTTTTTCACCTGTAGCCATGCTTAAGTCTATTAGAATTCTTATTGCCATTGCTACATATTATGACTATGAGATTTGGCAAATGGATGTTAAAACAGCGTTTCTTAATTGAAACTTACTTGAGGATGTGTACATGACACAACCTGAGGGTTTTGTACAACCTGAGAATTCTAGTAAAGTATGCAAGCTTCAAAGATCCATTTATGGTTTGAAGCAGGCTTCTCGAGTTGGAATCTTTGTTTTGATGAATCAGTCAAAGAGTTTGGATTTATCAAAAATGAAGATGAACCTTGTGTTTACAAGAAAGTTAGTGGGAGCGCCATTGTATTTCTGGTCCTATATGTTGATGACATTTTACTCATTGGGAATGATATCCCTACCTTGCAGAGTGTCAAGTCTTGGTTAGGGAAATGTTTCTCAATGAAAGACTTAGGTGAAGCTGCCTATATCCTAAGGATAAAGATCTATAGAGATAGATCTAAGAGGCTGATTGGTCTAAGTTAAAGTACTTACATAGACAAAGTACTGAAAAAGTTTAGTATGCAAGATTCCAAGAGATGATACTTGCCTATGTCTCATGGTATTACACTCAGCAAATCTCAGTGTCCTAACACAAAAGATGAGCGAGAGTGCATGAGTAAGATTCCTTATGCTTCAGCAATAGGATCTATCATGTATGCTATGTTGTGCACTAGACCAGATGTCTCTTATGCTTTAAGCATAACGAGTAGATACCAGTCAGATCCCGGTGAGAGTCACTGGATGGCGGTCAAGAACATTCTTAAGTATCTGAGAAGATATAAAGATATGTTCTTAGTGTATGGCGGATTGGAAGATGATCTAGTTGTAAGTGGTTACACAGATGCAAGCTTTCAATCTGACAAAGATGATTTTCGATTGCAGTCAGGATATATGTTTTGTTTAAATGGTGGTGCTGTTAGCTGGAGGAGTTTGAAGCAAAGCACTGTTGCTGATTCTACAATTGAAGCTGAATACATAGCAGCATCTGATGTAGCAAAGGAAGCAGTTTGGATCAAGAAGTTCATTACTGACCTTGGAGTGGTTCCTAGCATCACAAATCCTGTTGATGTTTATTGTGACAATAATGGTGCTATCGCACAAGCAAAAGAACCTAGGTCACATCAGCGATCCAAACACATTCTTAGGTGTTATCATCTCATTCGAGAAATCATTGAGAGAGGTGACGTAAAAATATGCAGAGTTCCAACAGATGACAATGTTGCTGATCCATTGACTAAGCCTCTACCACAAGCAAAGCATGATCGTCATGCTAGGTTCATAGGTATTAGATACATTGATGAGTGGGCCTAGTGCAAGTGGGAGATTGTTAGTAATAGTGCCCTAGGCCTATTGTATGGACATAGTATTTTAAATATTTATGAACATTTACTATTATCATAATTTACATATTTATTATATAATAATGTCCTTGAATAATATTATGAATTATTCTAAATGTCCCTAATCGGTTATTGTTGTGGGAATAACAATAAATTAAGATTAGTATGAAATTTGATTGATATTCATAGGATGAATATGTGTATGAGATACAAATCAAATTTATATGTATTTGTTGAGAACAAATATTGGACAAGACCCGCCTTGAGATTAATACATGGATCAAAGTCATAAGTTAATCTCTAGTAGTTGTGTCATTAAATCCTTAGACATGAGATTGCCATAGTTCTCAACATAAGGAATATTATGTTTTGACATAATCAAACGTTGTCTTTATCGGATGATTATAAAGATTATGATTGAACATAATAAGAATCATGTAGTGAGATGTGAGTGATTAAGATGGAATTTGTCCCTCTTAATATAAGAGAGATATCTCTCGGCCCCTCGATGATTGAGACTGAGAAATGCATGGCCATGCTCAAATGAATTGATGGAGATCAATATCATTTGTTTAGTCAGTCTAATTGGGTTTCGAGAAATTAAAGATAGAGAGATATAAGGTTGACTTTATCCATGCCTTATATTCTATTAAGATATCATGTGACAAAAGGATTATGTTAATAGCTACTTTAAGGTTGTCTCGAAATATGAGCTTTTCATTTAACTTGGGTAGTCATAATGTCTTGTTAGAGGCCGTTTATGACTTGTAGGTTCAAAATGTGATTTAGGCCTACTGCCAACGTTAATTGAACCTATAGGGTCGCACACTAAGAACGGACAATAATGGTTACGATTTGTTACTCTCTATATAATTTAAAATGATGAGATTATTTTAAATTAAATAATAATTAGTTGTCATTTAGATTCGAGTTTAATTTTGAGAAAATTTAAATTCGTAATTTAAATTGTGACAAGTAATTAAATGTTACATTTTCTTATTCGATAAGGAAATAATCCATAAAGTTTTTTTTTGGTTAAAAATATATATTCCTTATTTTGTAAGGAAATGATTTAAATTGTTATTATTTAAAAGGAGTTTTAAATAAATATCAATCAAAATCTTAGTTAACCAAAATTCCTAACAGGCTTGTATATATGTTCGATATATAACGTCAATTGGGGCATTTGAAAGGTCACGTCGATTGGGGCATTTGAAAGGTCACATCGATTGGGGCTTTTGAAGCGTCATATCTTTTGCCTTAAACATGGAAAAACAGAGAGTTGAGAACATGGGTTTATTTTTGTGAAAAATGGAATGGTTGAACTAGCATTCAAAACTATTTTGGTGTCCGTTCGTGTGTGGATACTTGTAGAGGGTTATCATCTTTCTAAAAGGCAGCACGTTTGAAGATCCGAGAAAACCCAACAAAAGAACAGAAGGATTACATATTGATTAAAAAGGTAATAACAAAAGGTAATATTTTTGTTTATCCTTCTTTCGGTTTTTATGAAACGCATGTGATTCTTGGTGGGTTATAAATTTATTTTGTTTCCGCTGTAATTTTATTCCAATTAGATTGGGATTGTTCATTTCATAACCCAATATAAAGAGCCCCTCCAAGCTCACCAACAAATACGACAAACGTGAAGCCCCCCCAAACGAGACAGAAAGAGATAAATTTCTTCAAAGAAAAACTATCAAACCTCTAATTGACATCAACACCAAACACGGCGCAAAGGCAAAAGGCTATTAATGCTAAGTACACTGCACTTTGAGAAAAAGTTTCTTTTCATTAGTACATTATAGAAAAATCAACAAAATCAACCTTTCAAAAGGCTCTCAATGGTCTTGCGATCATAAGGGTCACCTCTGGACTGGCTGCGAAACCCCCAAGGTGGTTCAAGACCTATGGTTTCAATGACCTTGAGCCACCTCTCGGGCCAGCCACGAAACCTCTGAGATGGTTTCGAAGGAGCTTGGTGGCATCGCGGCTAACAGATCACCACTTGGTCTGGCTTGGAAACACTCGCAAGGTGGTTCAATACCCTAACAGCCCCGTACCCGCTTGAGTCACCTTCTGGACCGGCACACAAACACCCGAGGCAATTTTATTTTAGCCCTTACGGCTCTTTTTCTGCTTTGGCAATTTTATCTCACACTACAAGAAAATACTGAAATAGCGACGCATAATTGTGTCGCTAAATTGCGACCAATTTGCGACGCCTCTGTGACAACAAAATATTGCGACGCAATTAGCGACGCATAAGCGACTCAATTAACCAGAAAATCAAAAAAAATTTAAATTTTTAATATTGTGATGCAAATATTGCATCGCAATATTTTTAAATTAATTTTTTATTAAATATAAATATTAATAAAAATATTGCGACGCAATATTTGCATCGCAATATTTTTAACAGAATTAATATTTTAAATAGCGACGCATTAGCGACGCAATAAAATAAAAATTAGAAAAATTATTTTTAATTTAGTGACGCACCAATTGCATCGCAAATAATTTAAATAAAATTAAATTTTATAAAATTTAATTATTGAAAAAAAATATTGCGACGCATCACAGTGCATCGTAATGTTTTTAAAAGAATTAAATATATTAAATAGCGACGCATTAGCGATGCAATAAACTAAAAAATTAAAAAAATTATTTTTAATTTAGCGACGCAACAAATGCGTCACAAATAATTTAAATGAAGTTATATTTTTAAAGTACAAATAGTTTACAAAATATTGCGATGCATAATGGTGCGTCGCAATATTTTGAAAAGAATTAAATATTTTAAATAGCGATGCCTTAGCGACGTAATAAACTAGAAAAATAAAAAATTATTTTTAATTTAGTGATGCAACAATTGCATCGCAAATAATTTAAATGAAATTATATTTTTTAAAGTATAAATATTTTAAAAAATATTGCGACGCAACTCTGTGCGTCGCAATGTTTTGAAAAAAAATAAATATTTTAAATAGCGACGCATTAGCGACGCAATAAACCAGAAAATAAATTAAAATTATTTTTAATTTAGCGACGCAATAAATGCGTCATAATTATTTTAAATAAAATTAAATTTTATAAAGTATAAATATGAGAAAAAATAATTGCGACGTAACACAGTGAGTTGTAATGTTTTTAAAAATTAATTATGTTAAATAGCGATGCATTAGCGACGTAATAAGCCAAAAAATTAATTAGAAAATTATGTTTTAATATAGTGATGCACTTGTTGCATCGTAATTATTAGAATTAAAATTAATTTTTTATATAATATAATTATCATATTAAAAAAATACGACGCAACCCTTTGCATCGTAATATATTTAAAAAAATTAATTATGTTAAATAGCGATTGGTCCAAAATCGATCGTGACCGATCGGAATAAGGGCTTGGATCGATCGCACCCCTCGGATCGTCGCCGATCGGACCGATCGTCACGTTTCGAGATCGGTCGTGGCCGATCGGGATCAGGGCTTGGATCGATCGCAACCGTCGGATCGTCGCCGATCTCGGACGGATTGCAACTGTCCGAGATAGGTCATGGCCGATCGGGATCACGGCTTGGATCGATCGCAACCGTCGGATCTTTGCCGATCGGACCGATTGCCGTGGTCCGCAATCGGTCATCGCTGATCGGGATCAGGGCTTGGATCGATCGCAACCGTCGGATCGTCGCCGATATCGGACGGATGGCAACTGTCCGAGATAGGTCATGTCCGATCGGGATCATGGCTTGGATCGATCGCAACCATCGGATCTTTGCCGATCGGATCGATTGCCACGGTCCGAGATCGGTCGTCGCTGATCGGGATCAGGGCTTGGATCGATCGCAACCGTTGGATCATCGCCGATCTCGGACGGATCGCCATGGTCCGAGATCGGTCGTTGCCGATCGGGATCAGGGCTTGGATCGATCGCAACCGCGTCGGATCGTCGCCGATCTCGGACGGATTGCAACTGTCCGAGATAGGTCGTGGCCAATCGGGATCACGGCTTGGATCGATCGCAACCATCGGATCATCATCGATCTCGGACGGATCGCCACGGTCCAAGATCGGTCGTCGCCGATCGGGATCAGGGCTTGGATCGATCGCAACCGTCGGATCGTCGCCGTTCTCGGACGGATTGCAACTATCCGAGATAGGTTGTGGCCGATCGGGATCACGGCTTGGATTGATCGCAACCGTTGGATCTTTGCCGATCGGACCGATTGCCACGGTCCGAGATCGGTCGTCGCCGATCGGGATCAGGGCTTGGATCGATCGCAACCGTTGGATCGTCACCGATCTCGGACGGATCGCCACGGTCCGAGATCGGTCGTGGCCGATCGGGATCAGGGCTTGGATCGATCGCAACCGTCGGATCATCGCCGTTCTCGGACGGATTGCTACGGTCCGAGATCGGTCGTCGCCGATCGGGATCAGGGCTTGGATCGATCGCAACCGTCGGATCATCACCGATCTCGGACGGATTGCAACTGTCCGAGATAGGTCGTGGCCGATCGGGATCATGGCTTGGATCGATCGCAACCGTCGGATCTTTGCCGATCGGACCGATTTTTTTTTCTTTTTTTATGTTGTAAAAACTTCAAAATTTTAATATATAAATTATTTTTTAAAATATATTATTGTTTGTATTGAGTGAAAAATATTTGTATCAATATTTAGATTTAGCAAAATTGAATTAACCGTTTTAATTTTTAATCATTTAAATATTTTTAAAAACAAAATTTGTGACGCATTAGCGACTGATATTGGATCGCTAATATTTTTAAAATATTATTATTAAATATTACAACGCAATGACCTGGCATCGTAATAATTTAAAAATAAATTTAATAGCGACACATTAGCGACTAAAATTGAGTCGCTATTTTATCTTAAAAATTTTTAATAAATATTGCAACACAATTACCTTGCGTCGCAATATTTTAAAATAATTTTTATTTGCGATGCATTAGCGACTCAAATACGTCGCTATTATACCAAAATTATTATTATTAAATATTGCGACGTAGCTGGATGAGTCACAATATTACGACCCAATTTAGTGCATCATAATATTTAATAATATTTTTTTTATTTTAAAAATTAATTTTAAATATTGCGACGCAATTTAGTGCGTCGCAATATTTAAAAATAAATTTTTTAAAAAATTTATTTTTAAATTTAGCGACGCATTTGCATGCGTCGCAATATTGCGACGCAATGTGGCATCGCAAGAGCGTTGCAGAGAGTCGCAATATTGCGACGCAATTGCGACAAAAGGGTATTGCGACGGACAGTTGAGCGACGCCCTCGTTGCATCGCTATTGCGTCGTAATAGCATGTTTAGCGATGCAATTGCGACGCATTTGGGCGTCGCAATATTTTAATTCTCTTGTAGTGTCAACCTCAGCGGCTTTATCTCTATCTTGGTAGCCTCAAGTCGGCAGATTACCATGAAAAGACTTTCTGACTTCATGTCAAAAGATAAAATCAAGTCGGCTCACACGGGAGAGACCAACTCTTTGGCTCATAGTTGATGGGCATCCGCTTTTGGACCTTATGTTGATAAAGGATTGCTGGCTGCCCTCAGCCGATTGAAGGTAATTAACTTACCTTCAAACTTTGCTTAAAAGTTCTTGAATAGGCAAAGAGCATGGCTCCAGAGAGTGTGCAAATGTCCACACAAGGCAGCGCAAAAGGAAAGGGATTTTCCGACATGGAAGGAATCATAATTGAAGTTAACATGAAAAGATAGATGCAAAGGTAAAAAGTTCACACTTCTTTCGCTTAGCTGATGCAGGGCACACAAGCTCAAGGAGTATGGGGGCATCTGATGGGGCTAGTTAACCCCATGGGCAACAATGACAGCATGTTCTGGATGGCCCTATCCTCGACGGCCTCCCATCTCGGCCTCCCAAGTCGGCCCAGTCCAAGGTGGCCTTCCATCTTGGCCTCCCAAGTCGGCCAATCCAAGGCAGCCTCCCATCTCGGCCTCTCAAGTCGGCCCAGTTTTAGGTGGCCTCAGACTCCCAAGGCGGCTGCGGCAGACTAGACGAGAACTTGGCTCACTCCCACTTCTCAGGCCATCAATGAATGCCAAGGGGCCACTCTTGGAAGGAGTGTTGCACTCTGACACGGCCTCTTCCTCTACGGTGACCCGGCATGTTAGTATTTTCACCTTGGCTCAAACCAGGCCAGAGAGACCGAAAGTCAAGGATGCTGACAAAGTTCATTGAAGACATCATTCCCTCTTGTCGTAGGCCTAAACTAAATTCTTTACGGCAGCAATAGAGGGGGAGTTGTACTTTCCAAAAGCCATGTGAACTCTCCTTAATAAGGAGAGGGTTGTGAGCCATCTTATCACTCTTTCTCATAAATGTGGACAAAATAATCCATGGTGGCTGATTCAAAGCAAGATGAGGTGGGCCTCCTCTTGACCACAACCGTCCTCTCAGAAGGTTTCGTCATCACGCTGGAAAGGAGGAACTTTTGTGCTACCACGGGGATGGTGATGCAAGACACTAGCATGCTATAGGTCGAGAGCTATCTGCTGCACCCCCACAAATGGTCGTCTTTGTCCCCAAGTCCAGACGGTGTCTCCCAGCTTCCAGTTTTAACATCCGTCCCGACTCCAGAAAAACGTAGGAGGTAGAAAGGCTTACGTGCATAGGAACCTACTTTCATGGGGCCCACATGCCTGGCTCCACCATTGTCCGTACATGCATAGAAAAGCGTACAGGATAGATAACAGATTGGCACCACCCACCTTTGACGAGACAGTGCCTGTAGCTCTAACATGCCACTAAAAAGCAAGCATATTCATAAATACTCTGACAAGTGGTAGCACTCAAAGTCTCACAGACATCAGCCCTAACATTTCATCCACAAAAGTCATCAGTCATCATGATACCCCAACCACTCAGACCAGATGAGCCCCAAAAGTCATGGTCCATCATGAGGCTCCACGTGACTCGTTCTTTTTCTAGATGACAAAGCACCAAGCTTCTCAAACAAGAAAATTATGAAATAGCGATGCAACTTAGCAACGCAAATATTCATCGCAAAATAACGATAGAATTGCGACACAATTGCAACCCATGAAATATGTGATGCCATTTAGTGACGCATTAAATTAGTTGCTAATTAGCAATGCATTTAGCGACTCCCAAAAAATTCTATCGCTAAATAGAGACTCTATTAGTGACTCATAAAAATGCATCACTATTTCATGATCACTAATGGTTTCTTATGTATCTTGTATATACTTATTGTTTGGACAGCTTACATGCTAAAATGAATTTTAATTTTAATTATATTTGCATTGTTTTGAACTAAATTTAATTATTTTACAAATCATTCTTACAAACTTAGCAACCAAATCCTTTTGCAATG
The DNA here is from genome assembly GCA_900491605.1 of Calamus simplicifolius. Taxonomy (NCBI): domain Eukaryota; kingdom Viridiplantae; phylum Streptophyta; class Magnoliopsida; order Arecales; family Arecaceae; genus Calamus; species Calamus simplicifolius. The sequence continues at coordinate 725,141 of UESW01004176.1, read as the reverse complement.
TTCTTATATATTTAACTTCTATGTATCTTGAATACTTTTCTAAAGTTGAGTGAGTGCTAAAACAATTTTTGAGTGTTTATTGGATGACTGGATTCTTGTTATTGGCTGACCAAATTTTTGTTGCTCTTTGTCTTGCTTCTGAAACCTTGTTTCAATATTTATTGGATGTCCAATTTTCATCATCGGCTGACCGGATTTTTGAAGGCCTCTGTCTACATTTCTAAGACCTCCTGATGAGAAAGTTGGATGACCAACTTTCCCCATCGGCCAACCAAAATTTTGATGGGCTCTATTTCCATTTTTGAGACTTCTTGATGAGAAAAGTTGGATGACCAACTTTTCCCATTGGTTGGTTGAATTTTTAAAAGCCTCTATCTCTATTTTCTGAGATTCTTGGAGAGAAAAGTTGGATGACCAACTTTCCCAATCGGCCGACCGGATTTTTGAAAGCCTCTATTTCCATTTCTGATTCATTTTATTGGAAGACTAATTTTGGGCATTGGGCGCTAACTTTTTCATGTTGCTTTTTATTGGATGTCCAATGTCCAATTTCGGCCGACTGAAATTTCCCTGCTCTCTGTCTTTCCCCTGAGATCTTTTCATGAAGAAAATTGGGAGATCGATTGGGAGCCTAAAGCTTTGTGTTGGATGACCAACTCCTTGCTTTGGGCATCCAATTTTTGATGGCTCTTGGGTTTGTTACAATTCTTGGCTTTAAATCTGAAATTAGCCAACCGATTGGATGATTGATTTGTTGTGAAAAATCTTGCAATGGCTATTTCTCAATGGCTAAATGCATTCTATTTATGTTTTCTTATTTCACAATGACTATATTATTTTGTTGTATATAAATAGCCCATTTGCATAGTGATTTAGAAGAGAGAAAAATCATGAGAAAAAGAGCAAGAAAAAGAATTTTATTTATGGAAGAAATAGTTGAAGAGCTATATTAAAAATCTTAGAAGCCACTTGAAGAGTATTCATTCTTCCATCCTTGGCATGGTGTGAAAAGCTCCAAGCAGTCTTGAAGAGCATTCAAGCTTCATCAAAAGGCTTCATTCATTGCTCCGGCATGCTCAAAGGAAGAAGCCATCTTGAGAAGTGTTCTTCAAAATTTATAAAGTATATTTTTGAATATCTGCTCATTTTTAGGAGCTCATTGTATAAACTTGATATTCTTGTGCTTTGAGATTATGTTTCACAGTTGTGAAACTTGTAAGGATAGAGGTCTACCCTTGTATGATCATGTAAGGTCCCCTTGTGCCCGTAAACAAGAAGACTAGCCCAGAAGGCTAATGTGTAAGGTCTCCTTGTATCCATAAACAAGAAAACTAGCATGGAAGGCTAGTGTATAAGGCTCACTTATGCCCATAAATAAGTTTGCTAGCCAGGTCGACTAGTGGTGTTAGCGAAATTCCTAAGGGATTCTTGAAGAGTGGATGTAGGTGCAGGGTTGGCACTGAACCACTATAAATCTCTTGTGTTTGGTTGTGCTATTTGTGGTGTTGCTTGCATATAATCTACACCGCACTATACTTAATTTATTTATAAGATATATTTAAGTTAATATACCTGTTAGTCTATTATTTTTTAAAAGAACCCAATTCATCTGCCCTCTTGGGTTGCTATATCTGGGCAAGAATTGGTATCAGAGCAAGTGCTCTTGATTTTTAGCTGTAAAAAGCTTTGAGCCAAATATCATGACAGCTCAAATGAGTTTCATTTTGAGTGAGGGGCAATCCACTAATAGACCATCACTTTTTAATAGCATAAATAATATTTATTGGAAAGCATGAATGAAGATTTTATTTAAGCACTTGATTATGATTTATGGAGCATCATAGTAGTCAATGGACCTCACACACCCACTATCAGATCAAATGATATTGTTATTCCTAAATCGAAAATGGAATGAGATGTGCATGATAAGAAAATGGTTCCACTCAATGCTAAAGCCATGAATGTTTTATATTGCTCTTTATATGCAAATAAATTTAATTATATTTCTACATGCATATCTGCTAAAGAAATTTGGGATAAACTTGAAGTTACCCATGAGGGTACCAATCAAGTCAAAGAATCAAAAATAAATATTCTTGTGCATAAATATGAATTGTTTAAAATATAATCTTATGAAAGTATTTTTGATATGTTCACAAGATTCATTGATATTATTAATGGGCTTAAAAGCCTTGGTAAATCTTACACTAATGCTGATTTTGTGAGAAAGGTATTAAGATCCTTGCTTAGGTCTTGAAAAGCTAAAGTTACTACCATCCAAGAAGCCAAGAACCTAAATATCCTCTCTCTTGAAGAATTGGTGGGATCGCTGATGACTCATAAGCTACAATAAAGACAACATCTTGATGAAGAAGAGTCCAAAAATAAAAGATTTATGGCACTAAAAAGTGCAACCCAAATGGATGATAATGAGAGCTCCTCAAGTGAAAGTGATGAGGAAAATGATCTGACTTTCATTACAAGAAAATTTAAGAAATTTATGAGAAAGAAATTTAAAGAAAGAAAGAGGGCATTAATGAAAAGAAAGCCAAGCAATGAAAATGAATATGAAGTAATCTATTATGAATGCAATAAGCTCGGACACTACAAGCCAGATGTTCATATGTAAAGAAAGGTCCCAAGAAATTCAAGAAGAAAGCTATGATGGTCACATGGAGCGATAGTGACACATCAAGCTACGAAGAAGAAGAGGAGAATGAAAAAGAAAATCTTTGTTTCATGGTGGATAATAGAGAGGTAAGCCCTAGTTTTTTAGATGATTTTACATTTGATGAATTGCACGGTGTATTTTATGAATTAATTGATGATTTTGCAAAACTTAGTTCTAAGAATAAAGAATTGAAAAATTAAGTTAAAAACTTAACTTTGGAAAAGAAAAATATTTTAAAAGAAAATAATTCTTTACTACAAGAAAACACGAATTTGAAAAATTAAATAGAAAAACTTAAACCCTTAGTAGATAAGTTTACTTTAAGCTCAAACAAACTTAATATGATTCTTGGAAGTCAAAAAGCAGTTTTTGATAAAGAGACTTAGGATATAATACTTTAAAGAAACAAAAGCTTTTGAAAAATATTTTTATTTTTTAAAATATTTTTAAAAAAATTAAATGTTTTAAATATGGTTTGAAAGGTCATAAGTCATATGCATACAATAATATTAAAAAGATTTAGGTTTTAAAAGGAACCATTTTAGCTAACCCTAAAGGATCCAAGAAAGCTTGGGTACTTAGAAGCAAGACTTGATTTTGTGGATGCAGGCATGTCTTGGAACCCATGGAGCAAAAAAAAATGGTACTTGAATAGCGGGTGCTCAAGACACATGGTGGGTGATGAATCTCAATTCATCACTTTGGATGTAAATGATGGAGGAGTGATTACATTTGAAGATAATGGCCAACATAAAATTGTTAGCACTGGTAAAAGTGGTATCACTCCCTCTACTTTTAATTAATGATGTCTTGCTTATAAATTGATTAAATCATAGCTTGCTTTAGTGATAAAGATTTTAAAATTATTTTTTGAATCATCTCTTTGCATAGTTACAAATCCTGCTGATAATTGCATGAAATTTATTGGTCATAGGTTTGAAAATATTTATATTGTTGATTTGAATGATCATAGTTTCGATTGTCTAGTTGCCATGAATGGTAAAATTGATAAATCTAGTTATGGCATCGTAGACTACTCATGTCAACATGGATTTGCTTTCTAAATTATTTAAAAAGGATTTGGTAAAAGGTTTTCCAAAATAGAATTTTCAAAAAGATAAGATTTGTAATGAATGCAAATTTTGGAAAACAAACTAGAATTTCTTTCAAGTCTAAAAATATGATTTCAACTTCTAGACTTTTAGAACCTTTACACATGGACTTATGATTATTGATATTTTTCTTGATTTATATGGGTTTTATTCTTAGTTAACAAAGATAAAGTTTTTTCTGCATTTCAAAAATTCTTTAGAAGCATTTCAAATGAAAAAGGTTTTTTTTGTTTTATCCATTAGAAGTGATCATAGAAAGGAATTTAAAAATTAGCACTTAAAAAAATTTTGTAATGAACATAGTAAAAAGAAGAGATGGGACATTAGATTCATGTTATATTTGATAAAGCTAATGATCTTCCATCAAAAGAGAAACGGTTTAGATCATGCAGATGAAATTGAAGCTCAAATCAAAGAGCTCATCTTGAAAGAGAAAGAGGACTCAACGATACAAGCGATACATGAAGAAGAAATTCATATGATGAACCTCAAGATAATGTTGAATTTGAAAGAGAATGGAGGTATATCCATAATCATCCTAAAGAGTTAATTTTAAGTGATCCATCTTATGATATTAGGACTAGATCATCATTTAGGAATGCATGTAATAATTTAACTTTTGTTCCTTATATAGAACCTAAATGCCATATGCATGATAATGGACACTAGTTAGTAGACCTCATGACCATCCAATTATTGGGAGTAAATGGATATTTAGAAACTAATTGGATGGGCATGATAATTTCATTAGAAATAAAGCAAGAGTGGTAGCTATAGGATATAATTAGTAGAAAGATATTGATTTTGATGAAATGCATGCTCCTGTAGCTAAACTAGAGGTTATTAGATCACTCCTTACATTTACATCTTATATGAACTTGAATTATGTCAAATGGATGATAAGAATCTTTTTTAATGGATATATTACTGAACAAGTGTTTGTTGATCAACCATCCAATTTTAAAAATCTTGTGTCTCCAAACCGTGTATTCAATTAAACAAAGCTTTATATGGTTTGAGACAAATACACTGGACGTGGTATGATAGGCTTATTAAGTTCTTGATTAGTAATAAATTTATTAGTGAAAATGTTGATGAATCATTATGATAATATGTTGATAGTGCAAATTTATATAGATGACATTATATTCGGCAGTACTAATAATTCCTTGAGCTAAGATTTTGCTAAGCTCATACAGGGGGAGTTTGAGATGAGCATGATGGGTGAACTTAATTATATTCTTGGACTTCAAATCAAGCAATCAAAGGAGAAAATCTTCATAAGCCAATCCATGTACATCAAGAAAATATTAAAGAAATTTGGCATGAAGAAATCCAAATGTATCGGTACTCCTACGAGCTCATCATGTAGATTAGATTCTAATGATACTGATAAAAATGTTGATTGGAAACTTTAAAGAAGTATGATTGGTATCAGTTTGATTTGTATACCCCTAACTTAACATAATTCTATTGTGAGTCTTGGATCAATAAATGCCTACTTTATCAGTGGTATCATTTCTTGATCATGTCTTATAATAAATTGTTTATGTGTAAAATAAAAAAGACTTGATAGAAATGATGCAAAATATCGTATGAAATATTTATTTGATATGTGGTGATTGCTATAGAATATCTATGTATTGAGATTAGCATGATATATTTATAAAATGCTTGAATTTTGTGATATTGGTATCATCTCTTGCATAAAATTTTTATTGCCTATAGATCAAATTTTAAATATTTAGGAGAAGAAGAATATAAGCATATTTAAAATCAAACATTTTTTTTGTAGTATCTGTAAATATTGTATTCAACATGTTTTTAAATTAGTGAGGGGGAGAAGAAACTTGTTTGAATAATTGAATATTTAATGCATTAAATACTGTGATGTATTGAGCAATAAATGTCTTATTATAATAAGTATTTTAATGTATGAAAGTGGTATCAACTCTTATATAATGCAATGATCTGAATATATTTTCTTATTGGTATTAAACTATAGAACATGCTGCCTTGTTCTGATATAAAAAATGATATCTTGATCCTAAATTCAAATTTTTTAATTAGTATAACTGAATTATGAATGATGATTGTTATTGAATGATTGGTCTTTTTATGCCTTATTTATGTTACTTCTTGTTATATATTGAAGAAAAGAAAAATAGAAAAATTATGCATATTCTTTCATCTCTTTTTAATTGATGACAAAAAGGAGGAAAGAATAGCATACATTCCAATCATGAAAGAGAGAATAGCATATATTTCAATCATCGGAGAGAATAGCATATATTCTATTCATGAGAAAAAAATGCATACATTATGGTATTTCAAAACAACACATATATTCAAAACCAAAGGAAAAGTTATACATTGTATCTTTTGAATGTCATATTTTATGTGTTCTTGAAATTTATAGTTTTGATACGATATGCTAAATTTCAGCACACCCCATCTTATACTTTAAGTTATCAAGGAATATCATGATTGAAATTTCTTATCTTTTGTTATATTTAATGGTTTTATCATCATCAAAAAGGGGAGATTGTTGACCTCATATTGATTTTGATGATTACAAAATAATTAAGTATGGTACTAATGATCTTATGGTTGAGTTAAATAAATTTCAGGTAAATCATCAAGAAGATGGTGTTACTTCAAATTAAGGTAAACTACAAATCAAAATGAAAGGCAACACAGGTAAAGTAACATTATTGTGAATGTGTTTACATGTCAGAATGATTTAAAAAGGAATTTGTGATGCAAAATAAATTTCTCAAAGGACTTAGATTTCATGATCACTAATGGTTTCTTACGTATTTTGTATACACTTATTGAACAGCTTACATGCTAAAATGAATTTTAAGTTTAATTATATTTGCATTGTCTTGAACTGGATTTAATTATTTTACAAATCATTCTTACAAACTCAGCAACCAAATCCTTTTGCAATGTTCTTATTTAACTTATACGTATCTTGAATATTTTTCTAAAGTTGAGTGAGTGCCAAAATAATTTTTGAGTATTTATTGGATGACTGGATTCTTGTTATTGGCCAACCAAATTTTTGTTGCACTCTGTCTTGCTTTGAAACGTTGTTTCAATATTTATTGGATGATCGATTTTCGTCATCACCCGACTAGACTTTTGAAGGCCTCTATCTACGTTTCTGAGACTTCATGATGAGAAAAGTTGGATGACCAACTTTCTCCATCGGCCGACCAAAATTTTGATGGGCTTTGTTTCCATTTCTAAGACTTCTTGATGAGAAAAGTTGGATGCCCAACATTCCCCATCAGTCGATCGAATTTTTAAAAGCTTATATCTCCATTTTTTGAGATTTCTTGGAGAGAAAAGTTGGATGGCCAACTTTTCTCATCGGTCGATCGGATTTTTGAAAGCCTCTATTTTCGTTTCCGATTCATTTTATTGGAAGACTAATTTTGGGCATTAGGCGGCCAACTTTTTAATGGTGCTTTTTATTGGATGTCCAACGTCCAATTTTGGTCGACCAAAATTTCCTCACTCTCTATCTTTCCCCTAAGATCTTTTCGTGAAAGAAAATTGGAAGACCGATTGGGAGCCTAAAGCTTTGTGTTGGATGACCAACTCCTTGCTTTGGGCGTTAGATTTTCGATAGCTCTCGGGTTTGTTACAATTATTGGCTTTAAATCTGAAATTAGCCAATCGATTGGATGATCGATTTGTTATGAAAAATCTTACAACGACTATTTCTCAACAGCTAAATTTATTCTATTTCTATTTTCTTGTTTCACAACGGCTATATATTTTATTGTGTATAAATAGCCCATTTGCATAGTGATTTAGAAAAGAGAAAAATTGTGAGAAAAAAAGCAAGAAAAATAATTTTATTTGTGAAAGAAATAGTTGGAGAGCTATATTGAAAATTATAGAAGCCACTTGAAGATTATTCATTATCTCATCCTTGGCGTGGCGCGAAAAGCTCCAATCAGTCTTGAAGAGCATTCAAGCTTCATCAAAAGGCTTCATTCGATTCATTGCTCCAGCGTGCTCAAAGGAAGAAGCCATCTTGAGAAGTATTCTTCAAAATTTATAAAGTATATTTTTAAATATTGCTCATTTTTAGGAGCTCATTGTATAAACTTGATATTCTTGTGCTTTGAGATTGTGTTTCACAGTTGTGAAACTTGTAAGGGTAGAGGTCTACCCTTGTATGATCGTGTAAGGTCTTCTTGTACCTGTAAACAAGAAGACTAGCCCGAAAGGCTAGTGTGTAAGGCTCGCTTATGCTCGTAAACAAGTTTGTTAGCCAGGTCGGTTAGTGGTGTTAATGGAATTTTTAAGGAATTCTTGGAGAGTAGATGTAGGTGCAAGGTTGGCACCGAACCACTATAAATCTCTTCTGTTTGGTTGTACCATTTGTTGTGTTGCTTGCATATTATCTACACGACACTACACTTAATTTATTTGTGAAAAATATTTAAGTGCACATATTTGCTAGTCTATTATTTTTCAAAAGAATCCAATTCATCCCCCCTCTCTTGGGTTGCTATATCTAGGCAACACATCTCTTAGGTGCCCCTCTAGTTAGGACAAATCTCTATAGTCAGGACAAATTAAGGTTAACTTTGATGGCTTAGTTTACCCTTAAACTTTTGGAGTGAGAGCAATGATAAGAGACTATGAGGAGTACATCATCTTTGCTTTAGTATTACCTTTATCAACCTCTTTAGTTCCTTTTGCATAGTTGATAGAGGTCTGGTGAGTTTGAAAGCAACTATAGTATTGAATCAAAATTTTAGAATCACTTTGAAGGACAATTCATTCACCGTTGTAGTATGTGTTAATGGTTAATTAGAATGTGAACACCCTTTCCTAGCTAAGAGAAATCCAGTTAATCATCTCTTCAAACTAAAAAATTGATCAATGCTCACGTATTTATGGTATAACAAACAGGTAGCTAATTTCTTAGCAAATTAGACAGTATCAAAAAGAAAAAAAGATTTGCTTGATGGAATTCTTTCTTCCATAGTTTGCATAGGTTGCCTCTATTAATGCACAAGGTATTAACTTTGTGAGGTTTTAGGCCTACTTCTTTTTGATGTAAAAAAGGGCCTTATACTTAATACTTTATTCCATATAGTTTTCTTTCTCAACAGGCACTCTCTCTTTAAAAGATAAAAAAAACTCTTTGCTTTAGTGCCACAACACTTGAGCTTTCTCTTTTAGTATGATCCTTAGTCTTCATGATCACATGCAAAGAGGTCTAGGAAGGACCTAATTATATATTAGTATATCTAAGATTGAGATATTCCAACATTACAAGTTGATGTTGTTTAAAGAGAGTTGCTTTTTTAAAAAAATCTTAAATAGCAACAATTAATTGATCAATCATAAAAATATGTACTACAAATTGGACTTAATTATAGCTCAATCATTATAACAAAAAAAGTTATTTGTGGTGGTTATTAGTGTTGCCAATATCTTAAAAAATGTGCAAAATACTTTTATCAGCACTTTTATGGCATTTTTTATGTACCACTTTAAGTTGGTATTGCCATTTAATCACTAGTATTTTGAAATAAATGCCAATAGCTTTTATAATTAGTTATCGACATTTATTAGAATTATACATATTAAAGTAAAAAAATAAAAAAATATTTTTTATGCATCACAGGAGGATTGAATCATATCTTCTTATATAAGAGGAACTACTCTACTATCGTAACACTATCAAACTTTATATATATTTATAAATTTTATGTTTCGCTTGAAAATCAAACTCTTATCTTTTAATTTAAATAAAAATCATTCTGCTATCATAGAACCATCAAATTTTATCAAAATAATAAATTTCATTATTTTCAATCTTATTCAATTTAGAAAATATACCCATTGTTACGATATTTCATATTTTAATAATTATTTTTTATCAAAATGATCCTTTCTCTTCAATAAAAATATAAAATAAATAACTTCATTTGATTCTCTATAAATTTTTGAAACCATTTTATTTAAATATTTTAAATTATTGATAGCTTTGATATATTCTTATATTTGTATATAAATATAATTTTTTCTTAAAGTTATTAAATAAATAATTTTATTCATGTTGCAATTAGAGCAAAGTGATATTTAATATACAAATTTAAATAATATATGATTTTTAATATATACCTAATGCAAACTCTCTAGTTGGATTAATACTTGAGAAATTAGACTAAATTAGTAAGAAAATAAGATGAGTTATAAGGTAACAATGAATAATTTATCATAAATATCTGGCAAAGTATTTTTTTATAAATTTTAAAAATATGATTAAATTAATGGCATTATTTTTTATATTTTTTGTAATTTATCATAAGTATAGAAAAAAATGATAGTCAAACAACACTGCAGTTCTATGATTCAAAAGTTTATCATTAATGTAGGTAAAATATTATTTCTCGGCATGTCTACATTATCACTAAAATAATTTCATAAAATATGAATATTGTAGTATTATTTAGAATAAAAGGCTATTTATTTTATAACATTTTTAGTAGTTAAATGCATTTCAGCTTAAATGCCACAAAGAAAGGTAAATTTAGTCTTATAAGTAGCAAGTGCCATAATAATTATATAGCTAATATCTATTTTTGTTGTAATGCATATTAATTAGGGGTGAGTTGGGTTACATCCAAGTTCTACTAAATCCAAACTTGTAATTTATTAAGGCTCCAGGCCTAACTTTTATTTCAAATGTATTCTAATAAAGAGTCGATTTAGATCCAAATATGGGTTATATATATATATATATATATATATATATATATATATATATATATATATATGTACCTTCTAAAGGTCAGGTGCTAGTGCCTATTGAGTATAAAGCTCCTCTTTTTTTTTTTTTTTGGTATAGACGGATGATCATACCAATGTAGGGTGAGTTAAGCCGAAATATCAGAATACAAAATTTGGGTAAGGACAAGAGGGCAAGGGTCGCTCTTCTTTCAACACCAAAAATCAGAGTGGTAGGCCATCCTGGCGGCAATCCAATCAGCCGCTGAATTGGCTTCGCAATAGATGTATCAAATCTGGACGCTGTGAACTTTTGAAGTATAGCTCGAATATTGTAAATCAAGGGAATGGTAGGCAAGTGGTCGCTGGAATCCTAATGAAGCCAACGGATAACAGTAATAGAGTCCCCTCAATAATGAGGCTGTGGATGCCCAGGCTACGAATGGCATAGAAAATTTCAGCCCAAGCAGCATACAGCTCAGAAAAAGGCACGATGAGTCTAAAAGGCTGAATCCTTCGGTCACCAACATCGCACCATCCAACCCACGAATCATAAAAGCCGATCTAGCATATCTACCTCGAACACTCCCATCAAAGTTGATTTTGACAAACCCTAGATGTGAGGGCTCCCAAAAGAAGAGAGAGTTGAGCAAGCTAAACAATCCAAGCTTCAAGAGATTTATAAATATTGGATATATTCTACAAAAGTTAAAATCATAAATAATAAGCACTTGATTTTTACTATATAATATCCACACAATGTTCTAAAGTATCATTACTATTTTTTTTAAATTGAAGCATATTAAAATAAAACTAGTATTATAATTGTATGTATAGTGTGAGTGCATGTGCGTATGTATTGGGGCCGTTGTATATATATATATATATATATATATATATATATATATATATATATATATGCATTTGTGTGTGTGTATATATATATAATAAATCAAATAATTTATTTAGATTTGGCTGGGTCAGGCGTAAAATTCTTACACTGATCGATGCCTAACTTCCCAAAGGTTTTATGCAATTGAGTTTGCATTGAGTTGGGTTCATCAAGTCAAGTCAGGTAACATGTTTGCAAGTTGAAGTGACAAACGTACTGATCACTATGCTAAGACATTGCGGCAATACTAGCTAAGTAATTTAATGGTAGAAACTACATGCATTGTTTTAATGGTAGAAACTGATTGATCAATTATGCAAATATGTAATTCCGATTATCCTCTTCGCCATCGCAGCAGTCGTGTAACCGTAACCAAATTCAATTGTTCAAACACAAGCGCTAGCATCCAAAATAAAGAGGAATCCAAAAGGAATGACACGAGTCCATGATAATTTCAGCTGGACCCCTTCTTCTAGAGGGACTTCAGAAGGTCCACACGATGCCACCGGGTTAATTAAGGACCAACAACAACTATCCATGTCGTTTTTCTAAGAGATCTTCTACAGAAATCTGGAGAGTGCTATCGTCCATGACCTGGTCCCTTTCATGGCTTATGGAGACTCCAAATTATATTAGAAAAGAAATAGTCATGTATCTCAACTCGATCAGAGATTTGCTACAAAATATTATTCTGGTCGTTCTTAGAGACTATCTAATATCTAACTTTTTTCAAAGATTTTACATCAAATTGAAAAGAAGTCCCAAGAATTATTGCATGCAAACACTTGTGACATTTTTGGTTTCTTTCGATTAGGAAGTTGGATTGAGTTAATTAGATGCGACACTAAGCCTGATTTCTTTTTCGTCTTGGTTGCCCGCAATGAGCTTGATTTTCTTGTCGTCTTGTGTCACGCCCCAGACGCAATATCGGGCTAGGGTGACAACCCGCCGCGTGCCGGACACAAGGCATCACAAAATTTTTCACACATAACACTATTATATATATAACCAAGCCAAATTCATCACTGAATACTAAAAGTTTTGGGTTACAAACCCTTATACACCACAATAATAAAGTTTGGGCATCAAGCCCTACATATAAGTAATACTGGGGTTACAACAAAATAATGGGTCTTGTTTTATTTAATAGAAGATCCATCATCCCAACAGTCCATCTTCAATCTCGTGGCTCTGACAAAAACATTGTAAGATTTTTATGAGCTTACACTCAATAAGTAAGCCACGTTATACAGTCAATTCATAGCATAACAATCTATAAGCACATAAATGATTTGCATGCTTAAACATTCCACAAATACTCAAACATGCAATGTAAGTAAACCCACTGTTTATACCCTCAATGGTAGCTGCAAATGTGTCCCACGGCCTTGCAATATAATTATTTCTCATTTTTTGGCCCGATATAGGGCCTAAAATCCCTCCCGAAAAGGGCTCCATGAACGGCCCAACAGGCTCTGAACCGGCCGGCCCAACCGGCCCATTTCATCCCAAACCAACCCGATCCCCTGTTTCATCGAAACAGGGGACGAGTTCCACGCCGGCGGCCAGGGCCGCCGCTGACCAAATTGAGGGCGGCCCGGCCGCCGGTGGCCGGGCCAGAGCCGGCCGCGGCGCTTTCCTCCCTTCTCTCACAATTTCTTTCTCTCTCATGTTTATCATCCGCACGGCTGCTTACTGTGCCGGCGGCTTCTCCGGCTGATTGGGGGCAGTCCGGCCACCGTTGGCCGGACCGGAACCGCCGCCACCGCGGCCAGCCACCTCCCCCCTCCTATCTCTTCAATTTCCCTCTCATCTCCCTATTTCTCTCTCACTATCCGCGGCACATTACTGTGCCGGCGGCATGGCCGGCCACCTTGGTCGGCCGGACCTCCACCGGACGCACGCCCGGTGCCGGTGGAGGTGGCAGGCTGGAGCTCAGGCCCGGCGAGGTGGCGAGTACGCCGCCAGGCCCGAACCAGTCAGCGGAAGCTGGTTCGGCTTCCGCCACAGCACGAGAGAGGGGCCGATTGGCCCTCTCTCTCTTCTCTCTCTCCACCACCACCCCGCCAGACACCTCCCCCGGTGCCGGCGGGGTCGCCGACCGAAGCTCAGGCCCGGCGAGGCGGCGAGCACGCCGCCGGGCCTGAACCAAGGATCGGCCGATCCAAGCCACAGAGTATTCCCTCTCTTCCTCTTCTCTCTGTCTCTCACGCTCTCTCTCTCTCTCCAGAGGCCAGGGGAATACCTGAAGGAGACGGAAGTCAGGATGATGGAGGGAGTCTCCCTCTATCACATATTTAATGCCCTGCGCAACGCTTCGGTTTAAGGGGTCCAGGAAAACCGAAGCGCTTCGCTGAGAGCGAAGCGTCGGACAGCACAGGACCAAGTCCTGAACCTGGTTCACATGAACCGGGTACTACATCCTCCCCTCCTTATAAAAATTTCGGCCTCGAAATTGATACATGACCTCATAACTATGGATCAATCAAATTAATCAAAGGTCAACAATCTTAGATAGATAAATTACCTTGAAATAATTATGGATACTTCGTTTTAATTTCTTCCACCAGCTCCCAAGTAGCCTCCCTCTCAGAGTGATTATTCCACTGAACTTTGACATAAGGGATGGTACGCCGCCTCAGAATCGGATCCTTGCGGTCCACGATACGCACAGGATGTTCCTCATATGATAAATCCTTCCTCAACTGAATAGGCTCATAAGCTATAACATGACTGGGGTCTGAAACATACTTCTTCAACATAGATACATGGAATACATTGTGAACACCAGATAAAATCGGAGGCAGTGCTAAGCTGTATGCAACCTCCCCAACTCTGCTCAAGATCTCAAAAGGTCCAATATAGCGTGGACTAAGCTTTCCTCTAATCTCGAATCTCATCACATCCTTGGTTGGTGATACCCTTAAGAAAACATGATCCCCAACCTAAAATTCTAACTCTCTCTTCTGACGTCAGCATGCCTGCTCTGAGCTGTATGAAGACGTTCCCTGATCAAATGCACCTTGTCAACTGTCTGCTGGATCAGCTCAGGGCCTAGCAATTTCCTTTCCTCTACGTCATCCCAATATAAAGGAGATCTGCACCTCCTCCTGTACAAAGCCTCAAATGGGGCCATCTGGATACTGGCTTGATAACTATTGTTATAAGCAAACTCCACCAAAGATAAGTGGTTATCCCAAGCCCCACCCAAGTCCATTACACAGGCGCGCAACATATCTTCTAGAATCTGTATGGTCCTTTCTGACTGCCCGTGTGACTGGGGATGATAAGCCGTACTGAAGTTCAATTTGGTCCCCAAGGCTTTATGAAGACTCTTCCAAAACTGTGATACAAATCTGGTATCCCAGTCAGATACAATAGAGACAGGAACACCATGGAGTCTCACAATCTGCTCCAAATATAAGCTAGTCTATCTGTCACTCGAGACTCCAACTCTGAAAGGTAGGAAATGAGCTGACTTTGTCAATCTGTCGACAATAACCCAAACTGCATCATTACTCCTGGGAGTTTTGGGCAGACCAGTCACAAAATCCATAGTAATCTTTTCCCATTTCTACTGAGGAATCATCAAAGATTGAAGAGGTCCCGCAAGTTTTTGATGCTCGGCCTTCACCCGCTGACATATTAAGCACTTGGCCACAAACTGAGCAATATCCCTCTTCATCCCTTTCCACCAAAAATTTTTCTTTAAGTCTCTATACATTTTAGTACCACCAGGATGCACAGTATAGGGAGAGTAGTGAGCCTCCCTCAAAATCTTGGCTTTCAACTCATTGCTAGGTACACAAAGTCTGCCTTCAAATCTCAGGGATGCATCATCCATTACGTAAAATCTACTCTGAACTCCTGACTGAACAGCAACTTTAATTCTTTGGAGATCTGGATCTTCCATCTGGAAGAACTTAATTCTGTCAACAAGAGTCGGTTGAAGAATAAGTGCAGCAACAAGTCCATCAGACTGCTGTACTCTTAGTCCAATCTCCCACCTCTCGAGGTCCTTCAGAATGTGAGGCTGGGAGGTAAGCATAGCAGCTAACTCAGAAGAGGTCTTCCTACTCAAAGCATCAGCCACAACATTAGCCTTCCCTGGATGATAATGTAGATTCAGATCATAGTCCTTCAGAAGTTCCAACCACCTCCTCTGCCTCAAATTGAGCTCCTTCTATGTGAAGATATATTTGACTCTTATGGTCTGTATACACATCACACGACACCCCATAGAGATAATGCCGCCAAATCTTCAAAGCAAAAACCACCGTAGCTAATTCCAGATCATGAGTAGGATAGTTCTCATAAGGCTTCAGCTATCTGAAAGCATAGGCTATCACCTTTTCATTCTGCATTAGGACACATTCCAATCCTTTCCGAGAGGCATTAGTATAAAGTGTAAAACCCTCAGATCCTGTCGGAAGAACAAGGATGGGAGTTGACACCAAATGCTGCTTTAACTCCTGAAAACTTTCCTCACACTCCTCTGACCAGTCAAACTTCACTCGTTTCTGGGTTAAACGAGTTAGGGGTAGGGCGATGCGAGAGAAGTCTTCCACAAATTTTCGATAATACCCGGCTAGCCCCAAGAAGCTTCTGACTTCAGCCACATTGGAAGGTTGGCTCCAGCTAATAATAGCTTCAATCTTCTTCGGGTCCACAAAAATGCCATCCATAGAAATTACGTGACCCAAGAAAGCTACTTGGTCCAACCAAAACTCACACTTCTACAGCTTGGCATAAAGCTTCTTCTCCCGAAGAGTCTGAAACACAATCATCAAGTGATCCTCATGCTCCCTGAGACTCTTAGAATAGATCAAAATATCATCAATAAATACAACCACAAACTGATCCAAGTATGGCCTAAATATTCTGTTCATCAAATCCATGAACGCTGCCGGGGCATTAGTTAAACCAAACGGCATCACCAAAAACTCATAATGGCCATATCTAGTTCTAAAAGCTGTCTTAGGCACATCCCCATCCTTGACTTTAAGCTAATGATAACCTGACCTGAGATCAATCTTAGAGAATACCCGGGCTCCTTGAAGTTGGTCAAACAAGTCATCAATCCTCGGCAAAGGGTACTTATTTCGCACTGTCACCTTGTTGATTTCCTGGTAATCAATGCATAGCCGAAGACTGCCATCCTTCTTCTTAACAAATAGAACTGGAGCACCCCAAGGAGAAGCACTAGGCCTGATAAATCCCCGATCTAGGAGTTCCTGCAATTGGTCCTTCAACTCTTTTAGCTCAGCCGGGGCCATACGATAAGGGGCCTTGGATATAGGTCCAGTTCCAGGAATCAAATCAATGGAGAACTCAACCTCTCGGTCAGGGGGCAACTCCGATAATTCATCCGGAAAGACATCAGGGAATTCTCTAGCTATAGGAATATCCATCCAACTTGGCCTCTTTCTTTTGAAGATCATTAATAACAGCAAGAAATCCTTGGCCACCACTCCTCAGATACTTTTCAGCCTGTAGTGCCGAAATAAACACTGAGGCTAGAAGTTTCTGGCCACCAGTAAAACTAAATTCGAGCTGACAAGGAATTTTGAAGTTGACGATCTTCCTGAAATAGTCTACAAAAGCATGATAGGAAGCTAACCAATCCATGCCAAGGATAACATCAAAGAATTTCAGTGGAAGGACAATAAGATTGGCATTCAGCTTCCTATCCTCAATGATAATCAAGCAGGATTTGCATACAGTATCAACTTTCATAGTATCACCATTTGGAAAGGCAATGTATAATTCATGGTCTAGAGATTTAGGTGTCAATGATGCATTCTTGCCAAGGTAGGTGTCAGATATAAACAAATGCGTGGCACCCGGATCAATTAGAGTCTGAGCATAATCATTGCCTATCTTAATCATTCCTGGATGTAAATGAAATTTCATTTTAACAATAAGAATATAATGTCCTAACTAATTATTAATGCATTGTACAGGATAAGAATGTAATGCTAGATGTGAAATATTGATATACCTATCACCACAGAATTAGAAGCGGCAGCATCCTGCTGAGTGAGAGCGAAGACCCTTCCCTGAGTCCTCGGTGGTTGCTGCAGCTGCTGACTCGTCCCTTGACTGGAAGATGGCTGCTGGTTATTTCGAAGGGGACATGTGGCTATCTTATGGTCAGTCTTTCCACAGGAGAAACAGGCACCAGACACTCCACGCAAGGTCTCCCCGGGTGAAAATTCCCATAGCGAAAGCAGCGAGCCTCTCTATTCGGTTGTCCTCCTGGGGCCTGAGGTGCATCTCTCTTCTTGACCTGAGCTGGGGGTTGGCTAGAATTATGCCCTTTCCTCTTCTTCTGCTGCTCCCAATCCCTCTGAACCGTATTCATATCTCTCTCAATTATTAAGGCCTTATTTACCACGGCACTGTAAGTGTGAAGCTCAAATGCATTGACCGCCTGCATCAGTCTGGGTCGAAGTCCCTCCGTGAATCGGGTGATCTTGGCCATTTCGTTAAATACTATACTTGGAGCAAAATGGGCCAACCTGGTGAATTCAGCTTCATATTGGGCTACCGAAAGATTCCTTTGCTCCAACTTAAGAAATTCTGATTCCATCTGCCTCTGCATACTCCTGGGAAAGTACTTGTTGAAGAATGCCTCCTTAAACTGCTCCCAAGAAATAGTCTGACCACCCCGACGCTGCTCCTCTACTAACCACCAGTCATAAGCCTCCCCTTGGAGAAGATAAGTAGCAAATCTGATCCTCTCCATCTCCTGACTACCATGGGCATAAAAGCCTTCTCCATATCTCGCACCCATCTCTCAGCATCAATAGGGTTGCTTGAACCAGAGAAAGGAGCAGGGGCAAACTTCTTGAAATCTGCAAAGCTACGGCCGATCCCCACCCAGGATTAAGATAAAGCAGACTGGGTCGGCGGTGCTGATTGAGTGGGTAAGGTTGGCTGCAGCTGCGGAACATGAAGGGTAGGCTGAGTCGGAGCAGAAGGGGGTGCAGACTGAGCAGTCAAAGCCTGCTGGATCTGATGCTGCATGTCCCGCATAGACTGCGCCATACCCGAGAGAGCTTGAAGCATCTCAGACTGGAATCGCTGGTGATCAGTCCCTACTGGGTTGGCAGGGGCCGTACCTCCAGTAGTTCCTTGACCCATCGACTGATCAGCATTACCGGCCTGAGAGTCTTCCTCATATTGTTGGCTCCTAGAATGGCGAGCCATATCTATTTCCTGTTAAATTAGTTGTGGTTAATATCATTATAAGCTAAAGTGTCAAGTTTCTCTAAGTATAATGTCATTAAAATATGTTCTCTACGTGTTATCATGTCAATATGTCAGTGTCCCTAGGGTCATAACTGAGCTCTGATACCACTAAAGCTGTCACGCCCCAGACGCAATATCGGGCTAGGGTGAAAACCCACTGCGTGCCGGGCACGCAAGACGTCACAAAATTTTTCACACAACACTATTATATATAAACCAAGCTAAATTCATCACTGAATACTAAAAGTTTTGGGTTACAAACCTTACACACCACAATAATAGAGTTTGGGCATCAAGCCCTACACATAAGTAAAACTGGGGTTACAACAAAATAATGGGTCTTGTTTTATTTAATAGAAGATCCATTACCCCAACAGTCCATCTTCAATCTCGTGGCTCTGACAAAAACATTGTAAGATTTTTATGAGCTTACACTCAATAAGTAAGCCACGTTATACAGTCAATTCATAGCATAACAATCTATAAGCACATAAATGATTTGCATGCTTAAACATTCCACAAATACTCAAACATGCAATGTAAGTAAACCCACTGTTTATACCCTCAATGGTAGCTGCAAATGTGTCCCACGGCCTTGCAATATCCCAATGGTGTACCAACAAGCATCCCCCTACTGAAAGGGTCAAGATACCAGGGTCATGCCATATCATAAACCACCAGAACACATACTCTATATGTGTGATGCCACCTCGAACCAAGCAGAACACATCCTCTAGATGTGTGATGCCACCTCATAGTAACTCAGAACACATCCTCTAGATGCGTGATGCCATCTCGGACCAAGCAGAACACATCCTCTAGACGTGTGAATGGCATAAATAAACAGAACACATCCTCTAGACGTGTATGTGGCATAAATCATCAGAACAAATCCTCTAGGTGTGTGTGTGGCATAAATCATCAGAACACATCCTCTAGATGTGTGTGTGGCATGACATGATAAAGGAGAACCGTGGCGACACATAACAGTACCTCACATTATGCACTAACATATCAATAACATCTTTATATTACATAAACAGTGGATTATACTTACTTAACAATTGCATGTAATATATCACATCAATGTCATAATAACTGCATCTCTCATGCATAGCATCCACATATGAAATCATTCTCAATAATAGCACATAAACAACAATGTATTCATAATATTCATCTACTTACAATTTAGCCAATATCCATAACAATTCTTCATGTCACAATATGATTCACAATTTAAATATTCATATAATGAATAAAATAATTTATTAAATACTGATAACTGGCCTACTTACCTCAGTATGCAATCCAACAGGTATATATAGCTAGTCAGATGTCTGAGCACCTACAGGATCATTTTACATAATTTATTAGAATAAGAATATTAAAATAACCCTTAGAATTTTACCCATACTAGATCACGGGCTCAACTTTGGGCTCGAATATCTCCCGCTATACACACCCAAAAGGGCTCCAGGAACGGCCCAACAGGCTCAGAACCGGCCGGCCCAGCTGGCCCATTTCATCCCAAACCAACCCGATCCCCTGTTTCACCGAAACAGGGGATGGGTTCCACGCCGGCGGCCAGGGCCGCCACCGGCCAAATTGAGAGCGGCCCGGCCGCCGGTGACCGGGCCAGAGCTGGCCGCCGCCGCGGCCGACCACCCTTTCCTCCCTTCTCTCACAATTTCTCTCTCTCTCATGTTTATCATCCGCACGGCTTCTTACTGTGCCGGCGGCTTCTCCGGCTGATTGGGGGCAATCCGGCCACCGTTGGCCGGACCGGAACCGGCCGCCGCCATGGCCAGCCACCTCCCCCCTCATATCTCTTCAATTTCCCTCTCATCTCCTATTTCTCTCTCACTATCCGCACGGCACTTTACTGTGCCGGCGGCACGGCCGGCCACCTTGGCCGGCCGGACCTCCACCGGACGCACGCCCGGCGCCGGTGGAGGTGGCAGGCCGGAGCTCAGGCCCGGCGAGGTGGCGAGCACACCGCCGGGCCCGAACCAGTCAGTGGAAGCCGGTCACAGCACGAGAGAGGGGCCGATTGGCCCTCTCTCTCTTCTCTCTCTCCACCACCCTGCCGAACACCTCCCCCGGTGCCGGCGGGGTCGCCGGCCGAAGCTCAGGCCCGGCGAGGTGGCGAGCACGCCGCCGGACCTGAACCAAGGATCAGCCGATCCAAGCCATAGAGTATTCCCTCTCTTCCTCTTCTCTCTGTCTCTCTCTCTCTCTCTCTCTCTCTCTCTCTCTCTCAGAGGCTAGGGGAATACCTGAAGGAGACGGAAGTCAGGATGATGGAGGGAGTCTCCCTCCATCACATATTTAATCCCCTGCGCAACGCTTCGGTTTAAGGGGTCCGAAAAAACTGAAGTGCTTCGCTAAGAGCGAAGCATCGAACAGTACAAGACCAAGTCCTGAACCTGGTTCACATGAACCGGGTACTACATCTTGGTTGTCTTGATTTGGTCTTGCTCCTACCATCAGGAATAGCTGCACTAGCTCAATAATTGATTTGAATGACCAAAGGATGACGACCGATTGAAAGATGGGTATCAGGCGTGTAACTCTATGATGAGATTAGCTACTCCATCAAAAGCATTAATTTCTTGAGAGCCGCCCTGAGTGTATTGGTCTTGTATAACAATATTACGGGTGCTTGGTATTACACCATATTAAGACATCAAAAAAATTGTTAAACATGGGAAACCAGTATTCTCAACTGATGAGAGCCGAATTAATTTATGTTTCAGTTGGATGTTGATGTCTTGCGCATGCAATAAACTTGTCCCAATTTCATATCATCATATATATATATATATATACAAATTTCAAATTAAAAACTAGGTCATTCCAAAATAAATTTTGCATAATTTAGTAATTATGATAAAATTAGACATGCAAAATTTTAAAATATAATAATATCTTATTCAAATTATTAAATCCAATTTTTTATTTAAATAATGGAATAAAATATTTACTAAATTCTAACATATTTAATAATTTTAAATAATTAATAAATTATTTTAATTATGATTAAAGCTATTCATCCTGATTAACTGATTAATTGGATTAAACTTGACCGTACAACTCACCTACAGTGATTAAGTCATATACAATATAAAAAAATCAGATATGGTCAAAGTTTGGGTGCCAAGGAATCAACCCCTATCCCAGATCAAAACCTACGCCCTTTAACTTGTCCAAATTAGATTCAGATCTCAGAGTTCTGGAAAACGAGCTTTCACCATGATTTCACTGCTTGAATGTGTCCCTTTGTCGTTTTAACTCGTGGGAAAAAGAGATTTCTCCCGCACTTCACCTCTTGCCACCGATTAAGACATGGGAAAATGGAGTCTGTCCCATGCGTCACCCATTGAACACTTAATTAGTCGATCCATTTTCGTCTCTCCTTACGGCTCTAGACCCCAGAACCGCTCAAAGTGTCACTATAAATAGAGTAAGAGAACACTCACCTCTCATCATCATACACCATGGAGTCCTTGCTTGCTCTCTTAGCTTTCTCATGTCTCCTCTTAATCCCATTAGCTGTATTCTTGTATGCCATGGCCACTCGAGCGAGCCCAAGGCTCCCTCCTGGCCCGGTGAGGATCCCTATCATTGGGAATCTTCATCAACTGGGTGAGAATCCACACCGCTCGCTCCGCCTTCTCTCAGAGAAGTATGGCTCCTTCATGAGCTTGAAGCTTGGTTGCATACCAACCATCATCGTATCCTCCTCGGAGTTGGCCTGCGAGATTCTAAAGACCAACGATCTCATCTTTTGCACCAGGCCTCCCCTCGTCGCCTTCAAGCGATATTCTTTTGGGGGAATGGACATAGCCTTGTCGCCTTACAACGAGCAGTGGAGACAACTGAGAAGGATCAGCATGTTAGAAGTCTTTAATTAGTGCAAAAAGGGTCGAAGCCTTTCAGTCCATAAGGCAGGAAGAAGTGAACACCCTCGTAAAAACTCTCTTGAAGCAATCCCCGAGCGGCCCTGTGAATCTTAGCGAGATGTCTTTCTGCCTCTTTAATAATATAACGACTCGAGAAATCTTCGGCACGAGAGGAAGCTCACCGGCTTTCTTTCCCTCGATGGAGTGGTTTAGACGTGCTCACCGGCACGAGAGCGAGGCTCGAGAGGACCTTCCATGGCATGGATGAAGTTCTTGAGGAGGAGATTGAAAAGCACTTGAATGGCGGAGGAAGCTGTGATGACGTCATTGGTGTTCTCCTTGGGCTACAGGAGGATCCAAGCCTTGGATTCCCCCTCACCCGGGATCATATTAAAGGCATTGTCATGCTTTCTCGCTTTGGTTTTAGAAACCTGAAAGTGCACAGAAATTTTACGATTCCGTTATCCTATTCTTTGAGACATGTATGCGTGCACACTAACAGAATCCATGTCCAGAAATATTGTTTTGCATGGAAAAATAAATAAATATAAAACCAATAACGTTGGCTGGAAAGCAGCTTTGTGAGCAGCATAGGAAACGGGTCCAAACGTAGGGGAGGCAGAGTCCACGTCCAGAAAATTAAATATCGGGCACCAAACCTTGTCCTTTCTTGATTACCATATATTAATTGTTAGGGCAACAACAGCAATATTAATGAAGTCATATATTAATTATAATTATAGCAATTAATCATGCATATAGCGTTGATCACTACATATATTTTTTGGTTCCAGAGCTGGTATAACACTAGACCATAAAATGAAATTAAATGAGCATCAAAGTTACTTCCCTTTGAAAAAAGGAATGTTTAATCTAAGTCGATCCAAAAGCGTTCATCCAAGAGTTGTCCGCCTTGGATGTGGAGTTATACGTATATGCAATTAGTTGCCCAACAAACCGAATCCAATAGTCTCACCAAATCATGTTACACAAGAGCGCAAGATAGACGCAATTTTTATGAGGATATTGAATTCAATCCACACTTAAGCGTGATGCACAATAGCTGCTTTCAAGGACACGCTCCTATAAAGTAATTTAAACCGCAGCATCCCTAACGCAAGGTCAGGATACACTCACGTGGCATCGAATCCCATATTTAATAGTTCTTTTTGTTCTTGATCCACACAAATCTCACAGCAACTCTTATTTATTTTTATTTTTATTTTTTTACTTTTGAGATTCATGATCTTTATACTTTCGATTATTTTTCTTTTTCAAAGTAAGGAGCTAGGCTATCATAAATGGTCCTGGCAACATGAGATGCTGTCTAGTCTATATGATTATTTTAAATTAGCGATGGTACCCTAACGGTCTATGGCTTCTGAGATGAACAGTAGGAAAAATATGCAACACGCTTCCTTTTTTATGTGCTATACAATATATTTGAGCATGAGAGGATATGAAAAATATCTTGGCTGTCCACTTCAGTGAAACTAGCTATATATTGTCAAGTGACATCACCCTTACCGTGACTTCATCTTGTTTTGGCGAAATGGAATTTCCTTCTAAATATCCGAGATGCCTTTCATCCCATATATATATATATATATATATATATATATATCAAAATATCATAACTTGAATATCGATTTAGTCCTTAAAAAAGTAGAGTAAAGAGTAGATTCATATAGCTAACCCCATGTAGTTGAAAAAAAGGCTTAAATGAGTTGAATTGAGTTAAGTTGTATATAGCAGGAATATGTAATAGCTTCAAATTCTACACCATATCGTTGCATACTCCTTTATACATTGTCTGCATAAATATGTTTGCATCAAACAAATTATGTTATATTTAATTCTCAATTTTTAAAATATATATTTAATTTTATATGGCAATCACTTCTATGCTTGGCAGAATGTGTTTATCGGTGGATCGGACAGCTCTGCAACTATCATGGAATGGGAATGACTGAGCTCATAAGAAACCCAAAAGTTATAAAGAAAGTCCAAGATGAAATCCAAGGACTCTTAGGAAATAAAGGAAAGGTGGAAGGATATGACCTTCAACAACTTCATTATCTTAAGCTTGTAATAAAAGAAGTTCTTAGGTTGCACCCTCCTGGTCCATTGCTAGTCCCTAGAGAATGCATACAAGATTGCAAGATAAATGGATATGACATTCCTAAGAAGACAAGGGTGTACATAAATGCATGGGCCATCGGCAGGGATCCTCGGTATTGGCAAGATCCAGAAGCCTTCATGCCTGAAAGATTTTAGAACAGTGATATTAATTACAAGGGGCAACATTTTGAGTACCTACCATTTGGGAGTGGCCGAAGGATATGCCTAGGCATGACATTAGGTCTAGTTGCTGCAGAGTTTGCCCTCGCCAATCTTCTCTATAGGTTTAATTGGGATTTGCCTGATGGAATGCACAAAGAAAATTTAAGCATGGAAGAGCAATTTGGTAGCATAGTTCGTAGGAAATCACCTCTTATTTTGGTGGTTACTCTGACATATATTGCTGCCTAAGTTTCCTCCGTAAATCAAGTGCACTTATCTTCACTATCATATGGTTCATTATAGCTACAAATAAGGATGGAAATATCTCTCCTAGATGACATGATATGAGTTCTATCTTAACAAAACTTGTGGGGCTTTGGACCAATCTTTTCTCTAGGGGAAAACAATAAGAAAAAGAAAAAGAGTCCTATATCAAGAACAAGGTCAATTGATTTCTATAAGAGTCTGTTAAGGTTATGCACTTTGCTTATTGGTTGGAATCTATATATTAAAAGTTTGACAATATTTTCTTGATGTTCCAGAAGCTAAATTAATTGAAGTGTTGTATAACTAAATATTGCAGTCATTTCCAGATAAGCAATTCCAAATAGGCTAGTTCATTGGCATACATTTATCTAGAAGATTTTATTTCTTCATGCTCATGGACTTCAATAATCACCTATGTTTTGAAAGCACTGTGCTATATTCTAATGAGTATTATCTAACAAACACAATGCATAGACTAATTATAACAATATTTGAGGTGTAGATAAAATATAGAGGGTAGAGATGCATGTAGAGGGTAGAGATGCTTGAAACTCACCCATAAATGTTTGAAATATGTGCAGAGAGATGGTTGCATCATACATTATCATAGAAGAGCCCTCGATTTTAACCATGGTAGAAACTTGACAGTTAAAGTACCAACAGTATATATTATCGAAGTAAAACAAGATCAAAAAAATCTTTGAATTATAAATATCTCAACTATCATCTCCATAATAATAGTAGTAGTAATAATAATAATAATAATAATAATAAGGCACAAGCAATTTATGTTTTTAGAAAAAGGAAAGAGAGTGAGTGAGAGGTCAATTTATTAGGAGTCAAATATGAGAATTTAATTTATTTGAGAGTCAAGTTAGAGAAAGAGATAGGGCCCAATTTATGTTAAAATTTAAGAAAAGGGTAATTAAGAAGGAGTATTAAGTCTTATAAAAAAGGTTGTCAAAAAAGGAGAGAAGTTATATGGTAGTTAAATATGTTTTCTAAGATACACTTGTATGTCTACATCAAAATGTTAAATAGACTTAAGACATGATATTTTTAATTTCAAAACTTTTATTTTTATATATAGTATATATTATTGAGAAACAAATATTTTAATTAGTTGGTACTATTATAATATGAACTTTTATTTTGGCCTCAACCTATATTTCAACTCCACTTATTTTGATATTTTTCTAATACTAGGGACTCATGTGCATTCTATTTTCCGTGCATTAATGACCTCTTGAATACGATGTGGATATCACTTCTCTTTTATCAACCATTGATGCTCTAACTATCACGGAAGGTAGATTGATTTATAACCTTTTGGATAATATTATTTCTCCTTCCATTAGGAAATTTTTTAATACACCAGTTGGAGGGATAGATTATAAAGATGTTTTGCCTTGAGAACATAGCTATAAGTCAAACATATCAAAGAAAGAGATTATGGTACTTTGGGAGGCACTGTTGAACTCATCTCACTCTGAAGTATATGACTTGAAAGTCAAAGGTTCATTATCGTGTGAGATTGTGGAATGAAAGATTACCAAAATTATCTTTTCTTGCTCATAGAATAACTTTTATCTCAAATATATATAAGAGATGTAATTAGGATACTGAATCCTTGGATCATTTGTTTCTTCATCATCTAAGCTCTAGGTCAGTATGGATCTATCTTAGCAATCATATCCTCGTTACTCCATCAATTCAACAAGCTCTAGTTTTTTTTAGTATAAAAACTACAAATGAACTAATGAGCAAGACTGGGATATTCCTATCCTACTCTTTATGGTAGATTTGAAAGGTCTGTAACAAAGCGAATTATTTTTTAAACAAAGCTTTCATTCAAGTTTGAGTAGCAAAAATGACTATAGCTCAAACTAAAGAATATATTAATTTATCTATCTTCACATTACCTAATATATTTGGGACTCCTTTCCACATATTCCTGTAGAATTTCATACAAAATTCATTTCTTGGTTGCCTCTATAACAAGGACAAATTAAGGATAACTTTGATGGCTTAGTTTACCTTGAAACTTTTAGAGTGGAAGCAGTGATAAGAGACTATGAAGGGCACATCATCCTTTCTTTAGCAATAATTTTATTAGCATTTTTAGTTTCTTTTGCAGAGTTGATAGGAGCATAGCTTGGGTTGAAAGCAATTATGAAATTGAATAAAAATACTAGAATCGTTATGAAGGGTGATTCATCCACTGTTGTAGCCTGAATTAATGGTCAATCAAACTGTGAACACCCTTTTCTAAGGGATATCTAGTTAGTCATCTCTTCAAACCAGGAAATTAAGTGCTTCCATATATATCTACATGGATGCAAACTAGGTAGTTGAATTTTTAGCAACTTGGGAAATATCAAGAAGAGAAAAATCTTGCTAGGTAGAATCCTTTCCTTCACAACTTGCACAAATTGCCGCTTGTTTTTATAATGTTTTAGGCCTTCTTCTTTGTTATAGAAAAGGGGGACCTCATACTTGGTTAATATTCTATCCCATGTATTTTCCTTTATCCAAAGGCACTCTTTTTTTAGGAGAAGAAAAAACTCTTTGCTTTAGTGCTACAACACTTGGGCTTTCTCTTTAGTATGATTCTTTGTCTTGACAATCACATATGATGATGGGTATTTTAACAAGTCATTATGGTAAGGTCAAGTGGCAGACATAAAAAGTAGAAACCCTTAAATCATGAGATATTATCTAATTAGTTACGACAAATTATAATGATTACATTGTAACTAACTAAATCCAAATAAGATTCGATTAACTCATTCAAGATCCATCAAAAATCATGACTTGTTTATTTCCAAGAGACTTAACCCATGATCAATGTGATTAACCCATCTTTAATACCTGACTTAGGCATCAAAGGGATTTCTTAAGAAAAATCCTAAGTCCTATTATGTTTCTTTTGATTGAGTGCAGGAATCCCCTTAAAGCCAATTCTTGATGCCTTTGGACTACTTTGGGTTTCTTGGGCCAATTCTTGATTTCTTGGATGGAGCCAACATAAGTTTCTTTCGAAGATGGAGCTCGGCCAAGTTCCTTGTCAATAAATCTCATCTATTGATTTGGAGAATAAAAAAAAAAGCATCAAAAGATTGGCATCATTTATGAAAATTCTAAATCAGAAGCCATAGTCTTCAAATCATGCCGTCTAAGAAAAAAGAATCAGGCCTAAATGGTAGTCAAAGAGGGATAAACCAAGTAGCAAGAAAGTCTTAAGAAGCAGAGGAAGATCTTAACAGTCCTACTTCATATCCTAGATTAGCATTGCGAAACATTCAAGATGATATGAAGAATCTTAGCCTAAAATTAGATTCTTTGACAAGTTTGGTCTAGAATATTTTAGTTTAGAAAACCTAGAAGAAAATCTCTAGGGAGAAAATTTAGGAAGAAAAAAAGGACAGTCGCCATATTAAAGAATCAAAAAGCAGACCAAGTGACAAGAACTTGTAATAAAGGGTTTTATATCCACAAAATCACAAGAATGAAGCTGATCAAATTCAAGCAAAACTGACCAGTAATGGGGCCAACCGTTTTCTTACAGACAAATTTCATTCATTTACTCATGAGCCTTTGTCTCCAAAGATTCAGAGCCATGCTTATATTAATAAAATATTTGATAAAATAGATCATAAGATTAGACATATAATATCTCAGGCACAAAACTAGGGGATAAATTCTTCTGATAATCTGGATCTTTTAACTGAACCTCCTTTCTTTAAATGAGGTAATATTTGTTTCTCTTCCTCTAAATTTTATAATACCACAATTATAGCCTTAAAATGGAACAACCAACCCAATGGATCATTGAAAAGCTTTAAAGATTTTATGTCATTACATGAAGTGCCAGATGCTATAATATATAGATCATTCCCATCAACTCTCAAGAAAGCTCCAAGAAATTGGTTTACAAATTGTTGATCCATTTATTGATTTTGATGATTAATAAAGGAATTGAGTATATTTATTTGATTACTAATGGATTTTATAAGTGTTTCAGGACTTAAATTTATTTGATCAATTTAAAGGAATTAAGAAATAAATTTTGAATCAAATACAAATCAGAGATTTCAAAGTTTCAGAGCTTGGAGTCGACACCTAAAAAATCTGGAGCCGACCCCATGGCCAATTCAATTTTAATCTGATTTTTGATACGATCCAGAGCCGACACCTAGAGTTTCGGAGTCGACACTTACAGTGTCTGGAGCCGACTCCGATGCGGGGACAGAACGCTTATTTTTTGAGCATCCTGGAGCCGACACCTACAATATTCGGGAGCCGACACCTGACGATGGCGAGCCGACACTTACTTTTTCGGAGCCGACTCCTCAACGAACTCGAAAATTTCTATTTTTGGTAAAACGATCTGGAGCCGACACCTGAAAAGTTGGAGCCGACTCCAACCTGACTGGGACAAAAATTTAAAATGCCAGATCAGCTCTAACGGTAATATTTTCTTTTTACCTAATTTCTAACGGATATATTTTGTTTCCAGGTACACTCCAACGGCTAGTTTCCTTCCCAAAATGGATTAAAAGAAATCTATAAAAAGGGGAAAAACACCCGTTTGAAGAGTAGAGGAAAAAGAGAACGAAAAATAGAAAAATTTTAAATCAAAAATCCGAGAAACCCTGAGCCTGAAATCAAGAGAAAAGCATTCAAATTCAAATCCTTCCACTCAAAAAGCTCAAAGAGGAATCCAAGGCACCCAAATCAAAAAATCGGTGGATTTCCCAAATTGAAGTAAAAGCTCTGTTTCTTCCATTTCCAATCTTCTCAACTGCAACGACTGTGAGGGATTAAAGCTGAGGCTTGATTCATCATTCCAAAGGGAGAAGAGGAAAAGAAGAAAAGCTCAAAGCCAAACAACTTCAAATCAGGCTTTTCTAAACTTGTTTACTTATTTTTGAATATTTGCTCATTGAGGAGCTGTGTATCTTTGAAAAACTATATTCTTTTTGTTTGTGCCTAGTTCAATCAAAGGGATTGAACTAGTGGAGGTTGTATACCTCGGGTCAAGCTAGATTAGCTTGAGTTTAGGGTTGTGTGCTGGTGAGCCCGAAAAACTGGCTGGGTTCGTTGTGATCCCGGGTAAAACAACAAGTTTGGGTTGTGAGCTTGTAATTATAGTGTGGACCCAAGTGGATCTTGGGAGTGGACGTAGGTGTTGGATACACCGAACCACTATAAAATCTTTGTGTTTGCCGTGCTTCTATTGTCTCTATCTCTATCTCTATCTCATTGATTGTGCTTTATATTTGCATTGCATTTACTTTCATTCATCTTAAGCAAACAATTTTTTTTGAGGTTAAATTTTTTAAAGAACCCAATTCACCCCCCCCCTCTTGGGTTGTCATCTGGGCCAACAATTGGTATCAGAGCAAGTGCTCATTTGAATTTGATCACACGATCAAGAGCTAAAGATCCAAATGGCAGCTCAAGTTGGATCATTTGCCGAAGGTCATTCTACGAATAGACCTCCCTTGTTTAATGGTTCCAACTATTCATATTGGAAAGCAAGAATGAGGATATTCATTCAAGCTTCTGATTATGAATTGTGGGGTGTTATAACTAATGGACCTAGTACACCCACACACATTGTTGATGGCACTATTGTTCCTAAACCCGAAAGGGATTGGAATGATAATGATAGGAAAATGGCACAGCTCAATGCTAAGGCCATGAATGTCTTGTATTGCTCTTTAGATGCTAATGAATTTAATAGAATCTCTACATGTAATTCCGCAAAGGAGATTTGGGATAGATTAGAGGTTACCCATGAGGGTACCAATCAAGTTAAAGAATCTAAGATCAATATTCTAGTGCACAAATATGAATTATTTAGCATGGAACAAACTGAAACTATAGCATGCATGTACACTAGATTTACTGATATTGTAAATGGTTTGAAAAGTTTAGGCAAAACATATTCTAACTCTGAACTTGTTCGTAAAATTCTCAGGTCACTTCCAAGAACGTGGGAAGCGAAGGTGACAGCAATCCAAGAAGCAAAGGACCTCAATACCTTACCCTTAGAGGAGCTTCTAGGATCCCTAATGACCCATGAATTGACCATGAAGCAGCACATAGAAGAGGATGTGAAAAAGAAAAAGACCATAGCTCTTAAGGCTGCTGAAAGTGAGGAGAGCTGTAGTGAAAATGATGATGATGATGATGATACAGCTCTTCTAGCAAGAAAATTCAAAAAATTCATGAGGAGAAAGAAACCCTTCCACAAAAAGAAATTTGGAGCTAAGATGGAAGGAGAAAAAGAAAAAGATAAGGACAAGGACAAAGAGAAAGAGCCCTTGATTTGCTATGAATGTAAGAAACCGGGGCATTATAGATATGATTGTCCTCAACTGAAAAAGACTTTAAGAAGAAGAAGAAAGCCTATGTTGCAACCTGGAGTGATAGTGATGAATCTTCTTCAGAGGAAGATCAAAAGGAAGTTGCAAACATTTGCTTTATGGCAAACGACGACAGTGAGGTAAGTTCCAAAAATCCTTGTGATGACTTTGCTTTTGATGAATTGTTTGATGCTTTTAATGAACTTGTTGGTGATTTCAAAGTTTTGAAAAAGAAATATAAGTTTTTGAAAAACGAAAATTTAACTTTCATTAAAGAAAAAGAAAATCTTAATAATGAAACTAAAGTGCTGAAATCTGAAAATGAAAATCTGTCAAAAGAAAAAGAATCAATTTCCAATGAAAATGATAAACTAAAGAAGGAAGTTGATAAATATAAAAATATTGTTGATAAATTCACTTATAGTTCTGAAAAACTTAATTTATTGTTAAGTAATCAAAGAGCTATATATGATAAGGCTGGTTTAGGTTATAGACCTAACTTAAAGCAAAAATTTGTCAAAAACTTTTTTAGAAAGGAACAAAACAATGATAATGTTACATGTCATTACTGTAACAAGAAGGGACACAAAGTTTTTGAATGCAATTTTAAGAAAATTGACAAGAAGTTAAATAATAAAGGAAAGAAGATATGGGTTCCCAAAGGAACAGTCTTTTATGCTACTAACCATGAAGGACCCAAGAAGGCTTGGGTACCTAAATATAAGACTTAATTATTTTTGCAGGAGTGTCTTGCGGCCAAAAGATCAAAGCGAAAGTGGTATCTCGATAGCGGCTGCTCAAGGCACATGACGGGTGACAAGGATCAATTCATCACCCTTGAAAGCAAAAGAGGAGGAGTAGTTACATTTGGTGATAATGGCAAAGGCCAAATCTTGGGGTTTGGTAACATTCAAATAACTCCCTCCACATATATTGAAAATGTCTTATATGTTAATGGTTTGAAACATAATTTAATTAGCATTAGTCAATTATGTGATAAAGGTTTTAAAGTATCATTTGAATCTTCTATATGCACAGTTTCTAATCCCATTGATAATAGCATTGTTTTTATTGGAAATAGAAATGGCAATGTATACTTGATTGATTTAGACAATTTGTCTACTAGTAATCATTGCTTAGTTGCTAATAATGCTAATATGAATGAGATTGGTTGGTTGTGGCATCGTAGATTAGGTCATGCAAGCACACACCTTATTTCAAAATTAATTAGAATGGATTTAGTAAAAGGACTTCCACAACTAGATTTTGAAAATAATAAAATTTGTGATGCATGTCAATTTGGAAAACAAACTAGAAATTCTTTCAAAACTAAAAATATTGTTTCCACTTCTAGGCCTCTTGAACTACTTCACATGGATCTTTTTGGACCTACTAGAACCACAAGTCTAGGAGGAAAGAAATATGGTCTTGTGATTGTAGATGATTATTCTAGATACACTTGGGTATTATTTTTAGCTCATAAGGATGAGACCTTTCCATTATTTCTGAAATTCTTCAAGAAGGTCACAAATGAGAAAAACAACACCATAGTGTCTCTAAGAAGTGATCATGGCACTGAATTTGAAAATCATTTATTTGAAAACTTTTGCATAGAAAATGGCATTCATCATAATTTTTCAGCACCTAGAACACCGCAACAAAATGGAGTAGTTGAAAGGAAAAATAGAACCTTAGAAGACATGGCCCGTACCATGCTATGTGAAAGCAACCTACCAAAATACTTTTGGGCGGAAGCTATAAACACGGCATGCTACATTCTTAATAGAGCTCTAATTAGGCCAATCATTAAGAAAACACCTTATGAACTATGGAATAATAGAAAACCAAACATAAGTTATTTTCATGCATTTGGTTGTAAGTGTTTCATTCATAATAATGGCAAAGATAATCTAGGAAAATTTGATGCAAAATCTGATGAAGGCATTTTCTTAGGATATTCAACATCTAGTAAAGCCTATAGAGTATTTAACAAGAGAAACTTAGTTGTAGAAGAATCTATTCATGTAATTTTTGATGAATCTTTAGCATCAAGTTCTGAAAAGATTGATGATGAGGAAGATACAAACATTCTAGAAAGAGATATTGAAAAATTGAATATAGATGTATCTTCAGATCATGAACAAGAAGCTAAAGATAATGATTCTCCTAGTGTTGATGTTGTTGATGCAAATCATAATGATATAGATCTACCTAGAGATTGGAGATATGCCTATGGTCATCCAAGAGAATTAATTATAGGTGATCCATCTCAAGGAGTAAGAACTAGATCATCAATGAGAAACATCAATAATCATCTTGCATTTGTATCTCAAATTGAACCTAAAACTATTGAAGAAGCAGAAAAAGATAATAATTGGATGTTAGCTATGCAAGAAGAATTAAATCAATTTACTAGGAATAATGTTTGGACTCTTGTAGATAGACCTAAAGATCATTCTGTTATAGGATCAAAATGGGTATTTAGAAATAAATTAGATGAAAATGGCATAGTAATTAGAAACAAAGCTAGATTAGTTGCAAAAGGATATAATCAAGAAGAAGGAATTGATTTTGATGAAACTTTTGCACCTGTAGCTAGACTTGAAGCAATTAGATTATTACTTGCATTTGCATGTCATATGCATATCAATTTATTTCAAATGGATGTTAAAAGTGCATTTTTAAATGGATTTATAAATGAGGAAGTGTTTGTTGAACAACCACCTGGTTTTGAAGATCATGAATTTCCAAATCATGTTTTTAAATTACACAAAGCACTATATGGTTTGAAACAGGCACCTAGAGCTTGGTATGAAAGATTAAGTAAATTTTTAATTGAAAATGATTTTGTAAGAGGAAATGTTGATAAAACATTATTTTTGAAAAGAAAAGATAAAGATTTATTAGTAGTACAAATATATGTCGATGATATTGTATTCGGTGCTACTAACAACTTGTTATGTCAAGAATTTGCTAAGTTGATGCAGGGTGAGTTTGAAATGAGTATGATGGGAGAACTCAACTTCTTCCTAGGACTTCAAATCAAACAAAGCAAAGAAGGAATTTTCATCAATCAAGCCAAATACACAAAAGAACTGCTCAAGAAGTTTGGAATGGAGTCAATCAAGCCACTTGGAACTCCTATGAGTCCTTCGTGCAAATTGGACAAAGATGAAGATGGTAAGAAAGTAGATCAAAAACATTATAGAGGTATGATTGGATCTCTTCTTTACTTAACAGCTAGTAGACCAGATATTATGTTTGCAGTATGTTTATGTGCTAGATTTCAATCTGAACCTAAAGAATCTCACTTAATTGCTGTAAAAAGAATTTTAAGATATTTAAGTGGAACTAAAAATGTAGGTTTATGGTACTCTAGAGACTCAACTTTAAATTTAATTGCATATTCTGATTCTGACTATGCTGGATGTAAATTAGATAGAAAAAGCACAAGTGGTGCATGTCAGTTCTTAGGATGTAACTTAATCTCTTGGTTTAGCAAAAAGCAAAATTCGGTTGCATTATCTACTGCTGAAGCAGAGTATGTTGCAGCTGGAAGTTGCTGTGCTCAAATCCTTTGGATTAAGAGGCAACTTGAAGATTATGGCATAACCCTTGATAAAACACCAATTAGATGTGATAACACGAGTGCAATAAATTTGACTAAAAATCCAATTCAACATTCAAGAACAAAACACATTGAAATTAGATATCATTTTATAAGAGAACATGTAGCTAATAATGAAATTTGTCTTGAATATGTTAATACAGAGGAACAATTAGCTGACATATTTACAAAACCCTTGAATGAAGAGAGATTTTGTTATCTTAGAGGTGAATTAGGAATATGTGACCCTTTAGAGTGATTTTGAAACCCTAAGGAATGAGAATCTAGATTTCTATAAATTTCTTGAAAATCCTCTCACAATTTTAAGGACAAATTATCTAGTCATTTGAGCTATTTGATCCTTGATATTTCAAAGATTTTTTGAAATTTTTATTGAACTCTTTTTGACAAGTTTCAGTCATTTGAATCTCAATTATTTTTTCTGAAACTGTCTTTGGAGTCGACACCTCAGAATGAGGAGTCGACACCTCTGACTGTGTCGCTCTCGGTCCCTGACCTTGGAGCCGACACCCGTATAAGTGGAGCCGACTCCAGTTCGAGCGCTGACTGTGTTAGCGATTTGGAGTCGACACCCGACTTTGCGGGAGTCGACACCTGGGATTCCAAAATTGATTTATTAGGGCAGAGTCGACACCTCATCATTTCATAACTTCTCAAATCCTAAC
Source organism: Calamus simplicifolius (assembly GCA_900491605.1). Classification (NCBI taxonomy): domain Eukaryota; kingdom Viridiplantae; phylum Streptophyta; class Magnoliopsida; order Arecales; family Arecaceae; genus Calamus; species Calamus simplicifolius. Next base: position 689,325 of record UESW01004176.1, on the reverse strand, counting down.
CAAACTCCTCCAAAATTCTTCCAAAACTTCCCCACCTCTAATTCCATCCAAATCGAAACTTTCCAAAGATCTAATGGCACCCAAAAGGAGGGAATCAGTGGTTGGAGCGCCGGTGACCACGGGAAAATGGTCCGCGCGTCGTCCCGCTCGTGAGCCGACTCCAAGCAGTGATTCGTCCACGGATTCAGACAACCCCAACACCTCTTCCACTCAGGTAGATACCTTAGCCGGGAGGGTTATCACAATGGGGAGAAAGATTGATTTTGACCTATTTGAAACCGAGGGTTTCTCAATCGGTAGGCAATTAAAGGAAATGGGCTGGGATAAGCTCTGCTCTCTTGATGTTCCCACTTATCCAGCCTTAGTAAAAGAATTTTATTTTAATTTGGCTAGAGGTGATGGCGGTTTAGTTAGCTCAGTAAGAAATAAGAGGATTCACCTTACTTTTCAAAAGCTTGGAAACCTCCTTAGCATCCCAATTACCGGTTTAGCAGCTGACATGCACAGTGATAGGTCAGCGGCTCTTTCGAGGATGTTAGGAAGGGAAGTGACAGAGTTTGAGAGATTAGGGCTAATCAATTACCCTTGGAATTGAGATTATTACACAACATTTGCAGTAGAATTTTGTTTCCAAAGACGGTCGGTTTGAGTATGTCTCGGAGCGAGACATTGTTGTTATGGATAGTGTTTTGACTGGACAGCCAATCAACCTTGCAGCTATGATGATATTTTATATGGCGGAAGCTGGAGGGAAGAGAAGATCATCCCTACCGTATGGCATGGTGCTTACTATGGTTTTCAGGAGCCAAGGGGTTGTAATTCAAGAGAATGAACCATCTAAGAACCTGAGGCACACCGACTACTATAGTTTGGCAACATTGCATCGGATGGGTTTTGCTAAAGTGAATGGACAGTGGGATAGGAAAGGACACCTTGATGAGAGAGCCCCTGTGCCGAGAGTTTCTGAGCCTTGCGAGGCTGGACCATCAGTTAGGGTTCCTTCTCCACAGCCTAGGAGTCCCATTCCTGCTCCTGCTCCTCCTGCACCTGCACATGTTAATGATCAACCATCCACTTCTTCAGCTGGATTCTCAGACCTTCAAATGGAGCAATTAAAAAGTTTGTTTGCTGCTCAGAAGGATGAGTTTGACAGTCAGTTCATGAATATAAAAGAATCACTTTATTCACTTGATGATCGGATTGCAAAAATTGAATCAACTCTCAACTCCTCTGCAGAATCTTTAAGTGGTGATTTGAAGAACTTAAAGAGATTTGTGGAGATAGTGAAACTTATTCAAGGTGCAACGCCGAGCTTCAAGATAAAATCTTAACAGCTTGCACATTTGTTGATGAGAGACTTAAAGACTATGTTAAGCTTCAATGTGATGGAATGAAAAATATTGTAGATCATTTAACAAGAATAGTGAGGAAGAACTTTTGATGTAATGAATGTTTAATGTTAATATCTTAATGTAATGAATGTTTAATTTTGATGAAATGTAGTTTACATGTTGATGTAATGAAGGCTATATTTTGATGAATGAGTATTTTGATGTAATAAAAAGCTTTTTATAATACTTGACTTTTGTTGAAATGAAATTATCTTTTGATGTAATGAAAATTATCTTTTGATGCAATAAAAATTATCTTTTGATGCAATGTGAAATATTCTTTACCTTTTTGTTGATTACAAAAAAGGGGGAGAGAATTATGGTTGTATATGCATTAAGAGGGAGAAAGTTATATTGTTAATTGCATTAAAGGGGGAGAAAGTTATGTTGCATTAATTGTTTAATATGAAAAATCAAGTTATTTAATTGATTAATATGAAAATATTAATGAAGTTAATTGATTAATATGATATTGAGTTATTTAATTGATATGGATTAATAATCAAATTGATTTGACTATGCATAAAGAAATCTTAAGTACCAAATATGTAAAGTAAGAGGAAGAATAATTTGAACTTCATAGGGGGAGCTACCTTATTCAGGGGAGCTTACTCGTGAAGATCACTTCCTTGATAATTTTTTAATTTAAGAATTCTATGCATATACTCAATGTTTTTATAATCATCAAAAAGGGGGAGATTGTTGATCCATTTATTGATTTTGATGATTAATAAAGGAATTGAGTATATTTATTTGATTACTAATGGATTTTATAAGTGTTTCAGGACTTAAATTTATTTGATCAATTTAAAGGAATTAAGAAATGAATTTTGAATCAAATACAAATCAGAGATTTCAAAGTTTCAGAGCTTGGAGTCGACACCTAGAAAATCTGGAGCCGACCCCATGGCCAATTCAATTTTAATCTGATTTTTGATACGATCCGGAGCCGACACCTAGAGTTTCGGAGCCGACACCTAGAGTTTCGAAGTCGACACTTACAGTGTCTGGAGCCGACTCCGATGCGGGGACAGAACGCTTATTTTTTGAGCATCCTGGAGCCGACACCTACAGTATTCGGGAGCCGACACCTGACGATGGCGAGCCGACACTTACTTTTTCGGAGCCGACTCCTCAACGAACTCGAAATTTCTATTTTTGGTAAAACGATCTGGAGCCGACACCTGAAAAGTTGGAGCCGACTCCAACCTGACTGGACGAAAATTTAAAATGCCAGATCAGCTCTAACGGTAATATTTCCTTTTTACCTAATTTCTAACGGATATATTTTGTTTCCAGGTACACTCCAACGGCTAGTTTCCTTCCCAAAACGGATTAAAAGAAATCTATAAAAAGGGGAAAAAACACCCGTTTGAAAAGAGGAAAAAGAGAACGAAAATAGAAAATTTCAAATCAAAAATCCGAGAAACCCTGAGCCTGAAATCCAAGAGAAAAGCATTCAAATTCAAATCCTTCCACTCCAAAAAGCTCAAAGAGGAATCCAAGGCGCCCAAATCAAAAAATCGGTGGATTTCCCAAATTGAAGTAAAAGCTCTGTTTCTTCCATTTCAATCTTCTCAACTGCAACGACTGTGAGGGATTAAAGCTGAGGCTTGATTCATCATTCCAAAGGGAGAAGAGGAAAAGAAGAAAAGAAGAAAAGAAGAAAAGCTCAAAGCCAAACAACTTCAAATCAGGCTTTTCTAAACTTGTTTACTTATTTTTGAATATTTGCTCATTGAGGAGCTGTGTATCTTTGAAAAACTATATTCTTTTTGTTTGTGCCTAGTTCAATCAAAGGGATTGAACTAGTGGAGGTTGTATACCTCGGGTCAAGCTAGATTAGCTTGAGTTTAGGGTTGTGTGCTGGTGAGCCCGAAAAACCGGCTGGGTTCGTTGTGATCCCGGGTAAAACAACAAGTTTGGGTTGTGAGCTTGTAAAACAACTCGGCTGTAATCGAGGAGATTATAGTGTGGACCCAAGTGGATCTTGGGAGTGGACGTAGGTGTTGGATACACCGAACCACTATAAAATCTTTGTGTTTGCCGTGCTTTATTGTCTCTATCTCTATCTCATTGATTGTGCTTTATATTTGCATTGCATTTACTTTCATTCATCTTAAGCAAACAATTTTTTTTGAGGTTAAATTTTTTAAAGAACCCAATTCACCCCCCCCCCCTCTTGGGTTATCATCTGGGCCAACACAAATCTCAAACCTTCTTGAATTAATTCTTTCCATCAGCTCAACAAGCTACTTGTAGGCTACATCAAATAGAAAGCATGGCTACATCAAAAGTTTATCTAAATAAGCTTGAAAGATAATTCTATGAGATTCCTGCTACGCTAAGATGGCAAGATGGAATATACTCTTTAAAATCATCAAATTGATATGCACTTTTTCAATGAAAAATAGAAGGTAACACTTCATTCATAAGTATCTGATGAGCTAAAATTATCTTTTACCATATTAGAAAAGGCAATTTTATATATATATATATATATATATATATATATATATATATATATCTAAAATAAGGCTCTATAATATTAATGTAAATATTTTTTTCAATAATTTTCTTTCAAAATATCTACTAATCATGAGTTAGTTTTCGAACACATCTTGAAAAACCAAAACGGAGGTCAAATAAGGGAGATATGAGCTTGCTATGAAAAAGTAACATTCTATGGCCCATGTTCCGAAATATTGTTTTTCTTTAATTTTGTTCAAATTTCTATGTTTATTTTATCTATGAATTTGAGTTACAAGAGTTAAAAATTAGTTATAATTTTAAAATATGTTTTTAAAAATTTATTCAACATTTTTATCTTTCTTTATAAAAAGTTGTATTCTATAAAATTAGGAGACCTATTGACTTTTGAAGATCCCATTCATAAATAGGCCTCTAAAATACACTATTGAAATCAATTTCACTAATTCAGTTTGAAGTTTCTTTTTTTTTTTAGCTTAGAGTAATTTCTAATTTGCTATAGTGCAGATCATGATTTTCTCCATAGAGGTCAGAGGTACTTAATTAGAGATCTTAAATGATTTAGTGCAAGAGCAACAATTATCTTCTTTGGCAATCCTACATACATCAAATTTAATAGTAGAAACAAAGATCTTGCCTTCATCAAATTTAGTATTAAAGCTCAAGATCTTACCTGTATTAAATTTTGGTATCAGTGTCAAAATTGGTAATACTCTCAATTTATCTCTCTTTCATGCATATTTTTATTACAAATTTTAATGTATTAAAAAAGTCATAGCTAAATCGGGTAAGAATCTTTTCTCATCATTATTCCACCTCCATATTATAACCTTAATGATTGGTGACATCTCTTGCTAGTCCCTGGCTCCTTTCCTCTTAAAGAAAATAAAACAAAAGGAAAAGGTCAAAAAAAAGAAAAGAAAAGGTCCCTAGCTTACTTGATTATTTGATCATCTTTCTTTTCTTTCCTTTTTGTCATATAGCCCCAAGCCCAATATTCTCATTAAGAACAAGAGAGTCAAAAAAGAAAAAAAAAAAAAAAGGAGAGAAAGATTAAAACAAGAGAGAAATGGAGAGTGCCAAAAAAAAAAAGGAAAAAACACTCTTGCTTTTTAGTTGTATATAAGACCTAATCTAAGTTAGTTTGGAAATTGGATTTGGGTGACCTACCAATTATCATCCATCCTTAGCTCCAAATTATTTGAGGTTTGGGGCCATAGACTCAAAATCAGACTTAGTTTCCCAAGTAGGTTTAACCTAGGTTCTCTAGGTTGATCCAAAGCTAACTTCTAGTATAGCTTGATGATGCATTCATAGCCTTCTATCATCCTTGACATCAAGAATATTATATATAGCCAATAAATAATTATATTTTTCTTATTATGATGACTCAAAATCCTAGTGGTAACAATACTAGTTATTCATAAGCTTTTGAAGGCCGTATGTTGACTAGAAAATAAATTAGATGAAGCAATAACTGTCAAACACAACCTAATAGCTCAAGTAGCAGCATGTCAACATGCAGCTCAAGTTCTAATATAGCAAACTACAAAACTTAGTTCCTTCCCCCATAATGGCTCAACCAAGAGTTTACAAACCCAATAAAAATATCTTTAAAAGAGTTAGACTTGAAGTAGAAAACTTTATAGAGACCTAGATCCAAAGAATTTTATTAATTTGTTCATATCCATTGAAGACTATCTCACATGATACAAACTAACTAAATTATGAAGAGTTAAATTTATTAAAAATAAGCTCAAAGGAGAAGCTAAAATTTGATTAAAAAAATTAAATATATTGCTCATAATATTAATCAACCCATTAATAGCTGAGATACTATGAGCATAAAGTTGAAAGAAAAGTATCTACTTTTTGACCATCACAAATACCTCAAGAGTTTTACCTATAAGCCAAACTTTTAGGTAAAGGGGTACTATAATCATCTCTTGTCATATTTGTGCTAAACCATTGGTCCATAGTCCTATAGTTTCAAGGATCTTGTCAAGTAAATTAAAAAGGAGAAAGTTTCTACAACTATGGAAGATCCTAGTTATATGTGCATATAAGATATGAAAATACCTCATGTTAACTCGCAGGATAGCATCACTGATAAGTATATTTATTATCCCAATTTAACTATTAAAATAAATATTAATTACTTTAAATTTATTAAGAATTGATACTTTTTATGGATGTTTATAGAAAAGAAGCATATAGATGGAAAGAGCTTGATTTTTGGAGTCCAATGATGAAAACGACGCTCAAATCAGGATTCGGTTTGCCCAAAAAGGAAGAAAGAGATGATTTTGCATGATTTCCAATGCAAACTAAGGCAGGTGATGTTGAACGGATGACCGAGAAATTTTCTCACAATATCTGAATGATCTTGAGCATATGATTGACTCAACTTTGATTAGGAGGAAACCCTAGACGAGCTTTATAAAAGGAGGACCTCAGGCAGTAGTTGGGAGGAGAGTTCTTACAAAGCTCTTTTTATTCTTCTTTTATTTAGATTATTGTATTTAGGCCTGGGAGAAAAATTATGAAGGGGATGCTGGCAGCAGCAATGCGTGGCTAGATTCCTTCAACTTGGGATAATGATGAAGCCTGTAATCAGGTTTTATCTTTCTTTTTGTTCTTAATTTCTATGCAATAAAAATTATGCTCTTCTTTATTATATCTTTTGAGTTATTTTTCTGGTTGAGGTTTTGATTTGGCATACACGGCTGTACCCTCTATCGACGTACCGTGATCTCAGGATACGGTACGTGCCTAAGAGAGACAGATCGTAGTATGATAGATTAGACCCTTAACCTTATAATTATTAGATAGTTTATACTCTAAACGGACGTACCGTTATCTCCTGATACGGTCTGTGTTTGATAAGAGATAAATTATTTTAATTTTAAATTTGTAAAACTTATTACTATTGCAACATTAAAAAAGAAGATAAAACCTATTTGCATAGTGGATTCGGATTCCTGGGTTGCTTCTTCTACTATTTGAATTTCATTAATTAATTAGTTGTTATCTTTTAATAACCGCTATTCTTAATATAATCCTTTATAAATAAATTTTCTTTTTCTCTTTCGTAAAATAATTGCCCTGATCCCCGAGGATACGATCCTAATTCACCACTAGCTATAGTAGTGAGTAGGTTTTATTTTTGACCGCCAATGACAGCGATCAAATTTTGGCACCGTTGCCGGGGATCTAGGCATGATTACTTCACGAAAAAAATAAAAAAATAAAAAATTATTACAAATTTTTTCTTAATTTTATTTTATTTTTATTTTTTATTATTTCATTATTATTTTTGCTTCTATATAAAAGAAAAGAGTTAAAAAAATCTTTTTTGTTGAATAGTTATTTCTCTTTTTAACTTATTGCTTCTTTTTATATAGTTACCTGAATTGTTAGATTTTCTTATTTTCTTTTTAACATAAAAAAAATTACTTTCCTTCTTATCATAAATTCACTTTTAACCTAATCAACTTTTTCTTTTAATTAACTTACCTTAAAAGAACATGAAATAAAACCCTAAGACACTTTCCATAAAAGATAATTAATTTAAGAAAACAAAATAATAATAATAATAATAAATAAATAAAAATAAAGTATAATAAAAATAAAAATAAAATATTTTATTTCTATGCTTAGATTGACTTAGGTAAATTTATTTTCTACAAAACTCAAAATTCTTTCATTCACATCTCATAATTTATTAGGAAATTAGAAACCTAATCACAAAAATCTTTTTTAAAAAAAGTAATTATATTAATTTTGTTTGATAATTTCAAGAGGTGGACATCTGCTTGTTGAATAGCATTTTCATAATTAACTTTAAGGGCACAAACCCCTAATCAAGATAAGGTGGGGATTTCATCACCCTTCCTTGGCCCACAAACCATATCCTTCATTTTGTATTAACCTATGTTGACCCAGATTGTTTTTGATGATTGCAAAATAAATTAAGCAATTCTAAGATTGATACAGGAAAGTTCGATCGCCTTGCAAGTAAGTATCTTCATGCAAAATCGACTGGTAAGAAAGTACTTCATTTAATTTGCTTTGAATATGATTATTAGCCTTGGAGTTAACTGGTTAGCTAGCTTGTTAGTCTATTTAGCTAACTGGCACGACTTTCAGCTAGCTGGGAAAGTTTCACAGTGTATGGGCCGAACCATCTTGCATTTTAGCTAGCTGTCTAGTTAGCTTGTTAGCTAGCTGAAGTTTCTTCAGCTAACTAAAACACTTGTCTCAGTAAGATGGCCGAATGCCTCTTTCTTCAGCTAACTGGTGAGTTAGTTTGTTAGCTAGCTGAAGCTCTTTCAGTTAACTAAGGAACTTGTCTCAGGTGCCTGACCGAACGTCCCTTTATTTTAGTTAACTGGTGAGTTAGCTGGTTAGCTAGCTGGAATTCCATCAGCTAACTAAAATTCCTGTCACAATGGTTTGGCCGAACACCCTTCCATTTTAGCTTGTGGCTGGATGTCTTGTTAGTTAACTATAACTCCTTCTAGCTAGCTGACGTTTCTTTTAGTTAACTGCTTAGCTAACTATTTTTCACAGGGAATGTTGCAACCGAATGGATTTAAATTTTAGTTAACTGGAGAGCTAGCTGCCAGTTGGCTAGTTAGCTGGAGAGTTAGCTACTTTATTCAGTCGACTGGCTGCCTTTTTGCTCAATTAGCTGGAGAGCTAACTAAGCTGGATGGATAGCATAGTATTTTTGCTTCTAGTTAGCTCATGAGCTAACTGACCATTCTTTAGTTAGCTATTCAGCTAACTAGCTATCATATCTCTCTCCTGTAGCCGTTTGGATTTCAAATGGAGTTAGCTGGCGAGTTAGCTGTCGGGCTAACTAACATGCTACCTCAGAATGTTTCTTTTGTTATGACCTCTCTAGTTAGCTAACTGATTAGCTAGTTGGGGGTTATTGCTTTACTCTTGGACGATGGCATTCATTTCTCAGCTACCTGGAGCTTCTCTCTTTCAGTCCACCGCCGCCTAAAGCTTTTAAAGAGTTTTCTTTCTCTCTTTCTCTCTCTATTGCTATTTCAAGCCATAGTTAACTTTTGATTTTTGAATTTTTTTAGTGCTCATCCTTCCTCAAATGGAGATCTGCATTCAATGCTTAAGGAAAACATATTTAACGGTTATATTTTCTTCCGTTATTATTTTCATTTATTTCTTATGTATCTAACAGATATTTTCTTGTTAGATGGTTATAAATAGCTGGGATTAGAAGCACACCCTACAAGGATTTTTGAAAAGAAATTTCAAAGAGAGAAAAATCCAAAAAAAGAACCTTTATTGAATATTTGTTGAGTGGTTGCTGTGCATTCAAGCTCATTCCTTGCTCCGAAAGGTCGTCCGAATCATTGAAGCTTTTCAAGCATTCAAGACTTCAGCTGCTTCAACCTAGTTCATTTATTGCTGAGTTTATTGCTTCAAAAAATTGCAAAGTATATTCTGAATATTTGCTCTTTGTAGGAGCTTCTTCTTTACATACTCTGATTATCTTGTAAAAGGGTTAGTGAACCCTGGTTTGTTGGCTTCCTTTTGCCATTTAAATAAGAGGACTAGCCTAGGTTTGGCTAGGGGTTTTTGGCTTCCTTGTGCCGTGAAACAAGAGGACTAGCCTAGGTTTGGCTAGGGGTTTTTGGCTGCCTTGTGCCGTATAAACAAGAGGGCTAGCCTGGTTCAGCTAGAGGTTGTAATCGTTGTGATACGATTAGTGGAATTCCCAAAGGTTTTGGGGAGTGGATGTAGGTGCTGAGTTTGGCACCGAACCACTATAAACTCCTGTGTGTTTGTGGTTGATTGCTTATCTACTATTATTATTCTGTGCACCCCACTTCACCATTGTAAATCTAAATTAGGGTTAAAAGCACATTCATCTGCATAGCTATTAAATTTTTTAAATAACCCAATTCACCCCTCTCTTGGGTTACTACATCTGGGCAATAAGTGGTATCAGAGCAGCGTGCTCTTGATTTCTATAGCTTTGATTAGCTTGGAGCCAAAGATCAATCGTAATCCCAATTCCATGTTGATTGAGGGACAATCAACTAATAGACCACCTTTGTTCAATGGAACAAACTACACATATTGGAAAGCACGAATGAAAATCTTCATTCAAGCACTAGATTATGATTTATGGGGAATCATAATTAATGGATCTCACACACCCATTATTATGATTGAAAATGTCAATATTGCAAAACCTGAATCTGAATGGGATGAGCAAGATAAGAAATTAGCTCAATTAAATACTAAGGCTATGAATGTTCTTTATTGCTCGCTTGATGCAAATGAGTTTAATCGCATATCTACATGTATGTCTGCTAAGAAAATATGGGATAGACTTGAAGTCACCCATGAGGGTACAAATCAAGTCAAGGAATCCAAAATAAATATGCTTATTCATAAGTATGAATTATTTAAGATAGACCCTACTGAAAATATCACTGATATGTTTACTAGATTTACTGATATCATTAATGGTCTGAAAAGTTTGGGAAAATCTTATGCTAACAGTGATCTAGTTAGAAAAATTTTAAGATCTTTACCTAGATCATGGGAAGCAAAAGTAACTGCTATACAAGAAGCAAAAGATCTCAACAACTTATCACTTGAAGAGTTGGTTGGTTCTTTGATGACTCACGAACTCCAGCAACGACAACATATTGATGAAGATGATTCAAAGAAGAGAAGGAGCATGGCATTGAAGAGTGCAACTCAAGAAGATGAGAGTGAAGAAACCACAAGTGATAGTGAGAAAGATGATGATATGACACTTATTTCAAGAAAATTTAAGAAGTTCATGAAGAAAAAGAGATTTGGAAAAAGAAAGCATTTTGTCAAAGGAGATCTTAGCAAAGATAAGGAAAAGAGTGAACCTCCAACATGCTATGAGTGTAAGAAGCCTGGACACATCAGACCAGATTGTCCACTATTAAAGAAGGCATCTAGAAAAATAAAGAAAAAGGCAATGATGGCCATTTGGAGCAACAGTGAAGCTACAAGTTTAGAAAATAAAGAGAAAACTGAAGTTGCTAATGTTTGCTTCATGGCTGCTAATGATGAGGTGTGTCTTGCAACCTGAGCAATTAAAAGATATTGGTACTTGGACAGCGGGTGCTCAAGACACATGACCGGTGATGAATCACAATTCATCACTTTGGAAGCAAAAGATGGAGGTGTTGTTACTTTCGGTGATAATGGCCAAGGAAAAATAATTGGCATTGGAAAAATAGGTATCACACCTCATGCTTATATTGATAATGTTTTGATTGTGAAAGGACTGAAACATAATTTACTTAGTATTAGTCAATTATGTGACAAAGAATTTAATATTATATTTGAATCGTCCTTATGCATTATTAAAAATCCTGCTAATGAAAACATGAAATTTGTTGGTCAAAGGCATGGTAATGTATACATTGTTAATTTAAATGATTTGCATGATCAGAATGTTGATTGCCTAGTTGCTACTAACAATAAAACTGATAATAGTTGGTTATGGCATCGTAGGCTAGCTCATGCAAGCAAGGATTTACTATCTAAATTAATTAAAAAGGATTTAGTACATGGTTTGCCAAAACTTGTTTTTGAAAAAGATAAGATTTGCAATGCTTGTCAATTTGGAAAACAAACTCGAGTTTCTTTTAAATCAAAAAATTTTATTTCAACCAGTAGACCATTGGAGCTCTTGCACATGGATTTATTCGGTCCCACAAGAACCACTAGTCTAGGAGGTAAAAGATACGGTTTCGTTATTATTGATGATTTCTCTCGCTTTACATGGGTTTTATTTCTATCTAGTAAAGACGAAGCGTTTTCAGCATTTCAAAAATTATTTAAAAGAATTACAAATGAAAAGAATTCTTCCATTTTATCAATACGAAGTGATCATGAAAAAGAATTTAAAATAAATTTTTGAAGAATTTTGTAATGAAAATAGAATTGAACATAATTTTTCTGCACCAAGAACACCACAACAAAATGGAGTAGTTGAAAGAAAGAATAGAACATTAGAGGAAATGGCGCGTACCATGTTGTGTGAAAGCAATCTTCCTAAATATTTTTGGGCAGAAGCTATTAACACTGCATGTTATGTTTTAAATCGTGCATTAATCAGACCTGTTTTGAAAAAGACTCCGTATGAACTTTCGAAAGGAAGAAAACCTAATATAAGTTACTTTCATGTTTTTGGATGTCGATGTTTTGTATTAAATAATGGAAAATCAAACCTTGATAAATTTGACGCTAAGTCTGATGAAAGAATTTTTCTCGGATATTCTTTACATAGTAGAGCTTTTAGAATATTTAACAAAAAGACTTTAGTAGTTGAAGAATCAATTCATGTTATCTTTGATGATCTAATAATCTTCCATCAAGGAAGGGAAAAGGTATAAATGATGCAGATAACATTGAAGATCAATTAAGGACAAGAACGATACACAAGAGGTAAGTGAAGAAGAGAACACTGACCTACCTGAAGCCTCATAAGGTAATGATGAATTTGAAAGAGGATGGAGGTATGTTCTTAGTCACCCTAAAGATCTAATTATTGGTGATCCTTCTCAAGGAGTGAGAACTAGATCATCATTTAGAGATGCATGTAATAATTTAGCATTTGTATCTAAAATTGAACCTAAATGTTATGATGATGCTAAAAATGATGTTGATTGGATTAATGCCATGCATGAGGAACTTAACCAATTTGAAATAAATAATGTTTGGACTCTTATTGAAAGACCTCATGATCATCAAATTATTGGAACTAAATGGGTATATAGAAACAAATTAGATGAACATGGTAATATAATTAGAAATAAGGCAAGATTAGTAGCTAAAGGTTATAATCAAGAAGAGGGAATTGATTTTGATGAAACTTATGCCCCTGTTGCTAGATTAGAAGCCATTAGATTACTTCTTGCTTATGCTTGTTATATAAATTTTAAATTATATCAAATGGACGTTAAAAGCGCTTTCTTGAATGGATATATTGTTGAACAAGTTTTTGTGGAACAACCACCCGGATTTGAAAATCATTTGTTTCCAAATCACGTTTTCAAATTAAACAAAGCTTTGTATGGTTTGAAACAAGCCCCCCGGGCATGGTATGAAAGTTTAAGCAAATTCTTGATTAGTAATAATTTTATTCGAGGAACTGTGGATACAACTTTATTTATTAAAAGACAAAATAAAGATATATTAGTTATTCAAATCTATGTTGATGATATCATATTGGGTGCCACTAATGAATCTTTGTGCAAAGACTTTGCTAAGCTTATGCAAGGGAGAGTTCGAGATGAGTATGATGGGTGAGCTGACCTACTTCCTCGGACTTCAAATTAAACAAAGCAAAGATGGGATCTTCATAAGCCAATCCAAATATACCAAAGAAATGATCAAGAAGTTTGGCATGGAGACATCCAAGAGTATCGGTACCCCTATGAGCTCATCATGTAGACTTGAATCTCATAATTCTGAAAAATCTGTTGATTTAAAATTATATAGAGGCATGATTGGATCATTATTATATTTAACTGCTAGTATGCTAGATATTTTATTTAGTGTTTGCATGTGTGCTAGATATCAAGCAAATCCTAAAGAATCACACTTGCTTACCGTTAAAAGAATATTTAAATATTTAAATGGAACAATCAATTTGGGTATATGGTATGATAAACAATCTAGTATTGACTTAATAGGATACACTGACTCAGACTTTGCTGGATGTAAATTAGATAGGAAATCAACCACTGGAACTTGCCAGTTTCTAGGTGTTAACTTAATTTCATGGTTTAGCAAAAAGCAAACTTCAGTAGCACTATCTACGGCCGAGGCCGAGTATGTTGCAGCTGGGAGTTGCTGTGCTCAAATCTTGTGGATTAAGCAACAACTAGAAGATTATGGTATTAAACAAAAAGCCATTCCTATAAAATGTGATAATACAAGTGCAATTAGTTTAACTAAAAATCCTATTCAACATTCCAGAACTAAACATATTGAAATAAGACATCATTTAATTAGAGATCATGTTAACAATGAAAATGTTGTTATTGAATTTTTAAATACTAAAAAAAATTGCTGATATTTTTACTAAGCCACTTGATGAAACCAAATTTTATGAAATCAGAAGAGAATTAGGGATGCTTGATCCAACCATTTAATGAATCATTTAATGAAGTGATATGAAATCTAAAAGTTATGACATCTTTAAATCACATCAATCAAATGAATTTCATGTCAAAATTAATTGCTTGTTATCAAGCTTTATGTCTTTTCAAATTAATAAAAGGCATGTTGTTTGATTTCACCCAACCACCGACATTTAAAAGGTTTTATTGATGGCAGCTAACTGACCAGGCAACCAAACAGTCACCTGACCAGTTAACCATCAAGCCCATTCTCTATATAAACTTTTTCTCCTCACGTTCCCTTCAAAATCAAGCCATCTCCTTCAACTCTCCTCCAACCGAGCGTCTTCTCCTCTCTTCTCTCACTTTCAATCGTCTCTTCATTCCTTCCATCAAATCCTTCCTACCATTCAACCTACTAATCTATCTAGAAGAAGTTGATGGCTCCCAAAAGAAGGCGTCGCTAGAGATGACGATTGTGCCAATCTTCGTCGGAAGTCTTCCACGTCTTCTACTCAAATCAACTCCCTACTTGCTTCAAAATCATTTGTTCATGGGAGGTTAGTAGACTTTAACTTTTTAGAGCAAGAAGGATTCAAAATTGGTAATATGTTAGTTAAACAAGGATGGGATAAGCTTTTATCTACCAAAAGACCTATTTATCCTGAACTTATTAGAGAATTTTATGAAAATATTTCTTTTGGTAATGGAACTATCTCTTCCATTGTGAAAATGACTAAAATAGACCTAGACGGTAAAACACTAGGATCTGCTTTGAAAATTCCATCTGAAGGTTTCCTAGAGATTCTTCCTAGTGAATGCGGATATAAGATTGGCCTAATCCTTAATATGGACGATACTGAAGCTAGTAAGATTGAAACATTAGATGCAAATATGTTATCTATTGAAAACTGGCTTTTCATAGTATCATTGCTAAGATTCTTGCCCCTCGTGCTGGATCATTTAATGTGGTAAACGATAGGGACATTTGCATAATGTATGATATCTTAATGAAAAACCCTATAGATTTACCTGAATTAATGATGACTGTTATGAGAGAATCTATGTCCAAAGCTAAGGCTGCTTTGCCCTACGGAATGTTTCTCACTTATGTTTTTGAATTTTTCAATGTCAAACTTAAAGGAGAAACTGCAGTTGCATTACGTCACTCTGACGTTTTTAATGCTCATCACTGCACCGTATGGATTTTGCTAAGAGGGATGGTATTTGGTTAAAAATTAGATCTAGAACAGGACAATCTAGTATGCCACCTCCTACTGTGAATCAACCTACCTGTTCCTCTCAAAACTTTTTCACTTATGACTTTAGCCAACCTAATCCATATCTTGCTGCTATGATAGCTGACCAAAACCCTTTTCTTCCTGATCCACCCAAAATCAATGTTTCTGGATCATCTTTTCGCCATGACAACCCTGCTCCTGCTCCTATTCCAACTGTTAGATTATGTGATGATCAACTCTCATATTATCAATGAATTGACCTTGCCACTTCTAGTCGAAACTCTGGTGACAGTGCTTCTTCCGTCAATGATCAGACTCTTGTACCACATATCTCCTCTATTTTTGAAAATATGTCTGAATTTAAACTCATTCTTGAAAGGCTTGTTCATGATGTGAATATTCTTAATAGGAGAGTTTTTCACCACAACGAATCTGTCATGGAACGAATTCTGAAGGAGGTAAATTTACTTAAAAGCAAGCTTGAAAACTTTGAGACCAAGGCTGAGTGGGTAGAGTATCAAATGAGATCGAACCAGACCCAGACCCAGGATGCTACAAATGCAGTTGACCATTGACTGGAACCCTCTCTAGGCTGAGCTAACTCATGGAGATTCTCATCACTAGTTCTGCAGCCTCTGTGCCTGATGCTTCTTTCTCTCATCCATACCTTTTCACTCCACCGGCACGGCCTTCCTCCGTCAAGCCTGAATCGTCAAGCAAGCCAAATGTTTCAGTGCATATTTCTTTAGCTGATGACGATAAGTGATTGTACTTAACTAATATGTTTTGTAGTTTTTGAACAAACTTGTTGTGCTTGTTTATGTTTATGCTCTATGACTTAGAATAATGACATGTAATATCTATTGTCTTGTACTAATCTCCATGACTGTTTTAATTATGGTTATGTAATGAATGTTAACATCTCCTTGATCCTTTATGCTTAAAGTTATTGCAAGACTCTTCAAACTTCTTTTTGATTAATGACAAAAAGGGGGAGAAGAATGTTGTTTGCATACATTAAGGAATGGAGTAAAATAGTAACTACATATATTCAGGAGGAGAAAAGAAAAGGATTTCACTTATTTATTTTGACAGGGGGAGAAATTAATGTTTTCTGATTACTCCTGTTTACTTATTAAACTTCCATATGTACACTTGCTCTTTATATGCTTAAAGGTTTTGTCATCATCAAAAAGGGGAGATTGTTGACCCCAGATTGTTTTTGATGATTGCAAAACAAATTAAGCAATTCTAAGATTGATACAGAAAAGTTCGGTGCCTTGCAAGTAAGTATCTTCATGCAAAATCGACTGGTAAGAAAGTACTTCATTTAATTTGCTTTGAATATGATTATTAGCCTTGGAGTTAACTGGTTAGCTAGCTTGTTAGTCTATTTAGCTAACTGGCACGACTTTCAGCTAGCTGGGAAAGTTTCACAGTGTATGGGCCGAACCATCTTGCATTTTAGCTAGCTGTCTAGTTAGCTTGTTAGCTAGCTGAAGTTTCTTCAGCTAACTAAAACACTTGTCTCAGTAAGATGGCCGAACGCCCTCTTTCTTCAGCTAACTGGTGAGTTAGTTTGTTAGCTAGCTGAAGCTCTTTCAGCTAACTAAGGAACTTGTCTCATGTGCCTGGCTGAACGTCCCTTTATTTTAGTTAACTGGTGAGCTAGCTGGTTAGCTAGTTGGAATTCCATCAGCTAACTCAAATTCCTGTCACAGTGGTTTGGCCGAACACCTTTCCATTTTAGCTAGCTGGCTGGTTGTCTTGTTAGTTAACTATAACTCCTTCTAGCTAGCTGACGTTTCTTTTAGTTAACTGCTTAGCTAACTATTTTTCACAGAGAAAGTTGCAGCTGAATGGATTTAAATTTTAGTTAACTGGAGAGCTAGCTGCCAGTTGGCTAGTTAGCTTGAGAGTTAGCTACTTTATTCAGTCGACTGGCTGCCTTTTTGCTCAGTTAGCTGGAGAGCTAACTAAGCTGGACGGATAGCATAGTATTTTTCTTCTAGTTAGCTCGTGAGCTAACTGGCCATTCTTTAGTTAGCTATTCAGCTAACTAGCTATCCTATCTATCTCCTGCAGCCGTTTCGATTTCAAATGGAGTTAGCTGGCGAGTTAGCTGCCGAGCTAACTAACATGCTGCCTCAGAATGTTTCTTTTGTTATGACCTCTCTGGTTAGCTAACTGATTAGCTAGCTGGGGGTTATTTCTTTACTCTTGGACGATGGCATTCATTTCTCAGCTACTGAGCTTCTCTCTTTCAGTCCACCGCCGCCTAAAGCTTTTAAAGAGTTTTCTTTCTCTCTTTCTCTCTCTATTGCTATTTCAAGCCATAGTTAACTTTTGATTTTTGAATTTTTACAGTGCTCATCCTTCCTCAAATGGAGATCTGCATTCAATGCTTAAGGGAAACATGTTTAACGGTTATATTTTCTTCCGTTATTATTTCCATTTATTTCTTATGTACCTAACGGATATTTTTTATTAGATGGTTATAAATAGCTGGGATTAGAAGCACACCCTACGATGATTTTTGAAAAGAAATTTCAAAGAGAGAAAAATCCAAGAAAAGAGCCTTCATTGAATATTTGTTGAGTGGTTGCTGTGCATTCAAGCTCATTCCTTGCTCTGAAAGGTCGTCCGAATCATTGAAGCTTTTCAAGCATTCAAGACTTCAGCTGCTTCAACCTAGTTCATTTATTGCTGAGTTTATTGCTTCAAAAAATTGTAAAGTATATTCTGAATTTTGCTCTTTGTAGGAGCTTCTTCTTTACATACTCTGATTATCTTGTAAAAGGGTTAGTGAACCCTGGTTTGTTGGCTTCCTTGTGCCATTTAAACAAGAGGACTAGCCTAGGTTTGGCTAGGGGTTTTTGGCTTCCTTGTGCCGTGAAACAAGAGGACTAGCCTAGGTTTGGCTAGGGGTTTTTGGCTGCCTTGTGCCGTATAAACAAGAGGTCTAGCCTGGTTCGGCTAGAGGCTGTAATCGTTGTGATACGATTAGTGAATTCCAAAGGTTTTAGGGAGTGGATGTAGGTGCTGAGTTTGGCACCGAACCACTATAAACTCCTGTGTGTTTGTGGTTGATTGCTTATCTACTGTTATTATTCGTGCACCCCACTTCACCGCTGTAAATCTAAATTAGGGTTAAAAGCACATTCATCTGCATAGCTATTAAATTTTTTAAATAACCCAATTCATCCCCCTCTTGGGTTACTACATCTGGGCAAACAACCTAAACCTTTAACTCTAAAATCAACTAGACATCAGCCCCTAAGGAACTCGAGCTCAATAGGATAATGCACCTAAAAGAGTTAGACGGATCGAGATTGACTGCTTAACTGGTGTCCAAAAAGGAAAGGAAAGTGGTTACTTAATTGGTTCTGTTCGCTTACCTAGTAAGCAACAGGGGACCCCCATTGACCTTACCCTTAACTGGCTAGTTGATTAGCTAATTTTTGACTTGGAGGGCTCCAAGGCGGTCTTGGAAGTTAGGAGCTGTCTAGATCTAGGTAAACCTAGAGTAGAGAGTCTAATCTTTGTTAACTTGATTGCTAAGCATTATTAAACCCTAATTAAATTATTCATTGCTCTTAGTTCTAAGAATCTTTTAGGATATTTTTTTAGAATCTTCTTCTTTCTCTTCTATTATAATAAAAATAAAATAAAATAAAATAAAAAACTAAATTACTGTTTGCTTTAGAGTTATTGGTAGGGTGTATGTTTGATCGCCGATCATTACAACCCAACCTTATACCCTTAGATCACGAGATAGAAAGAACTTTTAGAGAAAACAGACTCAGAATTATGGATCCTAATAACAAAAATAATCCACCACGATAGTTAAAAGAGTATTTCACTCCTTCAAGGTATACCTACTCTCCTTGCATTCAAGTGCCTCCAGTAGAGGCTGTCCAATATGAAATTAAGTCAAGTGTAATCCAAATGTTACCATCTTTCTATGGACTTACAAATGAGGATCCCTACAAACACTTGGATGAATTTTAGGAAATTTGCTCAACTGTTAAGATTCAAAATTTCTCTAATGAGGCACTTAAGCTTAAGTTATCACTTTCTCCTAAAAGATAGAGCCAAGTATTGGTTAAATTCACTAGATATTATAATTTCAACTTGGGACCAACTTCAGAGGGAATTTCTTAAGAAATACTTTCCTATAGGAAAAACGAATCAAATTAGAAAAGCCATAACCAATTTTTCTCAGTTAGAGGAGAAATGTTTCATGAAACATGGGAGAGATTAAAAGAATTAACTAGAAAATGTCCGCACCATGCAATACCTAAATGGCAGTTAGTTCAATGTTTTTATGATGGATTGTCAGAAAGGCATCGACAAATGGTGGATGCCTCATGTGGAGGAACATTTATGCTAAAAAATGAACATGAGGCATGGCAGCTTTTTGAAACTCTAAGTAAAAATTCTTGGTACCACATGTCTGCTGCCTGTAGAGATCCTCCCATAGAACCTAAAGAGGGGGAATATACAACATAGGTAAGTCTATAGACATCTCTATCAAAATTGAACTATCCAAAAAACTTGATCGAATTCTACAAGTTAGAAACACCTCTTCCCCATCTACTCAATTACATGAGGCTTGTATAATCTGTTCGAGTCCGACCCATTCTATAGGTGAATGTCCAGCCGCATACCAATTTCCTGAGCTTATTCAAGAGCAAGCCTACCAGCCCAAACCCGAATGGCTCTAGATCAGAAATGATCCATATTCGAATACTTACAATCCTACCTGACAAAATCATCCAAATTTTTCATGGAAACCCCAACCTATCATCAGTCCAACATCAATTAGGCCTAACCATTAGGAGACCCAATTTAGAAGCATGTCGTATTCCAATATCCAAGTGCTCCTCAACATTCACCAAATAATTATGATCTACTTTCGAAGAGAGGGTGTTACAAGCATTGAAAGGGCTAGAAATGAATACTCATCTTCTTCACTCACATACACAATCCATTGCAAAACTAGAAACTCAAATAGGTCAACTAGCCACAGCATTCAGTAAAAGACATTGGGATAAGCTACCGAGTCAGCCCGAAGCCAATCCTAGGGACCTAAACATCCAAGAATCAAAACAAGAAGCCCAAATTAACCGACTAAGTGTTATTCATACATTAAAATCTAAAAACAAATAGATAGCCTGGTGGGTACATATAAAGAAGAAGAATTAGAAGTCCCACCACTTGAACAACTTAGCAAGCCTATTCAGCCCAAAACCCTGAGGTATCAGAGTCTAATGTAATGCCCAACCCACCAGCTGAGCCCATGTCAGAAGAAGATAAACAAAAAATTAGGGTTGTAGCACCATTCCAAATAGACTTAAGTCTAATCAAAATTCAGCCCAATTCGATAAGATTTTAGAGGTCTTTAAGCAAGTTAAAGTGAACATCCCCTACTGGACACGATCCAACAGGTCCCAGCCTATGCCAAATTTCTTAAGGATCTATGTACCAAAAAGAAGACCATCAATGTGCCCAAAAGAGCCTTTCTGGCAGCCTGTGTGAGCTCTTATCTATCAAACCATATGCCAGTAAAATATAAAGATCCAGGATCACCCACTATTTCATGCATTATGGGGAACACCCTCATAAACAGGGCTCTATTAGACTTAGGGACAAGTGTTAATATATTGGCATACTCTGTATATGAGCAACTATGTTAGGAGAACTAAAGCCTACGAAAATGATCCTACAACTAGCTGATCACTCTTTGAAAGTACCCAAGGGAATAGTAGAGGATGTATTGATCAAAGTTGGTGCCTTTATCTACCCATTGGACTTTGTAATTTTAGAAACTGAACCGGTGACAAACCCAAAAAGCCACATCCCAATGATTTTAGGTAGACCATTTTTGGCCACAGCTAATGCCCTAATTAAATGTCGAAATGGATTAATGAAACTTTCCTTTGGGAATATGTCAATTGATCTTAATATTTTTAATCTTACCAATACACATCAAACGAGTGACTCAAATTATGTTGAGGATACTGTTTATGATCCAATTGACCTTAGTGGTGAAAAGCTTGACCTAGAAACCTGCATAAACCAAGATGGGAAGCAAATTAATGAGGTTGCTATAATTGAAGAAAAATCAAGATGGGAACTTCTAACTGAACCACTAGAGAAAGTATCTGAACCATTACCCAAACCATCAATAAAGGAAGCACTGAAAGTAGAACTGAAACCACTTCCCAAGCATCTCAACTATGCATATCTAGGTCCATCAGAAACGTTGCCTATGATTATTTCAACTGAACTAGGCTCCTCACAAGAAGGGAAACTATTGAATGAGAGTAAAGAAGCATTAGGATGGACCATGGCTAACATAAAAGGAATTAGCCCCTTGATCGTTCAACATAGGATTCACTTAAGGGAGAAAACCAAGCCTATAAGAGACCTCCAAAGAAAACTTAAACCAACCATGAAGGAAGTAGTAAGGGAAGAGATCATCAAACTCTTGATAATGGTAATCAAAGTGAGCCATAACGTCTGGCTGAAGACGTTAAACTTAGCGCTTTTTGAGAGGCAACCCAAAATTTTTATATTCTAACCTTTATTTCATGATTCTTATTTTTAGAAATAAGAGACAACTCTGCACGGTCACTCCTAACATTACAAGGCATATCTCGTCTAGGTGGTGTTTCTTCTTGTTTTATTCTTCTTACTTCATTGAGGACAATGAGAATTAAGTTGGGGGGTAAGAGATACCTTTTTAAAAAAGAATATTTTAAAAACACCTTGGTATATTTTTGAAATTTTTAAAATTTGTGCTGTGAAAAAAAAAATTTCTTGAGCAAAATTGACTAGAAAAAGGTAATAGAGTTAGAAAGTATTGGCTAATTACTGTAGAGAGCCAAGGAGTAGATTAGCTTGTCAGACTTTTAGTAACCTACTTAGGTCATCTAAAGGCTATTAGCACTTCCATTGCACATGCACACTGACGAGGTAAATTAGGTATTAGTTGTAAGGTCAATTGGAGATTCAATTATTACTAAAAATTGGTAATTCATATACACCCCAATGAGAGAAACTTGAATTTAAGGAAAGAGCTACCTGCCTGATAAAAAAATAAATATAAATAAAAAAATAAGTCTAAACATTGGTTTCCCATCGAGTAACCGGGCACCTTTGCCTAAGTAAGCGTTGTTGTTCGCGTTAAAAAATGGGCAATGTGAAGATATCGCTAAAAAAATTAAAAATAAATAAATAAATAAATAATATATATCAGGCAGTGTGAAAGCTACTTCAGGTCATGTGCTTAATTTGAGGGTGTATAAAAGCTGCTCAAAGTAAGTGATAAGCGAAGATACTATTGTTTCTTACAAACTAGTACCGAAATGCTAAGTTAGCCATCACAAACATAAGTGCTGTAGATCTATAGATGAACTCTAAGAAAGTTTCTGATAGTTCTGACAATAAAATTTACTTCAGAAACTCAATACTTAGTTAGTGATACTGGCTATCTTCTTTCAACCTTAAGCCTAAATTTAATTTTGCAAAAGAGAATTTTAGTGACCATGATTTTATTTTAATTACATTGCTGAGGGACTAGCAATGATTAAGTTGGGGGGTGTGATAAGTCTATTTATTATCCAATTTAACTATTAAAATAAATATTAATTACTATAAATTTATTAAGAATTGATACTTTTTATGGATGTTTACAGAAAAGAAGCCTATAGATGGAAAGAGCTTGATTTTTGGAGTCCAATGATGCAAACGACGCTCAAATCAGGATTCGGTTTGCCCAAAAAGAAAGAAAGAGATGATTTTGCATGATTTCAATGCAAACTAAGGCAGGTGATGTTGAACGGATGACCGAGAAATTTTCTCATAATATCTGAATGATCTTGAGCGTCTGATTGACTCCAACTTTGATTAGGAGAAACCCTAGATGAGCTCTATAAAAGGAGGACCTCATGCAGTAGTTGGGAGGAGTTTCTATAAAGCTCTTTTTATTCTTCTTTTATTTAGATTATTATATTTAGGCCTGGAGAGAAAAATTATGAAGGGGATGCTGGCAGCAGCAATGCATGGCTAGATTCCTTCAACTTGGGATGATGATGAAGCCTATAATCAGGTTTTATCTTTCTTTTTGTTCTTAATTTCTATGCAATAAAAATTATGCTCTTCTTTATTATATCTTTTGAGTTATTTTTCTGATTAAGGTTTTGATCTGGCATACACGGCCTGTACCCTCTATCGACGTACCGTGATCTCAGGATATGGTACGTGCCTAAGAGAGACAGATCGTAGTATGATAGATTAGACCCTTAACCTTGCAATTATTAGATAGTTTATGCTCTAAGCAGATATGCCGTGATCTCTTGATACGGTCCATGCCTGACAAGAGATAAATTATTTTAATTTTAAATTTGTAAAAATTATTACTATAGCAACATTAAAAAAAAGAAGATAAAACCTGTTTGCATGGTGGATTCGGATTCCTGGGTTGCTTCTCCTGCTATTTAATTTCGTTAATTAATTAGTTGTTATCTTTTAATAACCTCTATTCTTAATATAATCCTTTATAAATAATTTTCTTTTTCTCTTTCGTAAAATAATTACCCTTGATCCCCGAGGATACGATCCTGATTCACCACTAGCTATAGTAGTGAGTAGGTTTTATTTTTGACCGCCAACGATAGCGATCAATCACCATCCATTTTGCGAGGGCCAAATGATGCATCTTTACACTGGATTTTTTATATTATTGTAAACCTTTTGTTCTTAACATCCACAATAGCATATTCCTTAATTGTTGGGAAAATGATAAATGTATATTTTTAACACATTCAAGGTGCTATTATTTTACTCTCTTAAAGTACATAAAAAATAAATACAATACAAATACATGCTTCCTTCTACATGTTCAATATTATTTATTTGAATTACATAAACTATGCTAAATTCATCATCTCATCTCTTTTTTATTTGGCGGGATGCATTCATTATTAGATCAGAAACCTCTGCATCAGTACTAGGATGGAAAATATCAAAGCTCATAAAATGTCCAAAAGTTAAGAAGAAAGCTCAAAATGAAGTTCAAGGACTCGTTGTAAACAAAGGAAAGGTGGAAGAGATTGGCATTAAACAATTTCATTATCTCAAGCTTATAATAAAGGAAGTTTTTCGATTGCATCCCTCCCCTCCATTCCTACTCCCTCAAGAATGAATGCAGGATTGCAAAATTAATGGATGCAACATTCCTCAAAAAACAAGGATATATATAAATGCATGGGCTATTGGGAAGGACTCCAAATATTGGCAAGATGCTGAAGCATTTATTCCCGAAAGATTTGAAGACAATGATAACAAATAGAAGAGGGTACTCGCAGCTTATAAAATATATTATGGAGTGTGTCAATTATCGTATTTAAGAGAAAGGAGGATAAGGAATTGTACTTCACTATGATGATGCAGTCCTCAATGTGCAACATGCATTATCGTATACTTTAAACATCTTAGTAGATTTTTGTAATCAAATCCATTTTTACTTTGCTATTTCTCTGTGTAAACTTCTTTTGTGCTGATCTGTTGTAAATTTTTTTTGGTATCATTTTCTTTTATATTCTGCTAGATAATTATATCTTACCATACTCTAAATATTAGGATGGATCTCTTGCTCCAAACATACCTAAATTTTTAGGAAACCATGTTAAATTTTGATATGCCATGTTAGTTTTATTTTCCATTATTTCTATTATTTTATTAAACTATTTTTGAATTTGTAACAATTCTTATATCGAAAAGTTTGACATGAACCAAGGGTCATGATTGGCATAAGAACCAAGATGAGTGGGATCCACCTTGGTATGTATAAATCTCAAGTAATATGATAATCATACAATTAATATCAAACCAAATTACAATCATCTTTAGTATATATGTTCATCAAAAAGGCATCTACACAAATATATGCATATATGTATTTATAACAACAAGAGAGTCAAAATAAATGGACTTTTGAAGATCGTTTTATATGGAAACTATGTTGCTCTATATATAAACTCAAGAGATATACAAAATGAAGTATCTAACCTAGAGGATGAGTGATACTAGGCCTATCCAAGCCAAAAAAAAATTCCTCTAAAAAAATGTGACTTGCCTACTAGATCAAGGGTTAGCTATAGAAAAAATATTTCTGTAGTACGGATACCAAAGTTTGAAAGAGGCTTCAATCTAATTCAGTATGGCTTTAATTCTTTCATGTGTCCTACAAATAGAGTAATAATTTTACTTCTTTAATTGGATTTGAGTAATGTAATTAAGGATTAATTTATTTCAATTTGGGTTCTTGAGTTCAATTAGGATCAAATTGGTCTTGTATTTAGTGAGTTTAGTAGTTGGATCCAAGAGAAGTATGGAATTGAATTCAAGGTAAGCAAGTAAGCTTGAAGATTGGTTGCATTAAACCACTCCAACAAATCAATCTAAGGTGGACGCCACTTCAGCAAGCATTGTTGGGTGCAATATCAATCTCTTGGTGTACACCTTATCAAGCCACATCATCACAAGCCACATCACCAAGGAGAATTCAAATTCAAAGGAGCCGGCCACTTTTCTCTCCTCTTCTTAAGCTTAGTTATAAGTTGTTTCAACCCTCCACCCTTATAGCTAGCTCAGGTTGCAACTTCTCATGAAAAGCTCCATATAATTCAAATTTTTAAAAGTCTCTTGAGGCTTATAAATACCACTTCAAGCTCGCTTGTAAAATTAATAAAGAATAAAAGTTGAGTTTATTTTCTTTCATTTTTGTTAGCAAATGTCCTCCAGAAGGGAGTGGGTGAGAGGCCCTTAGCTACTTCAAGAAAGTCATATCCATGCCAAGATCCATTAGCCATTCTCCATTCCATTCTACCATCTCATCCCATCTTTGAAGGTGCAAGAAGACTCCATAAAGAAGGCCAGCCAAGCTACCTTCAATCTGCCAAGCTTTATCTCAACTTCAACCTTCCCTTCCTCTTCCTTCATTTCATTAATATTCTACCTTTTCTTTGTGTTCTTAACTCTAAATTTGGTTTGTGTAGGATCCCCGGGATTTTTTAGGTTCCAAAGAAGAAGGTCTTCCATGACAAGAAATAGATACAAGAAGTCCTGCAACTAGAGAAATCTCCTTGTCATCTAAAAACTTTATCCTTGAGTGTAATCCTTTCAATCTCTGATAGATCAATGACCGGGTACCCCCCTTTCAATATTTTTTTATCTAAAAATTAGAGTAACTAAGCCTTATCTTGTGTGGTTTCTTAGCCACAAAGGTCCTTTCTCTTTACTATTTTGAAGGATTCTCATCCAAGTCTAGTTTAACATGCAAATCCGTTCATAAAATTTTTGCTCTTTTACATGAAAATGTAGCCTAGCTTCACTTCATTTTTCATTTAGTTATTACTATCTCTCCTATATTGCATCATTCCATTTCATTCATCATCAAATTGGTATCAGAGCATGGTAGGTTAGGGCATATTTTTTTATTTTCTATTTTTTTGTTAATTTCTGCATATAGAACATAGGGCTAAAATTTCATTCATTTAAGGATGGATAGATGGAGTTCTTTCCTACTCTTGTAAATTTTAGCTCATATTAGACTCTAAAATTAAGTCGTGCTAATTCAAACCAGATCTGAAAACTTTTTCAATAGGTTTTAGATCTGAGGTTTCTTTTAACATTTGCATAAGTTTTCATAACTTTAATTCTAGGTTTCACGCCTCCTGAGCGGGATATACTTTTCAAAACCCAGAAAGGTATACTATCCATCCATGGGAATAATGAGCTATAATCAGACGTGAGGTATTTTATTAAAAGTTTAATGTGCTAATGCTTGCTTGATGAATGTTGCATGTATATGCCAAGTAATTGCATGATTGCATGAAAGTTTTCTTTCTAGCACATTAGACACCTAAATTTTGGCCACATTTTAAATTTAAAGTTTTTATCTAAGAAAACTTAGAATTTAAAATTTAAAATTTAAAATTTGAATTCTAAAATTTGAAATGTGAAATTCAAATTTAAAATTTAAAATTTAAATTCTCGTTTAGTTAAGTTATAACTTGTTTGAAGTTACATTCATAATTAGTGTAGTGACATTGCTTTGTTGCATGCCATCATTTGCATAAGCTATTTTAAGGGCACTTCAATCACAAGATAAGGGAAGGATTTTATCATATTTTCTTAGTCCAAACCCCACAATCCTTCATGTACGAACCCAAGCCTCTAAGTAAAAGAAAGTGGTAATCTAATTTACTCTAGTGAGCTAGGGATGCCCACAAAGTGGGTTCGAACCAGTGTCAAGTCAGTGTAGACATCTTTTCTGCGTGTGCTTGTGCATTTGGTGTCTAAGACAAGTGGTTCAGGGATAAAAGCCCGAAGGAAGGTGAGTTGGTCCACTTACCTGGCTAATTTTAATTGGTATCTTAGGCAAGCAACGAGGGACCACCACCAACCTTACACTTGCGTGGCCAGGTGCAAAGTTACTACAGTCTAGATGTCACCTTGACTAAACATCTGATTTGGGCTTCTAGGTCTAGCACACCCTAGAACGAGTCCATTTGCATTATATGATAATTAGATCAGGGACCACATACCAGCACAATTCAGGTCAACCCAGTGTAGCCATGGACTCAAATCTAGAAGCTTTAATGAGGACTATGACTGAGTAGTATAATCAATTGAACATTAGGTTTGACTAGATGCAAGAAAGGATTGATTCCTTAGAAGAATCCCATATGACTCCTGCTGAGCCTTAATCACCCAGAATGACACTTCTGAATCCTAGAGTCTAATGTCCTAAACCTATTATTAAACCCCACCAAATAAGACCTCATCATGACTACATTGATCAAGATGAAAGAGCCCTTAGGAGTATCCGACTTGATGCACTCACTTTTAATGGGAACCTAAACCCTAAGGTGTACATAGATTGAGAGGAAGATATGGACCAATATTTTGAATGGTATAAAATACCAGAGGACAAGAAGTTTAAATTTATCAAGCTTAGGCTAATCGACAAGCTAGGTTGTACTAGAAAAATGTTGAGCAACTATGTAGGCAAAGAGGAGACATGCCAATAGGTACTTGGAGAGTCATGAAAATCAAGTGCAGGAAGAAGTACCTACCTATTTCCTATAAGCAAAGGTTATTGGACCAATGGCAACGGCTAAGTCAAGGAAATAGGCCTGTGTCGGAATACATTACTAAGTTTGATGAATATGTTATGCGATATAGTATTGTTGAATCAGAAGCTGTAATCCTATCTAGATTTAGAGCCAGTTTAAGAAAGAGATTTAGAGAGAACTGTTCCTTAGAGAAGTCCATGACTTAGAACAAGCATACCATGTAGCTAGAACTTCGAAAGATTCCAAAGAGTATCATTTATTTATCGACCTGAACCCAATAAAATGAGTGCCAAGCCAAAGGCCTAATTCAAGCCAGACTCACTTTAGCTGACCCATATCCAATACTCCTTTAGTCCAAAAGATTGATAAAGAAAAGAGTCCAAAAATCCAAAGGAGTAATACTCAAAACATACACTGTTTTAAATGTAATAAGATAGGTCATTATGCGAGTCAATGTCCTACTAGAGCCTTGCATATAGGAGAAGTAGAGGAGGAAGTTGATGAATCAATTGAGAATTTTGAGGAAGAGATTTATGAAGCAGAAGTGAATCTAGCTGATGAGTATGATGGAGATAAAGAAGTTTTAGATTTGTTTGAGTTTTTAGGAGTTGTTAGATGTATCTTGACCCGGACCAAAGAGCAGGAAGACTGGTGTAGGACTAACATCCTGTAAAATTTTATCAAAATAGGGAAGAAAGTGTGCAAAATCATTATAGATAGTGGGAGTCATGTCAATGCAATTTTAACTAATACTGTTAAGAGTTTAGGATTACCTACTGCTTTTCATCCCAATCCTTATAAGGTTTTCTGGATAGACTCCACTTCGATATCGGTCAAGTTTAGATGTCAAGTTCAGGTGCAATTCCAGTCATACCTAGAGAAGGTTTGGTGTAATATACTTTCAATGGGGGTTAGTAGCATTATTCTTGGCAGACCTTAGCTATATGATCGTGATGCTACTTTATTCGGTCGATCTAATTCTTATTCCTTTAATTTTAATGGAAAGAAGATAGTTATAAACCCTTCTCCACCCAAGGACAACATTAAGAGAGGGTCTAGTAACTTGAAGAAAAAGAAATAGGGGTTGCATTTGATGAATGATAAAGATTTAGAAAAGAAAATTAATGAAGGTTCACCCATTTGGATCCTAAATTTTAAGAGAGTTTCAAGATGTCTTTCCTGAAGATCTACCTGATCATCTTCCACCACTTAGGAATATCTAATATGCCATAGATTTAGTCCTGACACTACATTACCGAATCTACCACATTATAGGATGAACCCTAGTGAGCATGTTGAGTTACAAAAATAAGTTGAAGAACTCCTCCAAAAGGGATTCATTAGGGAAAGTTTGAGTCTATGTGCTACACCCACATTATTGACCCCTAAGAAAGATGGCACTTGGAGGATGTGTGTAGATAGTCGTGCCATTAACAAGATCATAACTAAGTATAGGTTTTCTACACCCCGTTTAGATGACATGCTAGATATGATGGTCGGGGCAATAATATTTTCAAAGATTGACCTTAAGAGTGGCTATCATCAGGTTAGGATTAGACTTGGGGATGAGTGGAAGACTGCGTTTAAGACTAAGGAGGGTCTTTATGAATGGATAGTAATACCTTTCGGACTGTCCAATGCTCCTAGTACCTTTATGAGAATCATAAACCAAGTCTTACGGTTTTTATAGGAAAGTTTATCGTAGTTTACTTCAACGACATTCTTATATATAGCAGGACCCAGTAGAATCATTTAGACCATTTGAAGCAAGTCTCTTTGGCTCTTAGGAAGAATAGTCTTTATGCAAGCTTGAAAAAGTATGATTTTCTCACTAATAGAGTCATCTTCCTAGGTTTTGTTGTCACACCGGATGGAGTTTCTGCTAACCCCAAGAAGATTAAGTTAATTGTAGAGTGGCTTGTGCCAAATAGTGTTCATGAAGTATGAAGTTTTCATGGCCTAGCTACTTTTTATAGAAGATTCATTTGAGGGTAGCACCATATTTGCACCAATCACGGATTGCATTAGGAAGGGCTATTTTGAATAGATCAAAGCAGCTGATAGGGCCTTCCTAGACATTAAGAAGAGAATGACACAAGCACCTACTTAAGACTGCCTGATTTTTTAAAGGTTTTTGAGATGGCTTGTGATGCCTCTAGTGTAGGTATTGGTGGAGTTTTGAGCCAAGAGAATCACATTGTAACCTTTTTTAGTGAAAAGCTGAATAAGGCTAAATTAAAATATTTCATCTATGATAAGAAACTTTATGCTATAGTCTAGGCTTTAATGTATTCGAGGAATTACCTTTTACCGCAGGAGTTTGTCCTTTACTCTGATCATGAAGCACTCCGGTTCCTTAATTCTTAGAAGAAACTGAACCCTAGGCATGGTAAGTGGGTAGAGTATATTCAGGCGTATACCTTTGTATTGAAATAATGTGCCAAGTCTGACAACTGTATAGCCAATGCCCTAAGTCATCGATCCTTTTTTTTGACATCAGTCAACACTGAAGTCATCGGATTCGATAGGTAGAAGGAAGAATACCCTAATTGTCCTGACTTTAGTGAAGTTTATCAAACTCTACAACATGAACCATCTAGCTTATTTAGCGATTATACTCTACATGATGGTTTTCTTTTTAAGGACAATAAGCTATGTATCCCACGAACATCGATTAGAGATTTCTTAGTGTGAAAAATTCATGTTGGAGGATTGATTGGCCACTTTGGAAGAAATACGACCATATTAACCGTTAAGGAGCAATTTTACTGGCTAGGCCTTAAGAAACATGTAGCTAATATTGTTGCCCAATGTAGGACGTGTGCTATTGCCAAACATCAAAGAAAAAACACCGGGTTATACACTCCTTTACCTATGCCTGAGTGTCCATGGCAGGATCTTAGCATGGACTTTGTTTTAGGATCTTCCAAGACCCTTAAGAAATGCGATTCAATCTTTGCAGTGGTCAACAGATTTTTAAAGATGGCCCATTTTATACCCTGTTCCCAAACTTTTGATGCCTCTAGGGTAGCCAAGCTTTTTCTCGATCAAGTAGTCAAATTGCATGGGTTATCTAAGACCATTGTTTCTGATAGGGATGTCTATTTCACAAGTTATTTTTGAAAAACCCTTTGGCACCTACTAGGAATAAAACTGAACTTCTCAACTGCTTACCACCTTCAGACTGATGGATAGACCAAAGTAGTAAACAGAAGTCTAGGAAACTTATTGAGGTATCTTGTAGGACAAAGTCTAGGAAACTGGGATCTGCTATTATCTCGTGTTGAATTTGCTTACAATAATTCAGTCAATAGGACTACTGCTAAAAGTTTCTTCGAGATTGTCCATGGTTATAAACCTAGGAAACCTATCGACCTCATTCCATTACCTACTCATGCACGAATGTTTGAGTCCACTGAGTTATATGCACAGCATATTAAGGAATTGCATAAGGAGATTAGTAAGAAAATTCAAATGAGCAATGAAGTCTATAAGCATATGGCCAATTCAAATAAACGAATGAAGGAATTCAATATAGGAGACTCTGTAATGGTTAAACTTAGACCTAAAGGTTTTCACCAGGAACTATAAAGAAACGACATGCCCAGAAAGCTGGATCTTTCAAAGTATTGAAGAAAATTGGACCTAATGCATATGTGTTAAAGTTACCACCAGATTATGAAATTAGTTCAACATTTAATATTTATGATCTGAAAGAATAGAAAGAGCCAATATTAATTTCTAGTGAGCCTTTTGGACCTTGCCCAGCCATTGAGAGTGAAACCCTACCTGAGTGTCCATCAGCAATTTAGCCAGAGTTGAAAGATAGGATTGAACGTATCTTGGATGACCAAACAATTACCATCAAAAATAAGGGCTATCAACGTTATCTGGTTCGATGGCAAGAAAGGCCAGAATCCGAGGATTCCTGAATCACCCAAAGGATTTGTAGCAAATCGATCCAGACCTACTAGAAAGGTTTCAAAGTCAGACCAGTCCTTACTCGATAGGGTAGAGTTCTTTCCATCTCAGAAAAATTGGTGCGAACACCAAAGTTCAAAAGAGGCTTCAATCTAATTCAGCATGGATTTAATTCTTTCATGTATCCTATAAATAG
The DNA here is from genome assembly GCA_900491605.1 of Calamus simplicifolius. NCBI lineage: Eukaryota > Viridiplantae > Streptophyta > Magnoliopsida > Arecales > Arecaceae > Calamus > Calamus simplicifolius. The sequence continues at coordinate 656,784 of UESW01004176.1, read as the reverse complement.
AGTAATAATTTTACTTCTTTAATTGAATTCGAGTCATATAATTAAGGATTGGTTTATTTCAATTTAGATTCTTGAGTTCAATTAGGGTCAAATTGGTCTTGTATTTAGTGAGTTTAGTAATTGAATCCAAGAGAGGTATGGAATTAGGTTCAAGGTAAGAAAGTAAGCTTAAAGATTGGATGCATTCAACCACTCCAACAAATCAATCCAAGATGGATGCCACTTTAGCAAACATTGTTGGGTGCAATGTCAATCTTTTGATGTACACCTCATCAAGCCACATCACCACAAGCCACATCACCAAGGAAAATTCAAATTCAAAGGAGTCGATCACTTTTCTCTTCTCTTCTTAAGCTTAGTTATAAGTTGTTTCAATCCTTCACCCTTATAGCTAGCTTAGGTTGCAACTTCCCATGAAAAGCTTTATATAATTCAAATTTTCAAAAATTCCTTGGAGGCTTATAAATGTTACTTCAAGCTCTCTTGTAAAGATAATTAATGAGGAATGAAAGTTGAGTTTATTTTCTTCCATTTGTCTTAGCAATTGTCTTCTGAGAGAGAGTGGGTGAGATCCATTAGCCATTCTCCATTCCATTCTACCATCACATCCTATCTTCCAAGGTGCAAGAAGACTGCACAAAGAAGGCCAGCCAAGCTACCTCCAATCTGCCAAGCTTCATCTCAACTTTAACCTTCCCTTCCTCTTTCTTCATTTCATTAATATTTTATTCTTTTTTTGTGTTCTTAACTCTAAATTTGGTTTGTTTAGGATCCTCGGAATTTTTTAGGTTTCAAATAAGAAGGTCTTCCATGACAAGAAACAGATACAAGAAGTTCTGCAACTAGAGAAATATCTCCTTGTCATCCAAGAACTTCATTCTTGAGTATAATCCTTTCAATCTCTGATAGATTAATGGCCAGGTACCCCTCTTTCAATATTTTTTGATCTGAAATATTAGATTAACTAAGCCCTAGCTTGTATGGTTTCTTAGCCACAAAGGTCCTTTATCTTTACTATTTTGAAAGATTCTCATCCAAGTCTAGTTTAACATGCAAATTACTTCATAAAAATTTCTGCTCTTTTACATGAAAATGTAGCCTAGCTTAACTTCACTTTTTATTTAGTTATTACTATCTTCTCCTAGATTGCATCATTCCATTTCATCCCTCATCAAATTAGTATCAGAGCATGGAGGTTAGGGCATATTTTTCTATTTTTTATATTTTTTATTATTTTCTATAATTTTTTGCATATAGAACATAGGGCTGAAATTTATTTATTTAAGGATGGAGTCATGGAGTTCTTTCCTACTCTTATGAATCTTAGCTCATATTAGACTCTAAAATTAAGTTGTAACAATTCAAACCAGATCTGAAAATTTTTTTAATAGGTTTCAGATCTGAGATTTCTTTTAACATTTGCATAAGTTTTCTTAACATTAATTCTAGGTTTCACGCCTCCTGAGCGGGGTATACTTTTTAAAACCCAAAAAGGTATACTATCCATCCATGAAAATAATGAGCTATAGCTGGATGTGAGGTGTTTTATTAAAGGTTTAATGTGCTAATGTTTGCTTGATGAATCTTGTATATATGTATTTGCCAAGTGATTGCATTATTGCATGAAACTTTTTTTTCTAGCACATTAGACACCTAAATTTTGGCCATATTTTAAATTTGAAGTTTTCCTCTAAGAAAACTTAAAATTTAAAATTTAAAATTTGAATTCTAAAATTTGAAATGTGAAATTCAAATTTAAAATTTAAATTTTGAATTATTGTTTAGTGAAGTTAGTTGTAACTTTTTTGAAGTTACATTCTTAATTAGTGTAGTGACATTGCTATCTTAAGGGTACTCCCATCACAAGATAAGGAAAGGATTTTATCGCCTTTCCTTAGCTCAAAACCCACAATCCTTCATGTGCGAACCCAAGTCTCTAACTAAAAGAATATAGTAATTTAATTTGTTCTGGTGAGCTAGGGACACCCACAAGGTCGGGTTCTAAATCCTGAGCATATCAACATTTATTCTTAACTGATAAAGAAACAAGTCAGATATTTTGTAGATAGAAATCATATTTTTAGTAAAATTTAATAATAAAAGTTAATATTAATTATTCAATTATAAAAAATGAAAAAAATTGACTAACACAATACACAAGTAATTAACTATCTAAGATATAGTTATTAAACACAAATATAGATTGACCTTAGTGCCAAATTAAGATCTAGGTCATTGATATGGTTATTAAAAGAATTAAATAATTATTTATAATAAAATATACTAAAATATATTAATATTTTTTGTGTCAGACATCATCATTATGCTTTAGTTAGTAGTAATAATCATTGTATGATCTAAATTTTAGAAATCTTATAAGAAAATTGTATAAAGACGTAGGAGTCCATGAAGAACAAAATAAAGTATATTCATTTTCCTTCCTATCAAATAGAAAATGATTTATTTTTAATAAAAGTAATGATTAAAATATAAAAAATCAATTAATTATTCAATGATTTGAACACATGTGAATAAGTAAAATAAGAAAAAATTAATTAAGGTATCTATAAAAAATAGAAATAAATATTGTAGCTTAGCGGTTGCACATTTGTCATCAAGTAAAGAATTTTGGGTGCAACTAATTATTTAGAACATTTTTTATTGCATATTCATAAATAAACCTAAAAATATTTAAAATCTAAATTCAGATGTAGATGTGGTCCGATTCATGGGTGTGTATATAATTAGTTTGTTGGGTGGAAACCAAATTTCTTGTATGCTAAAATATCATGATTATTCTTTAATTAGTGCATAAAATAAAAAACAATAATGAATTATCATTTTTTTTAGCGAGCTTGTAAGGAAATTATATATATATATATATATAAGCTGATATAGCATCCCACCTAATCATCCGTCTTTCCCTCATTGTTGCTCTCTATATTCGATCGGTCCACTATCGTATTTGACTGCCAATCGGCTTGAAGACCTGCGGCTCTATCTTTAAACCCTCCTCCAACATCGAGGTCCTCCACCTCATCACCATCACCTCATATTTCTTATTGTCCTACTCCTTCATCTTTCTTATTGTCGATAAGTTCTTTGTTATCCATGACCCCCCATGGCTTTCGCCTGCTTATCATGGGCTACCTTCGCCACCCCTCCCACGCCGTGGTCTTCGCCTCTGAGACTTGCACAGGTTACGAATGCAATGTTTAATCCAGTGAGGTCCTCGTACCGTACAATAAGAAAAAAGAGAGAGGGAGAGAGGAAGCGGGGAAGTCGGAGGGGGGGGGACCGAAGGTGGAGAGGGCAAGGAGAGAAGGGGGAGGGGCGCACACGATATTATAAGCCAACTGTAACTATATAGGTATCAAGTCAGTAATTTTTTTAGGGCATTTTTAACGGTAAAGATTAAAGAGAAATAAAAAATAAAGTTTAAGATTAATTTTATAATATTTTAAAGTTTAAAAATTAAAGTGACATAAGAGGATATGAACTCGCATTCTTTCAGGATCAAGTTGGAAGAGGAGATCAGGCTCATCTAAGCTTTCAAAAATTTATTTAAAACTATTATAAACCCCTTCTCCAGCCAATAATCACAAAGAGAAGCTTGGTTCTGGTGATTTCTGAGGATTAGAGCGCAGTCAAGAGGGAGTAGGAAAGGGTAAAACAGGAAAGAAGTCTTTCTTCTTACCTTTAGATTGGTCAATGATTCAACTAGGCGAGTCTTAGCAATTTTATTGTTTTTCTTCTCCTCAGATCCACAAATGTAATGGCCTTCAGTTCATGTTGATCCTCAACGGGATTTAAGGTATTAAAAAGGTTCTTGGATGTCTCTATTTTTAGGGGAGGAGCATAAAAGAATCGAGAGCTGGCTGCAATTTCCCTCGGTTCCAGCATCAAACCTGAGCAGGTAAGCTCCCTTGCCATAGTCTCTGCTTGCGTTTTGCTTTGGGGGTCTCCCTGTGTGATGCTCCTTTCAATAGTCTCACATCGAGAAATTGAGAGTTGATGAAGTGGTTTATATGTAGTAAAGCAAGAAGGACAAAGCACCAATTAGATCCCTTTTGGGCTATGGTGGCCTAAGTTGGTGTGGACTTTATCCATCTTGCTTTCTTGTAACAAAACGGGTCCATGGATGCTGCGGGCCCAGGGCTCGGATCGGGTCGTTACAATATGGTATCAGAGCCATGCACTAGCCGGAAGTGCAGGATCTAAGTGCCACATAGGACAAAGTGCTACATCCATGGGCGATGGGATAAGGCACCAATTGGATCCCTTTTGGACTGTGGTGATCCAAATTGATGTGGGTCTTGTCCATCTTGCTTTTTTGTAACGAAACGGATTCGTGGGTACTGCAGGCCCAGAGTCCGAGTCGTTACACTTTGATTCCCGGATTTGTCACCAACAATGGCTGGAAATAGGGAGGTAGATGGATGTTCTTCTTTCTATAGTTGTTCATAGCCCAAAGCAGTTATCTTCGGTGGCCAAATAGGGACCTAGAGAGTCGGCCAGACTTGCTAAAACTAACTCTGACAACGGCTGGTGGTTAAGAAGAGGACTGGGCAATCGAAAACCAATCGATCCCATAGATTTTGATCAACGAAAGGTCTCCTTTGCCGTATTTTCTGAGGATATTCACAGCCCACAGCTGCCGTGTTCAGTGGCCAACAGAAACTAACCTTCATCGGAGAGGAGATCTAGCAATGATTGGTGATTGGTATTGTGATTCGGCTAGTGGATTAGCCATCGGATTAGAGTTCTTAAAGAACTTTATTATAAAGATGCTATCAATGGTAAGAGATTGGGTGTTGTCTTAATACTAATTCTCATGATAATAACACCAATTCTCTTCAATTGTAAAACTAATTAATTAGTTGTGTTGGGGTTACATTACCGTAAGTGTTCAATGCTCACGAAAGATGCCGAAGGAGGAGAAGATTTATCGTACTGAAAGATGATGCAAGATGATGCAGTAAATCAATTATTCGGATCCATTGATGGGATAAACATGACCCAACACAATCTTTTTATCGAATCCACTTATGGGACAGACATGGCCCAATACATTCCTTATCATGGAATTATTCGAGGCAGCACGAATTTCATTTCTTGAACCCACGACGCTTTGAAAGCGTGGAGGAGCTTCGATCACTGGGCCACCTCAATCATGTAACAGGTGTCAGAAAGCCTGCCATGTTTTTCTCGGCCAGCTCTTCTCTAAAAATTAAAATTTCCTCACAACAACGTTTATAAAAGATTAGCACATAAAAATTGTTATATAGTTCTTATAACCGTTGTAATTACTACAACTTTTCTTTACTAAAAAATATTATAGAAATATCTATCTATCTATAACGATTATGAAGTAGAAGATCATGCATCAAATAATTAATACCATTGAGGAAAGAAAATCACCCGGCTTCAATTCATGACCGCGGTTTCCATAATGACACGGCAAGCCATTACTAGTTGCCATTATGAAAAAATAACAGCCATGTAATGACTGCATCAATGAATATAATAGATTTTAGTTTTTGTTCTAAAAGCAACATGGTGATTAAAAGCCAACTGTTGCGTTAAATGAAAATATTTCGTAGATACTCTGCCATCTCAGCCGTTAAATGCTTTCTATAACTGAAAAAGAACAAAAATAAATAAATTAATTGTGCGAGATATTCGTGGGACGAGCAAATGGAAAGAAAGATAACGATCCACGCTTCGCTCTAACGTTCGCTCGACGCGTCCATTTGCAAAACGGCGCAGGACCGATTAGATTGATGGGCAATCTAATATATTCCTGGCCTCCTTCGTTTTTTTGGATCTTTCGGGAACGCCACCGCATTAATAAGACGACTGTGCCAGCGAGGACTCCTTGTCTCGCTTCCATCCTATATCTCACCAACCCCTGGCCTTCGCCTTTGAGTGCCGCAAGAATTTTTGCATCCACGATGATGAAATGCCGATTTATTTATTTATAAAAATATATTTTTAAATCTCAAACTTTTGCTTAACATTTATGATTTATTTTGTTAAATTTTATAAATATTATTTTTTTGATGTATCGTTGTATCGATTCAGCAGCTGTTCGTATTAATTATTTTATCACTTTAACAATAATAGTAGTTTATTGTAGAATAATTAAACATTTTAACCATTAGTTACATCTAATGATCATCAACCAGCCAACAACTATAAGTCTCACCTCCAAAGCTTAAATCAAATAGACCATGTAACCTAAGTTAAGATCTTGACCCTAAGATTTAAATTCATGACTTACTAGTGGGAAGAATGCAAGGAAGATCTATGGCCTACCTCGGTACTTAAATTATAATAAATGACCATCATAGATAGAATCTTCGTCTCACTCCCACCAAATTTAAAACTTAAATAAATGACTCTATGTGGGGAAGCCGAGCAATAAAGGACAAAAAAAAAAAAAAATTGACTCATTAGGTAAATTTCTTTATATTATTTTGCCGACTCCTCTGGTGGGTCAGGTCGACACAATTCAATCCATTCGACACTTTTAATTAGAAAGAAACTTTTATAAAAAATAAAAATAATAATTTATTTAATTAAGGAATTAAATTAGTAAGTTAAAAAGTGAACTTTTGTTGCAAAAGCGATTCCAACCTGTATAAAAATAAAATAAAAAACCATTCGGATGATAAAAAATCATTTTACTTACCACAGGAAAAGAAGTATTCTTTTTTTACAAATATCAAAAATGCTCCTATGATTGCTGTTATCAAAAATAGAGAAAAGCTTATAAATTTATGAACTTATATGTTCTGTTTTAAAGATAAAATTCAAAAATTTTTATCAGAATGTGAGTTGCCAATCAAGTACTATTTTAAAAAATTACTTTTCATAAAATTTTTCAAGAATGTACTTCTCATGCATGACCTTACCCTTTCCAATTGGGGGGGGGGGGGGGGGGGGGGGCATAGGAAGTTCTCTGAAATAATATAATTTTCTATTCACTTATATTCCCTTTCTTGCGGGCTCTCTTAATTTCTTAAGCATTTTTATTTGTGGTGTTTGCATGGTAAATTGACTTAAAAAACTTGCCTCTAGGCAAAACTTTTAAATGTCACGAGGGTGCTTGAGTAAGAAACAAGCCCATGACATATTTGCTTACGTAACTGAACGGTACATGTTGAATTGTTTTTTTCTTGAAAAAAAAAGAAAAAAAAAAAACGAGAGAGTGAGAGATCTACACGACATGCATTCTAATAATGTAGGGGTAGACATCCAAAAAGAATGGAAACAAATTAGATTTGGTGTCATGCCGCCCTTTCCAGCTAATTATTTTTAAAAAAATGAAGAGGACCACTTATAATTTATTAAAAAAAAAAAGCGAAAGCTTGGCTTCACCAGGCCTTGAAGGGTCACCATAAATATGAAGGCGGGGAGTCTCACCTCTCAAAACAAAACATGGTAGCAAACGCTATGGAGTCCTTACATCCTCTCTTGGCCTTTTCATGCCTCCTCTTGATACCAATAGCTCTATTATTGTATGCCAAAGCCACTCTACCGAGCTCAAGGTTCCCTCCTGGTCCGAGGAGGTTGCCGATCATTGGCAATCTTCATCAGTTGGGCGAGCTTCCATACCTATTGTCACATAAACACGGTCCACTCATGAGCCTCAAGCTGGGAAGCATCCCAACCCTTGTCATTTCCTCCTCAGAGATGGCCTCCGAGATTTTTAAGACCCAAGATATCCTCTTTTGCACCAGACCTCCCCTTGTTTCATTCAAACGATACTCGTATGGTGGATTAGACATGGCGTTCGCACCGTACGGCAAACAGTGGAGACAAGTGAGGAGGATCTGCATGTTAGAACTCTTCTCTGCCAAGAGAGTGCAATCGTTTCAGTCCATAAGGGAGGAAGAAGTGGAAACCCTGATACAAACTCTTTTGAGGAACTCATCTACAAGTCCAGTGAATCTAAGCGAGATGCTGTTGTGCCTCTTCAACAATATCACTAGTCGAGAAGTTTTCAGCAGGAGGATTTCAGGGGCCGGCGACTGCACAAGGAGCAGGTATCACGATCTTATAAGGGAAGCTATCTCTTTGATAGGTATTTTCAATCTGCGTGGTTCAGGAGACTATAATGACTTCATTACTGTTCTCCTTGGGCTTCAAAAGGATCCAAGCCTTGAGTTCGATCTCACCAGGGATCACATCAAAGCTATTCTCATGGTTGGTAGCTTTTATTTTTCCTTCAGTTGAAAACGGGTATATCCATATTCATATTTTTCAACAAATATGACTGCAGATAAATACTAGATGAACACTGAAATTAGTATCCATATTTGTTCTAAATCCCAAGCATATCAACATTTATTCTTAACTGATAAATAAACAAGTCAGATATTAAGTAGATAAAAGGTTAATATTGATTATTCAATATAAAAAAATTTTAAAAAAAAATTCACTAAGTATATTACACACAATACACAACTAACTATCTAAGATATAGTTATTAAACACACATATAGATTGACCTTAGTGCCAAAGATCTAGGTCATTGATATGGTTATTGAAAGAATTAAATATTATAATTATTATAATAAAATATATATATTAAAAGATATTAATATTTTTTATGTTAGACATCATCATCATTATGCTTTAGCTAGTAGTAATAATCATGTATTATCTAAATTTTAGAAATCTTATAAGAAAATTTTATAAAGACGTAGGAGTCCATGAAGAATAAAATAAAGTATATCTATTTTCCTTCCTATCAAATAAAAAATGGTTTATTTTTAATAAAAATAATGATTAAAATATAAAAAAATAATTAATTATTCAATGACTTGAATGCATGTCAATAAGTAAAATAAGAAAAAATAAATTAAGGTATCTATATAAAATAGGAATAAATATTGTAGCTTAGCGGCTGCACATTTGTCATCAAGTAAAGAATCTTGGGTGCAACAAATTATTTAGAGAATTTTTTATTGCATATTCATAAAAAAATTAAAAAATATTTAAAATCTAAATTCATATGTAGATGTGATCAGATTCATGGGTGTGCACCTAATTAGTTTGTTGTTTGTTGGGTGGAAACCAAATTTCTTGCATGCTAAAAAATCATGATTATTCTTTAATTAGTGCATATAATAAAAACCAATAATGAATCATTTTTTAGTGAGCTTGAGAGAAAATTTTATATATATATATATATATATATATATATATATATATATATATATATATATATATATATATATATATGCTTGAATACATAAAAAATTTCAATGTTTTTAAATATTTTGTACTATAAAGACTATTTAGTAACCTGAATATTTATGAATAGGTAAAATAAATTATCTAGATAAATTAGAAATGAAGGTATATGCTTGAATACATAAAAAATTTCAATGTTTTTAAATATTTTGTACTATAAAGACTATTTAGTAACCTGAATATTTATGAATAGGTAAAATAAATTATCTAGATAAATTAGAAATGAAGGTTGTAGTTTGATGATTGAGAGTTTGTCATCCATGCGAAAGGATTATATGGAGAACCTTGGGTCTAATGATTTATTAAGAACATTTTTGTAAGGTATTTGGATGTAAATTTGAATGATTTTTAAATCTAATTTTAGATCTGTATCCGATAAGATTCATATATAGATTCATAATTAACTTGTTAGGTCGGTATCAACTTTTACGTACAAGCATGCATAATGATCAACGTAGGTGATGAGTTCCTATCAAGAAAAAAACCCACCACACAAAGACGCAGACACCGTGAAAAAGCAATTATTTTAATAGTTAGGCGTACTAACTATTAAAAATCATAGTGATTTAGGCTCGCCTATTATATTCTATTTTATCATTAGATAAAAGAATGATTGCATCAGCTAAGTTAAAGAAGTGGTCTCTTAAACACTTCTCCAACTTTGATGTGGTGCACAGATGATGAGCTCCAAATGATGCCACTCTTACACTGGATTTTTTTATAATTTTGTGACCTTTTGTTAATATCCACGATACTAGTTCCCCAAACATGTCAGATTCCTTGATCAATAACAGCAAGTAAGATATGCTGTTATCCTATATATCACATTCCTTAATTGATCACAAGAATGATATTATTTCCCTCTTAAATTACATAAAAAGGATAAATGCAATACATATGCATGCTTCTTTCTAAATTATCATTACTATTCATTTGAATGACAGAAATTATGTTATATTCATCATCCTTTCTCTTTTATATGTGGCAGGATATATTCGTTGCTGGAGCCGAAACCTCTTCAACGCTATTAGAATGGGGAATTTTGGAGCTCATGAAAAATTCACGAGTGATGAAAAAAGCTCAAAATGAAATTCGAGGACTCCTTAGAAACAAAGAAAAGGTAGAAGAAAGTGACATTGAACAATTTCATTATCTCAAGCTCATAATAAAAGAAGTTCTTCGATTGCACCCTCCGATTCTACTTTTAGTTCCTCGAGAATGTATGCAAGATTGCAAAATTGATGGATATGATATTCCTAAGAAAACAAGGCTGTATATTAATGCATGGGCTATTGGAAGGGATCCCAATTATTGGCAAGATGCTGAAGCATTTATTCCTGAAAGATTTGAGGACAATGATACAGATTACAAGGGGCAACAATTTCAATTCCTACCATCTGGGAGTGGCCGAAGGATGTGCCCAGGCATGTCATTGGGAATGGTTAGCGTGGAGTTTGCTCTTGCAAATCTTCTTTATAGGTTCAATTGGAACTGCCCTGATAGCATGAATAAAGAAGATCTTGACATGGGAGAGCGCTTTGGAATAACCATGCAAAGAAAATCACCTCTTCTTCTAATAGCAACCCCAGCATCTTCAATTGGATAGGCTTCCAAATGAAAAAAAATCCTCACCGTCGTGGTCCCTTCAAAAGTAAAATTGAGGAACAAATATTACTCGTAATACCATGGTAATTGATTTAAGTGGAAATCAATATAAGGATATGTCCTCTGTATATTGCACCCAGAGTATATAAAATTTATCATGGAGTGTGTCATGCATCGCAATATATATAAATGTTAAGTACTGCAAAATTGTTCATCAGTAAAACTCCTTGTCATGCTCTCTTAAATCTTGCTATAACCAGGATAGTTGATAGGCCGGTCCATGGGCCAACTTTTTGTGGCTTCTTTTGAGATGTTACACTGGACGTACTGATGATTCAATCTGCAAATGCTTCGCTTGGACCTAGACTATTTGCATATTTTCTTAAAATAGTTAGTAATTCAGTTTTTTCACATGACTACTAGTTTTTGGCTATGTGATGCACCTGTTTTAATAACAAAAATCAGGGACATGGTGGGTAAAGATGGATGATTTGAAACCTCTATAATTGAGGGTGGTACTGTAGAGGTCCATCATCCAACCATGGCCTACCTTTGATTAAGACAATGTCCTACGATGAAATGGGCCTTGTACATAACTATGATGGTGCAATCCACAATATCCAAGACATTATCGTCTATTTTGAACATTTTAGTAGATTTGTTATCAGATCCTATTTCTCTGTGTGTAAAGTTCTGTGACATCCATCTCCTCTGAGCCAGCCCAAATGGATCGAACCAGACTGGTCCATTCGACCAGTCTGGATCAAATGAATACTTGAACGAAGAAAGATCTAACCCGGACTCTTCGTTCAACAGAGAAGCCATAAGATATCCGAAGCCTCATCCCCATCGATTTAATCCCTCAAGCCCTCCCTTCTCCGTTCGATCAAGAGGCATCAGCGAACTTGGGAAGAACAGGGGAGAACGATCCTCATCTTCCATCCATATAGCAATCCGGCAGCGAATAGAAGCTAGTAAGTTCTTCTATCTTTGTTTTCCTTGTACTCTAGTAATCCAGTGATCCTTGATTCCAATGGAAAGCCATTGATGCCAGTCAATCGATGAGTTCTTAAAAGTATATGATCAATGCTGAAGTTGAGAAACAGTCAAAAATTCACCGTTTTCTTCCTCCATTTTGACAACCGATCAATGCTGGTATGATCTCTTTTCTTTTCCCTTTTTATTTCCCTTCCTTCCACCGTGATCTCATTTGGCTGTTTCCTGTTGCCAGCCATGAACCAGAAGAGATGAGTTCCTTCATCTCTGGCGTTGTGGGTATTTATTAGCCTCCTAATTTCTTTCTTTAAATTATTTGGAGCCCGATTAATTCAAGATCTAATGGTGGGTGTAGGCCTGGCCTAGATTAGGTTAGCTATTTAAATAATGAAGCATGGGTCATTACATTAACTAATTAAAAATTAGAATTGATTAATGTGTGCACTAGTTGGGATCAAGCTTGGCCCAGTTAATCAGCTAGTCAAGATAATTAACTCTAATCATAATTAGGGTAAATATTTTTTTCTTGCTATATACATAAAAAATGGGATTAAATAATTTGGATAGATATTGTTGTACTTTGAAAATTCGCATGTCTTGCTTTATCAAAATTGCATAATTTGTTTTGGAATTCTTTATAACTAATTTTCAACATGAAATTTGTTATATACATTGACATGAATATGGTTTTTATTAATTATAATTTTTTGCATATCTTGTTTATATGAAAAATTAGATCAAGTAAGTTGTCATTTTATTTGATTAGATTATATCAAGTTTATGATAAAATTTATTTAGGATATATTATAAACTATTTTTGACACTCTTGAATATATTCAAGTAACTTATGAAATTCTGTGCATGAAAAATAAGTAAGTTGAATATGTGTATGTTATGACTCTCAGTCAGACTATATTTGTAGTATAGAATCCAGCCTCTCAAAATTTATACAAAGGCTTGTGATATTAGGATCCTTTCTATAGATAGATATATATGGTTTTCATTTTGTAACCTATGCTGCAGGTTAAAGTGTAGTTTTCGTTAAAAGATCATACCATAGGGTTTGTATATGATCATAATTATTGAGTAAGGACACTTTATCGGACTCTTAGTAAAGTTTATTTGCTAAGAAAAGTAAGAATTATTTGACACTTTAAGATATTATTTCTCTACAAATGATTTACTTTATGTACATGTATGATAATGAGTTATTATTTATGTAATATAATTGGCTTAAGTTTACTTACTTTATCCCTCTAGCTAGTTATATTTAGAGTTGCTTATTGAACAGCTCACGAAATTTTATTATTATTATTATTATTATTATTATTATTATTATTATTATTATTATTATTGAGAACAAAAAATGAGCAGGATTTAGGATAGCAACTGACCCAAGGTTTAGATATCTGCTTAAGATTAATTTAGTTTGATTTAAGAGTGTGTAGCATTATTTGATAGCAAGTTATGATGTTCATTTTTAGTTTTGCTATTAGCATTGTTTCAAAAATATTTTAGTTTGCTTTAATGAATATTTAATTTATTATTATTGGTTAAATTTATTATATAATAATATTTAAAGTAAAACGTTTTATATGCTAGGGATGTCATTTCTAAGTATGTGGTAAATTGTTAGGCTTCGGTTCCACCCTAGGTTTGGGGCGTGACAAATTTTTTTGTGCTGGTCTCTTATAGAATATTTTGGTATTATTTTCTTTCATATTCTATTGAATAATTATACTTATAGTATACTCTAAATATTATAGTAGTCCTTTTGCTCTAATATAGCCTAAATCCTTAGCCAATTAAATTTTGATATGCCATATTAGTTTTATTTTCTATTATTTTTATTATTTGATTTAACTATTTTCAAAGTCGTAACAATTCTTGTATAGAAGGTCAACAATCATATATGAATCTGGCCAATCATTCTAAAACTCCACAATTTTGTGGTAAGTCCATGGTGTCTGATTTGAATGATCCCTGTATCTGCTTTCAACAAGTAGAAAGAGAAAGGCTAGTGTATGCACACGTGCGTGAGAGAGAGACCCTACCCTTTTAGGGTCAGCCAAGTTTAAATCTATGACCTAGATTAATTAGTTTAGGAATAAGAAAAAAAGGTCTAAACTACATTCTTGATTCTCGTGATAGAACAAAATTATATATATTGATTCCTATCATATATGCAAAAATATAAGACCAATATATTTATCATGATAAATAATGTAAATCATGAATAGATGCATAAATACCTTCAGCTATTGATCCACGCAAATGGGTTGTCTTCTTCTTCAGATCAGGGTAAGGCTCTTTCACATCTTACGGTTCTCTCAGCAATGGTGTAAACTTCTGTAAATTAAAGACCAGGCGTAGGGACCTTTCCGTTTTATTTTGCTTTATGCCTTATCTGTCTATCACAAAGGATGCTTCAAACGAATATGGTTGAGGAATGTTTATCTTAATCGTGGATTCAAATTTTGAATTCACGTAATCCCTCGATATCGAATATAGGACCATCTTAATGTTATCTAACCGATATGCTTAATGGAAAAAAACCAATATTTTTCCACTCGGTCCGTATATTCTGTTACTATAGTAAGAAATAAATACATGAATCATAGCAATATGTCCTCTTAAATCGAGTATTATTAACCATGTATCACAATGTATTATATTTTCAAACATAAACCCATATAACTTAATGAATAAACCCCATATTTATTCTAGGTCCAACTTAATGATGATCATCACAAAATAAATGTGTACACTAAATAATTGAATGTGAAAAAATATCACAACCATAAAAGAGTTTTATTAATTATAAAATTCATCTATACAATGAATTAAATAAAATAACCAAGACCCATATGGTCTACATAATCCTTAAACTTCTATGGTGGCATGCCTTTAGTTAAGGAATCAGCTATCATCAACTCAGTGCTCACGTGTTCAATAACCACTATCTTTTCTTTAACACGTTCTCTTATGGCTAAATATTTGATGTCGATGTGCTTGCTTTGACTACTACTCTTGTTGTTTTTAGGCATAAATACTACAGCTAAATTGTCACAATAAATCTTCAATAGCTTAGATATATAATCCATAATTCTAAGCCCAGAAAAAAATTCTTCAACCATACACCATGCGAAGTAGCCTCGAAACATGATATGAACTCGGCTTACATGGTGGAAGTCGCAGTCAAAGTCTGCTTGGCGCTCCTCCAAGATACAACTCCACCAGCAAACATAAACATGTATCCAGATGTTAACTTTCTAGAATCAACACAGCCATAAAGTCAGCATCAGAGTAGCCAATTACTTTCAAATTTTCAATCTGTCTGAATATAAGCATGTAGTCCTTGGTACCCTGAAGATACCTCATCACCTTCCTAGCAGCTTTCCAGTGATCTAAACCTGGATTACTCTGATATCTTCCTAACATCCCAATTGCAAATG
This sequence comes from Calamus simplicifolius, assembly GCA_900491605.1. Lineage (NCBI taxonomy): Eukaryota > Viridiplantae > Streptophyta > Magnoliopsida > Arecales > Arecaceae > Calamus > Calamus simplicifolius. Next base: position 641,464 of record UESW01004176.1, on the reverse strand, counting down.
CTATGTCAGGCCTTGTACATACCTGAGCATACATCAAGTTACTAATAGCTGAGGTATATGGAGTATTTTTTATTTCCTCCCTCTCAAAGTCATTCCTTGGGCATTGATTCAAATTGAATATGTTACCCTTAACTATAGGAGCTATACTTAGTGAACAATCTTTCATCCAAAATCTCTCTAAGATTTTATTGATATAAGTTTCTTAAGATAGACCTAAAACACCTTGAAGTCTATCTCTCTGAATTTTAATGCCAATGACATAAGAAGCATCACCCATATCTTTCATATCAAAATTCTCAGAGAGAAATTTTTTCACCTCATGTAACATACCTTTATCATTGGTTGCAAGTAAAATATCGTCTACATATAGGATCAAAAAATGAATTTTGCTTCCACTGACCTTCTGGTATATACATTGATCCATGATGTTCTCTACAAATCCAAATGAAGAAATTACATCATAAAATTTTAAGTACCATTGTCTAGAGGCTTGTTTCAACCCATATATAGACCTCTTAAGCTTTTATACCAATTACTCATTATCACTAGAGGAAAAACCTTTAGGTTATTTCATATAAACCTCTTCCTCTAAATCTCCATTGAGAAATGCAGTTTTTACATCCATTTGTTGCAGCTCTAAATCAAAATGCGCAACAAGTGCCATGATAATGCAGAAGGAATCTTTCTTAGATATAGAAGAAAATGTCTCATTGTAATCAATTCCCTCCCTTTGAGTAAGTCCCTTAGCAACGAGTCTTGCCTTATATCGCTCAATGTTACCAACGAGTCTTTCTTGGTCTTAAAGACCCATTTACAGCCAATGGCTTTTGCTCCATCAGGCAATTCATCAAGATCCCAAACTCCATTAAATGCCATAGAATTCATCTCATCTTTCATAACATCATATCATAAATTGGATTCTTTACAATTCATGGCTTGTGAAAATGTTTCAGGATCATTTTTAGCTCCAATATTATAGTTCGACTCTTGAAGATACATAATATAGTCACTAGAAATTATTGATTTCTTTTCTCTTATAGATCTTCTTAATGTTGTAACAACCTCCTCTGGCAAAGTTGATTGTTCAACTATCTCTGGTAACTCATGAGAGACTGGATTTACTAGTTCATTATCAGCAAATTATAAAATTTCAACGACTGGTTGTATAATGCCCGTTGGATCTTGAGGGGCACTATGAACGATAATCAGTCTATCACTTGAAATGAAAGATTAAGCATCAGAATGTTTCCTTTCAGGAATCATCCTTTACAATTGATCACTCCCACTGATCAAGTTATTCTCAAGAAATTTGGCATTTCTTGATTCCACAATCCTAGTTATATGAGATAGACAGTAAAATCTATATCCCTTGGACCTCTCGGCATATCCAACAAAATACCTAGTAATGGTCCTAGGATTCATCTTTTTCTCTTATAGATTATACACTCTCACTTCACATGGGCATCCCCATACGCATACATGTTGCAAACTTGGTTTCCAATGTTTAAATAACTCAAATGGCATTTAAGAAATAGCCTTGGTTGAAACCCAATTCAATATGTACACAACCATCTTGAGAGCTTCTGTCCACATGGACTTAGGTAGTTTGGAGCTGCTAATCATGCTCATCATGTCCATCAATGTTCGGTTCCTTCTTTTTGCTACACCATTCTGATCAGGTGAGCTAAGTAAATTGTATTGGACAATAATCCCATATTTTTGAAGGAACTTTGCAAATGGGCCAGGTATTGTCCATCCTCGATGTATCTCCCATAATACTCACCTCCTCTATCAGATCTCACAATTTTAATTTATTTTCCATATTGTGTCTTTACTTCTGCCTTGAACATCTAAAAGGCATCTAATGCTTCATTCTTATTATGAAGCAAGTAGAGATACATAAATCATGAGTAGTCATCAATGAAGAAGATGAAGTATTTTAGACCATGAAAATCCATATCTGGATAACAAATGTCCGTGTGAATGACCTCTAATAGGTCTGAACTCCTTTTGGCACCTTTCTTTGACTTGTTGGTCTGCTTACCCTTAATGTAGTCCATACAAGTATCAAAGTCAGTGAAGTCCAAAGTATTGAGTACTCCTTCATTCACTAACCTCTTGATTCTATCTATGGAGATATGTCCCAATCTTCGGTGCCACAACATAGAAGAGTTATCATTTATAATATATTTTTTTATGACAGCCCTGACATGCATCACATCTTGAGTGGTATCATTTTGTAAATTAATATAGAAAAGACCATCAGACAAAGTACAATTCCCAACAAGTTTAGATTTATAATATAAACTGAAAGAAGTATCTGAAAAGTTGAAGGAATAACCCAAAGGTACAAGTCTTGAAACTGAAATTAAATTCCTAGAAAAACTAGGTACATAAAAGGTTCTTTTTAAGTTTAAAATAAAACCACTACTAAGAATTAAAGTGCATGTCCCTATAACTTTCACATATGAGCACATCTTGTTTCCTGAAGAGATATACTGCTCACTTTTCATTGGCTTCTTTAGGTTTTACATACCCTGCAAAGTATTGCAAATGTGGATTGTAGAACCAGAATCAATCCACCATGTGTTATAAATAACATTAGCCATATTAGATTTATAACAGACAAGTGAGATTGTTTTACCTTTCTTTTCAAGCCAAGTCTTGAACTTGATGCAATCCTTCTTCATGTATCCCTTCTTCTTAGAGAAGAAACACTTGGATTCCTTCTTAATATCAGATTGGGATGGTATTTTACTTTTACCCTTCTTCTTGGACCGTATCTGATCCTTTCCATTTGTAGTCAGCATTGCACTCTCATCCAATTCCATCAATAGTCTACCTTCTTCTTGAACACACATGGCCAAAAGTTTATTGATTGACCATTTTTCCTTATGTGTTTTATAAGATATCTTAAATGGTCCATACTGATATGGAAGGGTGTTTAAAATATAGTGCACCAGAAAGGACTTAGACATTTCAACCTCAAGAGTCTTTAATTGAGTTGCAATGTCCCTCATTTGCATAATGTATTCACATACATCTCTTACTTCAGTGAACCTCAAAGATGAGAACTTTAAAATTAGGGTGTTGGCAAGAGCTTTGTCTGAAGTACTGAATTGCTCATCAATGGCCTTTAGTAGCTCCCTGACATTCTCATGCTTATAACCATATATACCAACAGAGATTTTTGTCTTTATGAACATTACACTCAAGCGATTAGATCACTCCCAGTGTTCATAAATCACAATCTCACTAGGAGTACTGATCTGAATTACTAAAGGTGATTCATCCTTCCTTCACTACAACAAAATTTAAAGCATCAGCAGGCTTTACCCCCCCCCCCCCCCCCCCCCCCGCCGCCGCCAGGCCCTCGATCAAGTGCCTCCCCCTCTCTTGCGATCTTGACGGAGCTGGATCGAGTGCCTCCTCCCCCCCCCCCCCCCCCGCAGCTCCCTAGCCCTCCTCTTCTTCTTCTTTGCTAGAGATCTCCAAGGATAACGCGCTCTTTGATCTCTCTCGATGGCGCTCAGATTCAAGGAGCAAGGCCAGCTCCAGCTGCTGGACAGAGAAGAAGCAGAGGAAGACGATTGCTTTGAATCCATCGACAAACGTAAGAAGAGATCGATCTCAGTTCATTTTGATCTTGATCTTCCTGGATCTACTGCCATTTATATTAATTATTTCCATCTGGACTCGATTTTCTTGGACATTTAGCTAGATTTTGATCACCGACCATTTGATTCGATCTCCCTTTTTCCTGGATTTTGTACCAATTTTGCTGAATTCTGCTTTGTTTTTCTTAACATTTCGGTTCTAATATGCGATCGCTGCAATCTCTGCAGTGATATCCCTGGGGATTAATGCCGGAGACATCAAGAAGCTCCAGGACGCGGGCATCTACACCTGCAACGGCCTCATGATGCACACCAAGAAGGTTCTTCTCTTCCTCTGATCCACTGCTTTCGATCCGAAGACATCCTTCGAATTTTTCTATATTTTTTATGCTAATTTCCTCCGATCGCAGACCTTGAAGGGGATCAAAGGATTGTCCGAAACCAAAGTTGATAAGATCTGTGAGGCCGTAGAGAAGCTCATGGTTACGATTTCATTCCTCCCTTCAAAACCCTCTGCCATTCTAACTTGCACCGGACTGTGATTCCTTTGACGTGGATCGTTGAAGATGCCGATGCTTTTTTAAGCATCGGCAAATTACTTTGCCGATGCTTTTTTTTAATGACCCTTTCCAAAAGCATCAGCAATTTTTTTCTTCACCTTCTTTCTAGCAACGCTTTAAAAAGCGTCGAAAGGTTATTTGCCGACGCTAAAAAAGTATCGAAAAATAACTTTAAAAGCGTCGCCACCCCTTAAATTTGCTCTAGTGCTTATAGCATAATCAATGTCCATCCAGCTCAGATGAAAGAAAATTCTCTTCTTCCAAACCTTATAGTTATCACCCTTAATTCAGGTATGTCACATTTTACATCAGAGAAATTTACAGGTTGCATAACTGCAAAATTAAACATACATGCTTATTACCAAAAATTAAGGCTAATAAAAAATGCTTTATCAATGTAAATCATGCATTTAGAAAATAGTGAATCAACTGATATAAAACTTGCTTGTGGGCTAAAGCTCTAATTCAATTATATTCACTTAAGTCTGTATGATAAAACTATCAAATTATGTTCCTTCTTTCTAATTCCTATGGGTAGATTAGAAAAATATAATTTAATATTTTATCCTAATTAATTATATAAATATAACAAAAATTCCTATGGAATACATTTTATTGTAGAATAAATTTTATTATATACATATAATTAATTACAATTAATGTCCATTATTTATGTGATTCATTAACTTTGTTATATAATTTATAATTAAGGATGTTGTAGCTACTCCTTAATTATTTAATTGTATTTACCACTTAGATATTATTTTAAATTTTATGCTCAATTATGTTACTTAAAAAGTATGCATAATTCATAAAATTTAGACACACAAATTCTAAATATAATTAAACATAAATAGGCCAGGCCAACGGCCCAATCATTCGATGGACGAGCCAGCAGTCCATCATCTTCATCCAATTCCAATAATTTAATTTAATCAAAAAAATTTCTTAATCACGCCAAAAATTTCTCAAATGGGCCATATATGGTGTGGCCTAGACTACCGCACGGCCCAGCTTGTTGTAGTCCAGGCTAGGCCGTAGTCTAGGCCCAGCTTGTTGTAGTCCAGGCTGGGCGCACGGCCCAGCCTGGCTGCTGGGCTAGGCGCTAGGTGACTGGCCCAGGCGCTGGGCCAGCCTGGCTATTGGGCCATCGCCGGCTGCCTAGCCCAGGCGCTAGCCGCTGGGCCCAAGCGCCCGGCTGCCTAGCCTTGGTGGGCGCTTGGCCCAGCTGGCTACTGGCCCAGACTGGCGGCATCTCCTATTTTTTTGTTGAATCCTGTATAGCCGCCATGTCTTTCGTAAGAGGCATCTTTCATCCGTCCTTATCCCGTAAAAGGCGCACCTCATGTACATATCCGAAAAATGTGTAAACAAGGAAGCCCAAAAACGTGTAAGCAAGGAAGCCCATGCTTCCTCTCATGGTGATTTGATCGCAAGATATTTGGATTTCTCTTTTATTTAAACTATATCCAAAAAGGGTGAACGAAAAGATAAGTGCATGCTTCATGACATAGATCTTACTGATGCATCTCTTAAATAAAACTAAATTAAATAAATTGAATATTAAGAGGTTACCCGATCTAATGTCCTTTCAGATGATTCTTGATGACCTATTAACTCTCCCGGTACGTAAGTAGTTGGGTCAAATGCACCAAGGTACTACTAGTAGCCTCCCTTATGGTATGTCCCTAATATCCCTACCGTATGCCCATTGGGTCAAATAATCTAGGGTACTATCAGTAGCCTTCCCTTTGAACTATCCTTAGATAAGAGAAATAGAGACCAAGAATGTCTTGCCCCTCTTTATTAAATAAAAGAAATAATAATTATTTCTCAGGAATTTTATGAGATCCGTATATTAATGGAAACAATCCCAATAATCAAAGTAGAGGTATTTTTATGTGCTCTGATACCAAATGATAGAACAAAATTATATATATTGATCGCCATTATATATGCAAAAAATGGGACCAATATATTTATCATGATAAATAATGTAAATCATGAATAGATACATAAATACCTCCTGCCATTGATCCATGCAAATGGGTTTTCTTTTTTAGATCAGGGTAATGCTTTTCCATACCTTACGGTCACTCTCAGGGATGGTATAAACTTTAGTAGAGACCAGGCACGAGGACCTCTCCGTTTTATTTTGCTTTATGCCTTATCTGTCCATCATAGAGGACGCTTCAAACGGATATGGTTGAGGAATGATTATCTTTATTTGTCCATCATTTAGAATCTCTTAATTATAATTTTAATAATTTTAATTGATTATAATTGATATATTTTATTAAAAAATATGTCATATTAGAATTTTTACTTTCTTTTGCCTATAAGAATAAATTGCGATGCATGGGCTATACCCATAAGTTAACAAAAACTTAATAATTAAAAATTTTTCTTTCGATATTACTCTGGATGCAAGAATCATTAATTTTAGGATTTACTCCTTGGTGAAGACTTCAGCCTCCTCTTTGTCATGAAGGTGTGGGAATTAAAAAAAAACTTTCCAGTTACCTACTTCCTCGATCATTGTTCAGGCACCGTGTTCTCAATTTAAAATAACAGAAAAACATTTGATTGATAGGCATTGTTGTTCTTTCTTGAAAAGAAAAAATAAAAAAACAACGACAGGTGGAGAGCATGATCCTAGACTAGGGCTGAAAATGGATCGGATAAACTCCGATCATATTCATATTTGTATTCAAATTATATTAGATTCGGATATTTATTCTATAGTTTAATCGAATTCGGATATGAATTCGGATATTTAATTCAAAAATTAATTGGATACAAATATAAATATGAATTTATATATATTTTTAAATATGGATACGAATATCTGTTTTATTATAAATATTTGGTTAATATAATAATATTTCAAATTTTTAATTCTTTAGAACAAAAGTTACAAAAACCCGTCGGGCGATCGATAGCTATTTTTTAAATAAAAAAATTAAAATCAAAACGCCAGGCGAATCGGGCGATCGACACGTCGCGTACGGTTAAGCTGCTCCCGTCCCGTTTCTTCTTTCAACTTTTGTTCATTTTTTTTTTTTGCACAGGCGCACAGCCCGCTCCCTTCCCTCCCACTTCTGTCTTCTAGACTCCCTTCCCACGTCCAAACTTCCTGGCAGCGAGGATCCATCGGTCCATCGGACCATCGCGGAGGCAGCGAAGGAGACGGTGCCACAGCCACGGTGGTCGAGGACGTGGGAAGTCTACAGCCACGGAGCTTGCGTCTCCTTCGCGGAGCGATCCATCGCGGAGAGCAGTTCGGCTCGGTCTTGATCTTGGTTCGCAGAGAGCATATTTCAACTGATCTGTTCCTCCCTGGACTTCGGCAGTTCGGCTTCCTTTCCTTCCAGGCTTCCACTGTCGGTCGTCGTCAAGTAAGCAGCAAGCTTCCTTTCCTTCCAGGCTTCCACCGTGGTCGCTGGTCTTGATCTTGGTTCGGGCCCGACGGTGTGCTCGCCGCCTCACCGAGCCTGAACGACGATTGGTGACCTCCACCGATGCCGAGCGTACATCCGGTGGAGGTCTGACCGGCCATGGTGGCCGGTCATGCCACCGGCACTGTAACAGGCCGCGGCAAGGAGAGAAAGAGAAAGAGAGAGAGAGAGAGTGGGGGGGGGGGGGAGTTCGGCCGTGGTGACGGCTGGCTCCTGGCCGGTCGACCCCGGTCGGGCCACCCCGGTGTGTGGCCGGCGGCGGCCCTAGCCGCCGGCTCGATTGTTCCCCTGTTTCGGGTGAAACAGGAGAGCAATAGATAGGGCCGTGGCCTCGATGTGGTCGTAGTAGATGCCGATCCTCCAGTTGGGGTTGCGGAAGGCGAGGTCAAGGGAGAGGTTGTATTGGAGGGTGTTGTTAATGTCGTCATCGGCAAGGCCAAAGTGGGCGAGGGAGGCAGCGTCGACGTAGGCCTTGAACCTGTGGGGAAGGACTACGACCCAGAAGGAGAAGATGAAGAAACCCACAAATATGATGAGTTGGAAGAGTCTTTTGCAGAGGCAGCACAAGCCATAGCATGAACTTTCTCTGCTATCGGAAACCATTAATTTGGTGGGGTGGGTTTCCTTCTTCTTCTTCTTCTTCTTCTTTGAGAGAGAGGATGTTGGGATCGATTAATGGGAGGGGGAGGGAGCTAGTGGGTTGTCTATAGATAGAGATGTCTAGGGAAAGGGGCCGAGGGTGAGGAGGTTAGGAGCTTCGAATCAAATTCGAGGCTTTGTCGTCGAAATGGCCCAAAAAGTGTAGTTAACGCATTAAGAAGAGTTCAAGAAAATGAAATAAAAAAAAAAGAGGACTATGGCATGGGAAAGTTCCCGTTCGAGCCATGCATGTCATGGTTTGGTTGAATCAAAGTTGGATTATAAGTTAAACCTAATCTAATTTTAGTTAAGGTTATAGTGAAAATTTTAAATTTAAATTTAATATAAATTAATGAAATTTTAATATAAAGCGGGAGAAGTCTTGTTTGGTTCTACTGACTGTTGTTGCTTTGCGTCTGTTAATGCTTGATTTGTTGATTTAAGTCTTAGTAGAATTTGTGGATTTTTCATGCCTCCATGTTGATATGCATAAGTTCTTGCTTCTATATAGTCTTAATATGACCATAGTCTATCTATTACCCTGCTTATTTTTAGTTTATCTAGTTCTCAATAATTTTAAGTTCTTTAGGTAGTTCAAGCATGTGCTGGAATTAGTTGATATATTAATGGTCTAGATTTAATTGATGCTATCTAATACCAAAGTAATCATGACCTATACATGAAAGGGTGAGGCAATTCTTGCTGACTAGGGTTCTATACATATTAGTTTATTTTCATGCCATATTAAGAATTGACTCTTTATTATTGCCGACTTATCTTGTATATGGTTATGCCTTGCAGCAAACATGTATGCTTGTTGTAGTTTCTCTTAAGCTGGGTAGGGAAAAATAACTATGCTAACTGGAGAAACATCATGCAATTGTTAATTTTCTCGGTGTGATCATGGATTTTCTTATTATATATTTATTTTTTGTATTTTGAATGCAGTTGTTATATATCATGTCTTCTAGTCGAACTATTGAAGATGCAAATAGCAAATCAGTTGAGCCTACAAATCAAACAGAGAGGAAAAGACAAAAGAAAAAGCTAACATCTAAAATTTGGGATGGTTTTACAAAGTATGAATTAGAAAAGGAAGTTGATAGAAAAATTTTTAAAATAGAAGAAGCAAGATGTAATCACTGCAAAAGAATATTTAATGGAGCTAGTAGGTTGGGGACAACACATTTGAAAAATCACCTTGATAAGTGCCATTCATTTTTGAAGAATACTAATGTCAAAGGCCAACTAATGTTACAAACATCATTGCAAAAAGAGGATGGCACTTGTTCTTTGAGTACCTATACATATGATGGAGATGTTAGTCGTAAGAAGCTTATACGGATGTTTGTTATGCATGAATACCCATTTGCTATGGTTGAGCATAAAGGATTTATTGATTTTGTTAAGTCTTTAAGACCATCTTTTGAATTAAAGAGTCACATAACCCTTAGAAAAGGGATTATGAAAATATATTTAGAGGAAAAGAAAAAAGTTTATGATATGTTTGGTCTACTTTCATGTCGGATAAGTGCAACTATGGATTTGTGGACTTCTAGACAAAACAAGTCTTATTTATGTGTGATAGCACATTTCATTGATGATGATTGGAATTTGAAAAAGAAAATAATTAATTTTATGTATATGGGAGGAAGACATACTGGAGTCAATTTGTGTAATACATTTATCAAAAATATGATTGATTGGAACATTGATCGTAAGTTATTTGTATTAACATTGGATAATGATCGTGCCAATGATGTATGTGTCAGAGAAATCGTGGATAGGCTTCAAGGAGCACTTGTATGTAATGGCCAGTTCTTTCATGTGAGATGTGCTGCACATATTATTAATTTAGTTATGCAGGATGGACTAAAAAAAATTAATATGGCAATTGAAAATATCAGAGAAATGGTAAAGATTGTTCGAAGCTCTCCACTACAGTTAGAGGAGTTTGAAAAGAGGGCTAAAGAATGTAATTTGGATATACGTAGAGGTTTGTTAATTGATGTCCCAACATGGTGGAACTCTACGTACATGATGCTTGTTATTATAAAGAGGCTTTTAAAAGATTGCAGTGTCTTGATCCTTACAAATATGATATGTGCCCAACAAATGATAACTGGATAGAGGTAAAAACATTTTGTCAAGCTTTGAAAAACTTCTATAACATCACCAAGCTCTTTTCAGGCACATTATATCCAACTGCAAATCTCTTTTTTCAAGAATTTTGTGAAATTCAATTGCAAATTATTGAATGGTGCACAAATCCTAAGGATCAACTTTTTCTCTTTATGGCATTATCAATGAAGAAGAAGTTTGACAAATATTGGCAACAATCTAATCTCATGCTAGCAGTGGGTTCATTCTTAGATCCTCGTTACAAAATGAAGATGATAGAATTTTATTACTCACAGATTTACTCTTTAAATGGAGAAAAAGAGATCAGTGATATTCAAAATATTATTTGAAACCTTTATAGTGAGTATGAAAAAAAAATTCCTTTATTTTCTATTCCAATTACTCATGATATTAGTTCATCAAGAGATAGCGGATATATTTCTGATGAGTTTGATGAGATGGAAGGAAGAAAAAAAGGTTTGCACAATTTATGAAGAAGAATGCACAACAACAACAAATTAGAACATATTTGGATATATATATGGAGGAATATATTTGGTCATGGGTTGAAGGTGATGCTTTTAATATTTTAGGCTGGTGAAAATCTAATGGTCCAAAGTATCCTATCTTATCTCAGATTGCAAGAGATATTTTGGCAATTCTAGTATCTACTGCAGCTTTAGAATCAGCATTTAGTACAGATGGACGAGTGATAGATGCATTTCAAAGTTCATTAGATCCTGATATTATTGAAGCTGTGATTTATCTTCAAGATTGGCTGAGATCTGAAAAATAAGGTAACTTATTGCATTTTATACAATATTTTTATTAGATTTAACTTATTTATAATATTTTACTATTTTTTAAAATTTCGTTTTAGGTCATATTACTTCCATTGTTCATGATCTCAATTCTCCTCACTACAACAGAAAATAAATATAGCGACGCAAAAATGCGTCACTAATGCATCTCTAAACTAGGTTTTGCGACGTATTAGTGATGCAACTGTAGCGTCGCTGTAAGTCTCATCACAGAATGAATTTAGTCACAATTATGTCGCTAAATAACGACTCTCAGCGACGCATTTATTGCGTCACAATATTGCGACGCAACGTCTTTGCATCGCAATATTGCGACGCAAGGTCGTTGCGTTGCAATATTTAATAATAATATTTTAGAAATATTAGCTACACAATTTCAGCCACTAATGAGTCGCTAATTAAATTTTTATAAAAAAATATTAAAAATTAAAAATTAAAACAGTTAAATTTAATATTGCGATGCAACCAAGTGCGTTGCAATATTATGACGCTAAACGTTGTATCGTAATATTTAATAATAATATTTAAGAAATATTAGCGATGCAATTTCAGTCGCTAATACGTCGCTAATTAAATATTTTTTTAAAAAATAAAAAAGATTAAAAATTAAAATGGTTTAATTTAATATTGCGACGCATTCAATTGCATCGCAATATTTAATAACAATATTTTAGATATATTAGCGATGCAATTTCAATCACTAATGCGTCGCTAATTAAATTTTTTTAAAAAATATATAAATATTATAAATTAAAATGATTAAATTTATAAAAATTATGATCAAAACACTGATATTGATCGAAACACTAATATTAATCAAAACATTCATCATTAAATTTTCAAAAATAATTAATATATTAAAATTTTGAAGTTTCCATGTACAACACATAAAAGTAAAGAAAAAAATACATCAAGAATCTTCACTATTACGATCACGTGGTGGCTGGAAACCCTGCGACATGCGGCTAACCAAATCCCGCATGTGATGCATCTGCTCTCTTATGTGAGAGAGCTCGTGCTGAAGGACTTCCGTGTGCTGGTCGAACTCGTGCTGAAGGACTTCCGTGCACTTGTCGAACTCCTGCTGAATCTCCTACCGAACGTCCTGCCAAACCTCCTCCGTAATAGATCTCCGAATATCCTCTAAACGCTCGGCAGGAATATCGCCAGAATAGCGCGAACTGGAGGCCTGCTGGGGAAAATATGCAGAAGCTCTAGTGCCCAGACCATATACCCTGCAGTCTCACGGTTGGGCACCAACAGCCTCCAAAAACACACGTCGACTCTCCTCTGATGAGAGTTCGATGGGCGGTCCCCCATCAGTGGAGTCGACCTACGATGTCTGGGACTGAAGCTTCTCGACTCATGCCTTTGAATTATAAAATCAACAATAAATGAATCAATAAATTTCTCTAAATAAAATTTTAAAAATTAAATAGATACAATATAAAGCTAATTTCTTACTGCAACCTTTCGTGATCGTGTATCGACCCAGGAACCGTCCCTCCTGGTGTGTGTCGCCCTGAATAGACGAAACTCACCAGGATCTCTGCCCTCCTGTTCAGACTACAACAACAGAAAGAAAAATTGATATAAATAAAGTATTTATAAATAACTAAATTAGTAATTAAAATATTTAAGTTTTCTTACCATGCGGCATCTATGCTCCTGAATCGAAATAGACCCCGCAGTGTGGCGGGAGAGACCCGTGCCAGGACCGCCCCTCTCGGATCGGCGGTTCATGCTGGTTGATGTGGACCTCCTGTGCCAGCCATCAGACTGCCATACCTGCTGCCACTCGTGCCAAATACCCTCCGGTACATGGGTAGGACGCTCACCCGATGTCCTCCAACGATGAAGCATGTCGGAGTATCGACGTGCTGTAAGAGCATTCCATGCTGCCCTAATGGCATCATGGATAGCAGGGTCCCACGTAAACTTTTTCTGCATTAAAATAAATAGTTAGTTTAAAAATTTATTAAGATTAAAAAATTTAAGATAAATTGTATTTAATAAGTTTACCTGAAACTCTGAAAAATAAAACTCCCTTGTGGCTGCAGATACATGGCGCCAATAGTAGCCACTGGGATCAGCACGCCTCTGAAATATAGAGCTGATATGGCTCGATACATGATGCTGCTCAATAAATCTATTAAAAAAATGCATGTTTATAGGTAATTGACTTAAAAACATAAACGATATATTTACAATTACTATATACTTACAGCCCATGAGCATCCAGTCCAAGTACGGTGCGGCCGACAATGGAAGAACTCTCAGATGTATGTGCCAATCGGCTGGATGATAATACTAATACAGGATCACCGCCGGTGGCTGAAGAGACCGGAGGTTGTGCGATGTGTGGAGATCCGAACTCTCCATATCCAAAGCTCATAGGATATGATGCGGCAGGGCTACGTCTCTGCTCACTCTGTCTGTCACCGGTAGATCTACCTCGGCCCGTCATACTGAAAATACTAAAAATTCATGAATGTTATTACAATTAATGATTAAATATGTAAAAATATAACATTTATAAAAATAAATTGAATTTGAAAAAACCTCTATGTTTAGTCGGTTTCATTTATTTCATAAAATGTTGGTTCAACATCCGATGCCGTATCGGACTGCGATTCAGTTTCATTATCATCGGAAGGAAACAGAACATTTGAATCCGCAATTTCTTGGACATCACCATTTGGATCTTTAAGTGATGTTTCAGGAGCCCTTGTGTCATCCTCAATTGCATGCATTTCCATCTCATCCTCTTGAAATGCAGGGCACTCGGCTGATTGACTTGATGAACTCTCATCTAATACGATTGTTGAATGTGGGACGATTTTAAAAATAGCCCACCAATCTCGCTTGTCGTTGCGCAAACTTGATATCCGCAGTAAAACACTTGCTGAGCTTGGGATGCAAGGATGAATGGATCATATTTCTGCAATCTTCGTCGATGGTTCACTTCAACTAGATTGTAGTCGTTATGAACCCTTTTTCACACAGAAAGTGTCGGATCGAACCAATCACAATGAAACAATACGGTTCGTTTAATAGGCCAACCGGGATATTCAACTTCAACCACCTCTACTACTTTTCGTAATAATCCTGCATATTTGCTCCAATCCATGATCCATCCGATCGGCGATGATCGATCCGACCATTGCAATCCATCCGATCGGCGATGATATCCGACGGTTGCGAGTGATCCAAGCCATGATCCCGATCGGGGATGATCGATCCGACCATTATATATAGAACCGATCAGCGATGATCCGACGGTTGCGATCGATCCAAGCCATGATTCCGATCTGCGATGATCAATCCGACGGTTGCGATCCATCCAATCGGCGACGATATCCAATGGTTGCGATTGATTGAACTCATGATCCCGATCGGCGATGATCGATCCGACGGTTGTGATCCAACTAATCGGCGACGATCCGATGGTTGCAATCGATCCAGGCCATGATCCCAATCGATGATGATCGATCCGACCGTTGCGATCCAACCGATCAGCGACGATCCGACGGTTGCGATCGATCCAAGCCATGATCTCGATCGGCGATGATCGATTCGACCGCTGCTATCAATCCGATCGATGACGATCTGACGGTTGCGATCGATCCAAGCCATGATTCCGATCGGGGATGATCGATCCGATCATTTTGATCCATCCGATCAGCTACAATATCCGACGGTTGTGAGTGATCCAAGCCATGATCCTGATTGGCGATGATCGATCCGATCGCTGCGATCCATCCGATCGGCGACGATCCGATGGTTGCGATCGATCCAAGTCATGATCTTGATCGGCAATGATCGATCCAACCGTTGCCATCCATCTGATCGGATGATCCGACGGTTGCGATCGATCCAAGCCATGATCTCGATCAGCGATGATCTGACGGTTGCGATCGATCTAAGCCATGATCCTGATATGCGATGATCGATCCGACCGTTGCGATCCATCCGATCGGCGATGATATTCGACGGTTGCGATCGATCCAAGCCATGATCCCAATCGATGATGATCGATCCGACCACTACGATCCATCCGATCGGCGACAATCCGACGGTTGCGATCGATCCAAGCCATGATCTCGATCAGCGATGATCGATCCGACCGTTGCGATCCATCCGATCGAGGATGATATCCGACGGTTGCGATCGATCCAAGCCATGATTCCGATCGAGGATGATCGATCCGACCGTTGCAATCCATCCGATCGGCGACGATCCGATGGTTGTGATCAATCTAAGCCATGATCCCAATCGGCGATGATCGATTCGACGATTGCGATCCATCCAATCAGTGACGATATCTGACAGTTGCAAGTGATCCAAGCTATGATCCCGATCGGTGATGATCGATCCAACTATTACGATCCAATCGATCGGCGATGATCCGACGGTTGCGATCGATCCAAGCTATGATCCCGATCAGCGATGATCGATCCGACCGTTTCGATCCATCCGATCGGCTACGATATCCGACAGTTGCGAGTGATCCAAGCCATGATCCCGATCGGCGATGATCGATCCGACCGCTGCGATCCATCCGATTGGTAACAATCCGACGGTTGCAATCGATCCAAACCATGATCCTGATCGGCGATGATCGATCCGACCATTGCCATCCATCCGATTGGCGACGATCCGACAATTGTGATCGATCAAAGCCATGATCCCGATCGGCGATGATCGATCCGACCGTTGGATCCATCCGATCGGCGATGATATCCGACGATTGCGAGTGATCCAAGCCATGATCCCGATCGGGGATGATCGATCCGACCATTACATATAGAACCGATCGGCGACGATCCAACGGTTGCGATCGATCCAAGCCATGATCCCAATCGGTGATGATGACTCGACCGTTGCAATCCATCCGATCGGCGATGATCAACGGTTGCGATCGATCAAAGCCATGATCCCGATCGGCAATGATCGATCCGACCGTTGCGATCCATCCGATCGGTGACGATATCGGACAGTTGCGATCAATCCAAGCCATGATCCCGATCGGCGATGATCGATCCAACGGTTGCGATCCATCCGATCGGCGATGATATCCGACGATTGCGATCGATTGAACCCATGATCCCGATCGGCGATGATCGATCCGACGATTGCGATCCAACTGATCGACGACGATCCGATGGTTGCGATCGATCCAAGCCATGATCCCAATCGACGATGATCGATTCGACGGCTGCGATCCATCCGATCGGTGACGATATCCGATCGGTTGCGATCGATCCAAGCCATGATCCCAATCGGCGATGATCGATCCGACCGCTGCGATCCATCTGATTGGCAACGATCCGACAGTTGCGATCGATCCAAGCCATGATCCCGATCGGCGATGATCGATCTGACAGTTGCGATCCATCCGATCTGCGATGATTCGATGGTTGCGATCGATCCAAGCCATGATCTCAATCGGCGATGATCGACAACGGACACTGCCGTGGCCGGCAAGAAAGGGGGGAACCACTTTATATTTTTGTTATTTTTTTTCACGGGAGGGGTTTTGGAAAAAAACCCCTTTTTTAATTTTACTAGCGGCCTGGCAGTGGCCAGGCCACGGCCTTGGTTGCCGACCACAGCCACGATAAAAATTATTTTTTTGTTATATGCGTCGCTAAATTAACTATTTGTTTTTTAATTTTTTGGGTTTTTGCGTCGTTATATTAATAATTAAATTTTTTATTTTTTTGGTATATGCATCACTATTGCGTCGCTAAATAGCGACGCAACCGTTGCGTCGCTATATTAACAACTTTTTTTAATTTTTTTAGGTTTTTGCATCGCTAATGCGTCGCTATATTGCGACGCATAATGTGCGTCGCAATATAGCGACTCAATGTTGCGTCGCTATATTAAAAATTAAATTTTTTAATTTTTTGGTATTTGCATCACTAAATAGTGACGCAATCACTGCGTCACTAAATTAACGAAATTTTTAAATTTTTTGGGTTTTAGCGACGCAATAATGCGTCGCTATATTGTGATGCAAACAGTTGCGTCGCAATATAGCGATGCATTATTGCGTCGCTATATTGAAAATTAATTTTTTTATTTTTTTGTTAAATGCATCGCTATTGCGTCATTAAATAGTGATGCAATCACTATGTCGCTATATTAATGATTTTTTTTAAATTAAAATGGTTTTTGCGTCGCTAATGCATCGCTATATTGCGATGTAAATTTACGACGCATAATTGTGTCGCTATATTAAAAATTATATTTTTTTATTTTTTATTATTTGCATCGCTATTGCATCGCTAAATAGTGATGCAATTACTGCGTCGCTATATTAACATTTTTTTATTTTCTGATTTTTGCGTCGCTAATGCGTCGCTATATTGTGACGCATTATTATTGCATCGCTAATTGAGTCGCTATTTTTTTTTCTCGCTGAGTTGTCGCAATTTGATCGCAATTTAATGATGCAAAAATGCGTCGCTAAATTGGCATCGCTATTTCTGATTTTTCCTGTAGTGCCTGCTATGTTGGATAAGGTAAATGCAAATGATGTGTAGTTTTTAAAGAATAAGTTATTATTTTTATTTATATATATTGAACTTTTGTACTAATAATATCTTAACATGTTTTATTTCAGGATGATTAGAGCATTGAAGATTGTCATATGATGTTATTCAATGATTTGTGAACTTTTTACTTAATAGTTTATGAAATACTTCTTATGACATTTGAGTTTATGAGATGCATTTAAGATTTATCGTCAACAAATCCTATTAAATATGTTCATGTTATGACTTAATGCTTTCAGCTATATAATATGAATCATATGATGCAAATACTATATGGCATATGCAGGTTGCCAATGTTGCCATGTATCAGGGGCAATCGATACCGACCTCAACCTGCAATTTTGCCTTGTTTATTTCATTCCAAAAATTTTGTGCTTGTGTGGGTTGTGATAATATTTTGAGCCTATTCAATTTTATTTGGCAATGATGATAGGGACTTCCAATTTGTTTTGACGCTCAATGTGTGGGCTGTGAAATCATGACTTGAACGGCATTTATAAATGCAACCGTTGTGATTTGTGAAGCATATGTTTGATACTGAAATCATGACTTGGAGGGCATTTCTAAATGCAACAGTTGTGATTTGTGAAGCATATGTTTGACACTCTATCTGAGCCAAGGGCCATGATGTTAGGCAGATTCATAGCATTTCATGACTCGGATGCATGCAAATTGTAACCATCAGGAAATAACAGCTAATAATGTCTTTCTGAGCCAACTCAAGTCTTTCTGAGCCAACTCAAACTATGTCCATATATCTGATAAGTTACTAGCGTCCTGGAGGATATTTATTCATTTCCTTGATAAGGTCTGTGATATATTTCAAGAATCATACGTCTTTGATCAGGTATGTGATATATTTCAAAAATCATACTTCGTGGATGCTTGGCAAATTACTTATTTTTAACCTAGCCCCTTGATATGATCATTTATATATTATAAAACTTGACCTTTGTCCTACGTTTTTGTTCCTTTGTGTTCTTCAGGTTGGTAATTGTTTGGGCACTTTGATCAAAACATTCAAGGCTTCTTTCCTGCCATTCTTTGATGAACTTGCTATGTACATAACACCAATGTTGATAAGTCCTAAGAAACATGCTACTTGTATTTCTTAGTAGTACTCAAGAAAATATGCTTGACATTTTGTTTTTCCTGTTGTTTTTATGCATTTTTTTATATTAGTGAACTGCAAATTCTTATATATGTCTACATTTCCGTAAAAATTCTTGTCTCAATGCTTAATAATTTCCATCTCAAATATTTTAGGTCCTGTTGCTTAGTTGGATTTGTTGTGGATTTCAACTTCTTTCAAGTTTCTTAAGAGAACATTTATGTAGCCATATTCTTGTTGCCTATGTTTTGTTCTTGTGGTAGACAATAGGGAGTTTAGTGGCTTCTTTAGTATTCCTCTATTTATTAACTCTTTGACAACTATTCATCATATAATACCATCATAAGATCATAGAAATTTCTATCTTCATATTTGTATCCGTATCCGTATATAACAAATATGGATATGCTGAATATCCGATTCGTATCCATATCCCTATATAATAAATATGATATGCTGAATATCCAATTCGTATCCGTATCCGTATATAATAAATATGGATATGCTGGATATCCGATTTGTATCCGTATTCGTATATAATAAATATGGATATACTTGATATCCGATTCGTATCCGTATCCGTTTAGAATAAATATGGATATAAATTTTAATATCCGTTTAGTATTCGTATCCGTATTCATATTCATTAAAAAATATGAATATAAATTCGGATATACTACTATCCGATCCGTTTTCAGCTCTATTACAGACAATGTTCTCTAAATTTAAAATTAAAAAATTAAAAATACTTCAGCGCTGTTTGTTGGAAAAGAGAAAAAAAAAAAAAAAAACAAGTAAAAGTACGGTAGCTGAAATAATGCTGTTCTTTCGTCGGGAAAAAAAAAAAAAAGAAAGAAAAAAATAATAATAATAATAAATAAACAAAGTGCATGCGCCCATGCTAGCGTCCGCAAGTTTTATGGACCGTGGAAGTCGGTGCATCCTAATCCGATAACCTGGCCCTGTTTCTCCGAACCCACGCAACAAAACAATGATGCAACTTGACGCCACTTCGTTGGCTTCTCCCATGCTTCACCTGATGCTGATGCTCCGCCCCTTTTGACACTTGGGAAAAGTGCCCTGTTTGGTTCGCGCTCCAAAACATTATTTTTAAACGTATTGATTATATTAAAAAATTTAAGTTATAATTGATTAATTTTTAATATTTAAAAATATATTTAATTAATATTTTTTAAAATAATCTTTAAATTTAAAAATAATAAAAATTAAAATTTATAAGTTTTAAATATTTTAAGAAAGAAAGAATAATAATCTGTATAATATATTGAACGTTTTGAAAAAAAAGATAAAAACTTGGATAACATTTGAGATGGATTTAAAGAAAATATTATTTCAATCAGATTTATTTAAATTTTTAAGATTTTAAAAAATAATACAGTAAAATATTTTTTTATGCTATAAATTAAATTTTTTATTTTTAAAAATAAAAAAACTAACTAAATCAGTAAATTGGCTACCAAACGACCCTACCCCTGCCTCCAGCAAAAACGTGGAAAAATGAGATTTCTCCCATGCTTCACCCTGAGCCGCTCATCTCTCCTTGCGACTGCAGACCGAGAACCGCTCAAAGGGTCACTATACATAGACGACGAGAGAGATCACCTCTCAAAGCAAAACAAGGCAAGAAGCACCATGGAGTCCTTGCTTGCTCTCTTAGCTTCCTCATGTCTCCTCTTAATCCCGATAGCCGTATTCTTGTATGCCATGGCCACTCAAGCAAGCCTAAGGCTCCCTCCTGGCCCGGTGAGGCAATCCTCGGGCGGTCCTATGAATCTTAGTAAGATGTCTTTCTACCTCTTTAACAATAATTGATGGGGCCAGTTAACCCTATGGGCAACGATAACAGCATATTCTGGATGGCCCTATCCTCGGCAGCTTCCATCTTGGCCTCCCAAGTTAGCCCAGTCCAAGACGGCCTCCCATCTCGGCCTCCCATCTCGGGATCTCATACTACAAGAAAATTTAAATATAGCGACGCTCAAATGCGTCGCTAATGCGTCGCTAAACACCCTATAGCGACGCATTAGCGACGCAATTGCGGCGTCGCTGCGATAATCGTTTCAATCTCAATTTGTCGCAATTGCGTCGCTTAACAGCGACTCTCTGCGACGCAATAAATGTGTCGCAATATATTGCGACACAATTAAATGCATCGCAATATTGCGATGCAACATACATGTGTCGCTAATTTTAAAAATAATTTTTTAAAAATATTTGCGACGAAAAACCTCGTCGCAATTGAGTCGCTAATTAATTTATTTATTTTTAAAAAAATTTAATTAGCGATGCATTAGCTACTTAAATTGTGTTACTAATATTTCTAAATTATTATTATTAAATATTGCGATGCATTTAGTTGCATCGTAATATTTAATAATAATATATTTTAGATATATTAGCGACGTAATTTCAGTCGCTAATGCGTCGCTAATTAATTTTTTTAAAAAATATTGCGACGCCAGGTCATTGCATTGCAATTTTAATAATAATATTTTAAAAATATTAGCGATGCAATTTCAGTCACTAATGCATCGCTAATTAATTTTTTTTAAAAAAATAAAATATTAAAAATTAAAATGGTTAATACAATTTCATTACATTTAAATATTGATGGAAACATTCTTTACTCATATTAATCCAAACAATAATCATTCAATTTCTAAAAATAATTAATATATTAAAATTTTGAAATTTTCATGTGCAAAATATAAAAAGTAAAAAAAATACATCAAGAATCCGCGTGATCACGTGGAGGATGGAAACCCTGCGACATACGGCTAACCATATCCTGCAACTGAGGCATCTGATCTTGCACGTCTGAAGCTCCTACTGATGGCCTCGTATACGCTGCTCGAACTCGTGCTTGAACTCCTGCCGAACGTCCTGCCGAATGTCCTACCGAACCTCCTCCGTAATAGATCTCCGAATGTCGTCTAAACGCTCGGCAGAAATATCACCAGAATATCGCGAGCTAGAGGCCTGATGGGGAAAATATGCAGAAGCTCTAGTTCCCAGACCATAGACCCTGCAGTCTCGTGGCTGGGCACCAACAGCCTTTAAAAACACACGTCGACTCTCCTCTGCTGAGAGTTCGACGGGCGTCTCCCATCAGTGGAGTCGACCTGCGATGCCTGGGAGTGAGCTCCTCGACTCGTGTCTTTGAATTATAAAAACAACAATAAATGAATCAATAAATTCTCTAAATAAAATTTTAAAAATTAAACAGATACTACATAAAGCTAATTTCTTACCGCAACCTCCCGTGATCACGTATCGACCCAGGAACCGTCCCTCCTGGTGTGTGTCGCCCTGAATAGACGAAACTCACCAGGATCTCCGCCCTCCTATTCAGACTACAACAATAGAAAGAAAAATTGATATAAATAAAAGTATTTGTAAATAACTAAATTAATAATTAAAATATTTAAGTTTTCTTATCATGCGGCGTCTGTGCTTCTGAATCGAAATAGACCCTGCAGTGTGGTGGGAGAGACCCATGCCAGGACCGCCCCTCTCGGATCGGCGATTCGTGCTGGCTGATGCGGATCTCCTGCACCAGCCATCAGACTGCCACGCCTGCTGCCACTCATGCCAAATACCCTTCAGCACATGGGCAGGACGCTCACCCGATGTCCTCCAACGATGAAGCATGTCGGAGTATCGGCGTGCTGTAAGAGCATTCCATGCTGCCCTAATGGCATCATGGATAGCAGGTCCCACATAAACTTTTTATGTATTAAAATAAACAGTTAGTTTCAGAATTTATTAAGATTAAGAAATTTTATATCAGTAATAAATTGTATTTAATAAGTTTACCTGAAACTCAAAAAATAAAACTCCCTCGTGGCTGCAGATACGTGGCGCCAATCGTAACCACTGGGATCTGCATGCCTTGAAATACGGAGCTGGTGTGGCTCGATACATGATGCTGCTCAATAAATTTATTAAAAAAATGCATGTTTATAAGTAATTGACTAAAAAACATAAACATATATTTTTAATTAGTATATACTTATAGCCCATGAGCATCCAGTCGAAGTACGGTGCGGCCGATGGTGGAAGAACTCTCGGAGGTATGTGCCGATCGGCTAGATGGTAATACCAATGCAGGATCACCACCGACTGCTGGAGAGATCGAAGGTTGTGCGATGTATGGAGATCCGAACTCTCCATCTCCAAAGCTCATTTGATCTGATGCAGCAAGGCTACGTCCCTGCTCACTCCGTATGTCATCGGTAGATCTACCTCTGCCCGTCATACTGAAAATACTAAAGATTCATGCAATTAAATTACGATTAATGATTGACTATGTAAAAATTTAATACTTATAAAATAAAGTTGAATTTAAAAAAACCTCTATGTTTAATCGGTGTCATTTGTTTCGTGAAATATTGGTTCAACATCCAATGCGTATCGGACTGCGATTCAGTTTCATTATCATCGGAAGGAAACCGAACATTTGCATCCGCAATTTCTTGGACATCACCATTTGGATCTCTAAGTGATATTTCAGGAGCCCTAGTGTCGTCCTCAATTGCATGCATTTCCATCTCATCCTCTTGAAATGAAGGGCACTCTGCTGATTGACTTGATGAACTCTCCTCTAATACGATTGTTGAACGTGGGATGATTTTAGAAACAGCCCACCAATCTCGCTTGTCATTGCGCAAACTTGGATATCCGCACTAAAACACTTGCTGAGCTTGGGATGCAAGGATGAATGGTTCATATTTCTGAAATCTTCGTCGATGGTTCACTTCAACGAAATTGTAGTCGTTATGAACCCTTTTGCCCACAGGAACTGTCGGATCGAACCAATCGCAACGAAACAATACGGTTCGTTTCATAGGCTAACCGGGATATTCAACTTCAACCACCTCTACTAACTTTCTGTAATAATCCTGCATATTTGCTCCAACACTTTCTCCTTTAACTCACACGCCCCAGTTCTGCGTGCCTCTTGAAGCTGTTAATCGTTCAATCTAAAATTTGTACCCATTAACAAACTAGCCAGTAGAGGTTGTTACGGTCTTCAATGGCCATTGCGATAGACATTTAATGAAAATATTATCGGTTATGGACCATGGACCGTTTACCTATAAATTAATAAGCTATTCACAACCAATTCAAAAATAAAAGCCATTATTGAAATTGATTGAGTGATACTACTCACAAATTCATAAAACCAGTAAGCGAACTCCGTTTCTAACTTCTGCCCAATTGCAACTTGACTGATGTCGGGATTCATCTGTCGTTGTCTATCACAATACATCCTTATGGGATGATAAGGATTAAAACTTATGTTAGTAATTAAATATTGTGGTATATTGTAATTTAAATTAGAAGTTCCAATTAAGCATTGAAGTATACACTTACTCAATATATGGATCGACTTCTCTACAGTTCATTAGGATGTAATAATGTGCTGCATTATACTCCATATCGCTAAGATTTCTTGACTTCTGCCCCCCAAATGAACGGCCGATACCTTTAAAAATTGATATTCTACCATCATTAGGTTCTCCTTTGTCCATACATACGTCATCGTTACGACCAAGATTTCGGCTCCTCGTGTGGATGTGACCCTCAAAGTAATGCGAGGCAAAAGCTGAAACTTCTTCGACCAAGTGTGCATTACATATTGAATCTTCAACCCTTGCCTTATTACGCACATTATTTTTTAACTTCTTAAGGTACCTATATGTAAAGTTGAGACAAAAAATTAACCAATTTTTTTGTAATAAAATAATATTTGAAATGTCAACATGTCTTAATGATGTATATATTTACCTCTCAAAAGGATACATCCAGCGATACTGCACGGGACCAGCTATGCTCGCTTCGTATGGCAAGTGAACCGGTAAATGCTCCATTGAGTCAAAAAAATTGGGAGGAAATATTCGCTCCAGCTTGCATAAAATAATTGAAATTTCCTCCTCAAGCCTTGCCATGGATGCAGAAGTAATGACTGCGGCAGATAACTCCTTGAAGAACAAGCTGAGCTCCATCAATGCCTTCCAGACATGTTGCGAAAGCAACTCACGAAAAGCTATAGGCAATAACTGTTGCATGAAAACATAGCAGTCGTGACTCTTCATGCCGAACAACTTGAGCTTATGCATGTCCACACACCTACCGATATTGAGGCATAACCACCTAAAAATTTTAACCCTCTAAGCCAGTTACATAAAACTTCTTGTGAATTTCTGTCAAGAGTGTAACAGGCTTTAGGATAGGTCCGTCGGCACTCCGCCTCAAATCACCTCTTCTGCAATACTGATTAAGTTCTTCTCTTGACTTTGCAATGTCTTTGGTTTTTCCCGGGATGTTTAGCATCATGTTAAATATGTTATCAAAGAAATTTTTCTCGATATGCATAACATCCAAGTTGTGCCGGATGAGATTTGTGCTCCAATAAGGCAAATCCCAAAACTATCAAAAACATTGCAGTATCTTTCATGCACTTCCATGGAGGAAGGTTATATACAATCAGTATCACAGGCAACATGAATATTGTTGCCCTGCTTGACCGAATGGTTGGAAGCCATCGGTATAAAGACCTAATCTCACATTCCTTATATCTTCAGCGAAATCAGAATGATTTTCATTGAAATTCTTCCAAGCTTTTGAATCTGATGGATGCCGCATTTCATCCTCTTTGGATTCATGTTCGGCATGCCATCTCATATCAGCAGTTGTAGCCTCAGATCTGTATAATCTCTGCAGGCGTGGAGTAAGAGGAAAGTAATGCATCCTCTTGTAAGGAACACTTTTCCTCCTACTTGTACTAGCTCCCCCTTCACCATTTTTGTACCTCAATTGCCCACAAATCTTACACAATCTCAGCTCTGAGTCTTCACCCCAATATATCATACAATTGTTCAAGTAACAATCGATCTTATTAACCGGGAGCCCAAGCCCACGCAACAACTTCTTCGTTGACTAAAAAACTATCTCCTACAACATTATCATTTGGTAAAATTTTCCTTGATTAACCCAGCTACAGAATTAAACACCTTTTCTGATAATTGATGTTTTGCCTTAATATTCAACAACCGAGCAGCCGTAGACAACTGGGAATGACCCTCACAACCAGGATACAATTCTTGATTTGCAGCACGCAACATATCATAAAATTGCTGTGCATCTAGATTTGGTTCTTCCATAAATATATTCTGATTGAATTCATTACCCGATGCATTCATCACCATTTCTTCATATATGTTTAAATTTACAAATGGTTCATCTTCGGGAATTGACACTTGTTAGTTTGTAATAGCTACTGGAATTTCCTCTGGTTCACCATGACAGTACCAAACATCGTAATCAGGAACAAACCCCTTTTTACACAAATGCACCTTAACAGTTTCAACATCTCTGTAGGCTTTATTCTGACACCTGTGGAAGTTGCATGGGCACCTAATCCTAGGCACATCCATCCATTCAGGTTGGCTACATGCAAATGCGATAAATTCTTCCAATCCATTCAGAATATCTGGATTAAGCAAGCCATCTTTTATCCTTGCATACATCCACGAGTAAGCCCCGCTCATTTTTGACCGACTTATACAATTTCTGGTATACCATTAAAGGAAACCACAATATAAAACTATATTAGCATTAGTACATATATAACTAAATTATTTCTTTTACTCAACTAAGGTAAATAACAACTACGTAAATCATTTATAACTAAACCAATTTTCTTTACACAACTAAGGTCCCTATCCTGCAAGGCCGGGCCACGGCTACGATCCTTGCCATGTGCTAGCAAGGACCGAGGCACAGGTTCATGCCAGGCATAATGCTAGGGATTGGGTTCGGGTTGGGCCGCAATGCGGTCCGTTCAATTATTGGACTTCACAAGTAATCAAGTGTCCTAAATTACTTTCACCTTCACTCTATGTCTAAAAGGTGAGGCCCTATCCCATTAAAGAATATTTTTTGTGATATGTTATTCTGCTATTAATTATCATCGATGGTTTACGTTGAAATTTCAGCAGCATTTCCCCATATGTTCTCTTAAATGTGTGGCATATATGCCACACTAGGAGAACGCATGAGCAAATACAAACCGCAATCTCAACCAACGATGATTAATAGCAAACTAACATATCACAAAAAATATTCTCAAACTGTCCACCAGGACAATTTGAGAATTTGCAAGACTAAGTCTTACAAATTCTCAAACGGGTCTAAAGGTTATAGTGCTGTGATTAATATGGAAATCCGAAGACAATCGAACTTATGCTTGTTATTCATAAATTCTTGACAATTATACATATATAGGAATAGTGTTCTATATATATAACTGACTTCTTAAGATTATTATGTCCAATATAAATGTTTGTGAAGTCTAAAATATAAATCATTGAACCTGCTAAATTGTTGCTAAAAATTAAATAAAACTACAACAAGACTTTAATTCTAGCATTACATAATTTAATGCATCATTCAATTTGAAGAAGAATGTAAATAATCAAGACATAACAATTTTAAATAACTACAAATGCACATATATTATTGCATAAATAGCTTTAAAGAAACCCTAATAATAGAATTAGGTCTTTTTTAACCCTTAACTAAGAGTGACAATAGTAGTCTAAAACATGTTATTGGATATGAAACATAACATAATAATATTTTTTAATTAAATAATGATGATCATTAATAATCTAAATCATTGAATATGATGTTACTATTTCTAAACATTTATACATAAAAAAATTATAAGATTTAGATACTTTAACCGCATTAAGTGATCAAAAAATGAATTGTTTAAATTAATAACATCAATTTTTTCCAACTTGATGCATAAGCTGAACATTTTAATTCAAATTCTACATCTAATGGTTTAAAATATGAATGTAAAACCATTATTATGTAATTAATATTTTTTTTTAATGGTGACCTGGCCATCGCCGGCCACGGCCGCCAACGTGGCCGGCGCCTCAGGGGTGGGGGAAAAAGTCCACCCCATTTTATTTTTTTTAAACGGTGGCCTAGCCACCGTGGCCAGACCACCGCCGGCCACGGCCGCCGCCGTGGCCGGCACCTCAGGGGTTGGGGAAAAACCCCACCCCAATAATTTTTTTTAACAGGCCACTGTCGGCGCCTCAGGAGTGGGGGAAAAACCCCACCCCAATAATTTTTTTTAAAACGGTGGCCTGGACACCGTGGCCAGGCCACCGCCGGCCACGGCAGCGACTGTGGCTATCGTCTCCGGTGATGGCCGTGGCCGTGGCCTGAGACGACGGCCACGGCTGCCACCATGGCCGGCGCCTCAGGGGTGGGGGAAAAACCACCACCCCAACAATTTTTTTTTTAACGGTGGCCTGGCCACCGTGGCCAAGCCATCGCCGGCCATGGCGGCGACCGTGGCCTCACGAAAATGGGAGGGCGGGGGGGGGGGGGGGGGGGGGTGGGGGAGGGGAGTGGGGGGGGAGCTTACCTCACCGGGAGGGGGGGGGGAGCTGCCGCCGGTGGCTCCTAACGCCGGGGGAGAGGGCGGGGAGAGGCGGAGGAGGGGGACGACATGGATTAGGGTTAGAAGAGGAAGAAAAAGAGGGCGGGGGGGGGGGGGGGGGGGCACTCATATTATATACTAGGGTTTAGCGATGCAATTTTGCGTCGCTAAACCCTCGCTATTCTTTTTTAAAATTTATTATGGATTAGCAATGCAATTATGCGTCGCTAATCTATCGCTAATTTATCTTTTTTATTATTTTTGAAAAACTTAGCGATGCAAATAATGCATCGCTAATGAGTTGCTAATTTGGCGGCAATAATCAGNGTTCTCCCTGTGACCCCATCGATTCTGCAAGGAAGATGATGATGACAACACGAGCACAGGAGGCTTCCACCAGCCAGGCCGCGAAGCGCATTCCGCGGGCTGAGCAATCGGAGGCCAACCTCCGTGTTTCGCCCCCTGCACAGATGAGCTAGCCTGACCGGCTTGAGGTTCTAGCTCACCAGGTCCAGGACCTGATGACAATGGTACGGGGACTGCAGGAACACTGCTTTGCCGCTGCACCTCAACCCCCTCCGCCTGGTGAAGGGGTGTGGGGGACAATTCAATCTTATCAAGGCGGGACCCCACCCGAGGTCTTCCGTCACTCACCTCCTGAACCTCATCGCCAAGAGGCCTCAAAGCAACAGCGATCCCTTTCCCATCACTCTGGTTGTTCCCACCGATGGCCGGACGAGAAAGAATTCAGACGGGTGCGCTCCTTACGCTGGCAGTCTTCTTTGGCTTCCTCTTCTTACTCATCTAAAGACGGCGCCCTCAGGAAGACTACCCGTCGGGCCGAGCAACGGCTCAATGAGTATCATCGATGGTTGGAGGAGCTTAGCCGCCAGATCGCTAACCCTCATAGGACGGACTACGAGCACCACCCCCCGCTTTCCCGGCGCATCATGGAGGAACCAGTCCCGCCCTGTTTCGTCTCCCCCAGCTGGACCCGTACGACGGCACGATGGACCCACTGGACCACCTGGAGAGCTACAAGGTCCTCATGCAGGTCCAGGGAGCGATGGACTCCCTTCTATGTGTCACCTTTCTGGCTACCCTTTGCAAGGCGGCACGTGCATGGTATTCCCGCCTACCACCGCGCAGCATCAATTCATTCCGACAGCTCGAACGATCTTTTCTGGCCCACTTTGATGCATGCCGAAGATCCCACGAGTAGCTGATAGCTTATTTGCTGTCCAGCAAAGAAGTGGCAAGACCCTGAAGGACTTTGTCGCTCGGTTCAAGGAGGCAGCATTGGAGGTATATAACCTAGATGATTCTGTAGCCACTTTGCATTAAAGCGAGGACTTCGTCCTTCTAGGTTTACCTATTCCCTAGACAAGAAGCCTCCGAGTTCTTATGCCGAGCTTCTGAGCCGAGCGTAGAAATACATTCGTGCTGACGAGGCGGATTCTTCCATGAGGGAAGCTGATAAGAATCCCAGCAAGAAACCAGTGCCCACTGAGCATGCCAGAGCACGACCCCAGAAGCCTGAGCCTCCTCATCACCAAGATCGTCGGCCACAGACGCTTGTTCCTAAGGAGCAATTCACTCCCCTCATGGCTCGATATCTCACATCCTACTAGAAATCGAGGAGGAACCTTACTTCAAGCGTCCGACCCCCATGAAGTCTGGGACCCCCCATAATAAGGAACTTTACTGCCGGTACCACCGAGATTATGGTCATGACCGAGGACTGCCGCCATCTGAAGAAGGCCATTGAAGAGCTTGTGTCGAAGGGGAAACCTTCCTACTCCAAGTTCATCGGCGCCTCCGACACTTCAACCGGCGTGGACAATGCTCCTACGGAGAAGACCATAGCTATGATTTCCTGGGGGGCAGGTGGTGGTTCAAAAAGATAGCGAGAGGGAATAGACTCTGTAATTCCTTTCTTTGGAAAGGATTTAGATGGGGTAGTTAATAAGCATGACGACAGCGTCGTTGTGTCCATGACCATAGCCAAACATCCTGTAAAAAGAATTTTAGTTGATAGTGGAGTTCAGTGGATGTTTTGAGCTACGAAGCTTTTGTTCGGATGAACCTGTCAAAGTCTTCCCTCCGACCCGTCACCATGCCTTTAATGGGATTTACTGGGGACTCTGTGAGTGTTGAAGGGGAGGTTGCCCTCCCTGTCACGGCTGGAACCCCTCCGTGTCAAAGCACGATGGTCAAATTTTCTGGTGGTCCAAATCCCGCTGGCTTATAACGCTATCTTGGGGAGACCGGGATTGAATTTGCTAAATGTTGTGATCTCCACTAAGAGATTATTGGTAAGATTCCCCACGATGAAGGAGTCAGAGAAATGAAAGGAGAGCAAAGCCGCCACCGCTTTGCTATCACTTGTCTCCCAGTCCACTATTGGCAGCGTCGGCAATAACCTCTGAGCCGCTTGACCCCCGAGAGCTGGGAAGGAGGGGAGAACCAGCCGAGCACCTCCTAACCCTCCCCCTGGGGATGACCCGGCAAGGACCGTCCAGGTTGGGGCGTTACTTCCGATGGAGGCACGCGATCGACTTCTCACTTTCCTGCGTGCCAACACCGACGTCTTTGCATGGTCGTCCTCATACATGCCGGGCATCCCTGAGGAGGTGATCACCCATCGGCTCAACGTCAGGCTAGAGTGTCGACCGGTCCGACAGAAGAAAAGGAGCTTCGCTCAGACAGACAGAAAGCTATCGATGAGGAAGTTCGCAAGTTGACGGCTGCATGCCATATTCGGGAAGTTCATTACCCCGAATGGTTGGCCAACGTGGTGATGGTCCATAAGACTAATGGAAGCTGGAGGATGTGTGTGGACTTCACCGATCTCAACAAAGCATGCCCCAAGGACAGCTTTCCCCTGCCCCGGATCGATCAACTGATGGATGCTACATCCGGCCATGAGGTCCTTAGCTTCATGGATACTTTCTCTGGGTACAACCAGATCAGGATGAACCCGGTGGATGAGGAAGCTACCTCCTTCATAACTAAGAAGGGGTTGTACGGCTACAAGGTAATGTCATTTGGGCTAAAAAATGCGGGAGCCATCTACCAAAGGTTAATGAATAAAGTCTTCGAGGACCAGATAGGACGCAACATGGAGGTGTACGTGGATGACATGCTGACAAAAAGTGTCCACGCCACCGACCATATCGCCGACCTAACGGAGACTTTTGACAACCTTCGTCGATACCAGATGAGGCTGAACCCACGCAAGTGTGCATTTGGGGTGACAGCCGAAAGTTCTTGGGTTTCATGGTGACCCAGCGGGGGATCGAAGCAAACCCGGACAAAGTTCAATCCATCCTGGACATGAGGTCTCCCACCAACAAGAAGGAAATATAGCGCCTGACGGGAAGGGTGGCGGCCTTGAGCCGTTTCCTGTCCAAGTCCGCTAAGAGGTGCCTACCTTTCTTCAAGGCGCTCCGCAAGGCCAATGGATTCGAATGGATGAAAGAATGTCAGAAGGCGTTCGAGGGGCTAAAGGAATTCCTATCTACCCCGCCACTGCTATCCAAGCCAACAGGTGGAGAAGAACTCCTTATGTACCTCGCAGCTTCTTCCGAGGCCGTTAGTTTTGTGCTGGTCCGCGTGGACACCAATGGCATGCAAAAGCCGGTGTATTACACAAGCAAGGTGCTCCACGATACGGAGACCAGGTACTCGAAGATTGAAAGACTATCTTCGCGTTAATCGTGTATGCCCAGCGCCTGCGGCCATACTTCCAAGTCCACCCGATCGCGGTGATCACAGACCAACTTCTAAAGACAATTCTCGCTCGCCCGGATACTTCGGGTCGATTGGCGAAGTGGGCGCTCAAGTTGGGGGAATTTGATCTATCTTTCCGCCCTCGGTCGGCCATGAAATCCCAAGTCCTGGCGATTTTTTGGTCGAGTGCACCTGCGGCGAGGAGCAACCCGAAGAGCCCTCTACAAACCCCTCGCCTCTTGGAACCAGAGATGATGAATGGGTCCTTCATGTAGATGGGGCATCAAATTCTCAAGGGAGCGGAGCAGGCCTCATCCTGGCCAACTCGGATGGAGTTGTAACTGAGTGTGCACTCCGCTTCCTCTTTCTAGCCACCAATAATCAGGCGGAATATAAAGCTCTGTTGTCTGGGATAAGATTAGCCCGAGAGCTCGGGGTAAAGCGCCTTAGGGCGTTCACTGACTCCCAGCTGGTCGCTGACCAAATCACAGGGGAGTATGAAGCAAGGGATCCCATCATGTCCCGCTACTTAAGTATGGTGCAATCGCAAGCTTCTCTCTTAGCTTATTTTAATGTTAGCTATATCCCTCGAGGGGAAAATGCTAGAGCCGACGCTTTGTCCCATCTTGCCACCTCAACTGATAGGATGTTGGGAAGAGCTTATGTAGAGCACCTGGAAGCCCCGAGTATTGACGTAACAAGAGAAACTTTGCCAGTTGAGCAGGAGCCTTCCTGGATGGACGCTTATGTCCAATACCTTACCAATGGTACCCTCCCAGAAGACCCTGCCGAGGCCAGGAAACTCAAAAGATGGACCCCGAAGTTTTTCATAATGGAGGGAAAACTCTATCAAAGGTCGCTCTCATACCCGGTTCTCAGATGTGTTGGCCCCACAGAAGCAGATTATATCCTGCGAGAGATACATGAAGGTATATGTGGAAGCCATCTGGGGGGCAGAGCTCTCGCTTACAAAGCCCTACGGCAGGGATATTACTGGCTGACAATGAAGGAGGATGCGTCCGAACTTGTTAAGAGGTGTGACAGCTGCCAGCGCCATGCTAATATTCAACATCAATCGGCGTCCCAGCTGACCCCCCTGGCCGCACCCTGGCCCTTTGCCCAGTGGGGCATGGACATCCTGGAACCATTCCCTCCAGCCTCTGGACAACGCAAGTTCTTAGTGGTAGCAATTGACCATTTCACCAAGTGGATCGAGGCTGAGGCTCTCGCCAAGATCACCGAGGGCAAAGTAAGATCTTTCTTCTGGAAGTCTGTCGTGTGCCGGTTCGGACTGCCACACACCCTCGTTACTGATAACGGTCGACAGTTTGACAACACGGCCTTCCGAGAATTCTGCATCGGCCTGGGCATTCATCAACGATTCACCTCTGTGGGGCACCCCAAACCAATGCGCAGCCGAGGTGACCAACCGCATTATCCTCCAAGGGCTCAGGGCCCGGTTAGATGGCTGCAAAGGGCGTTGGGTGGAGGAACTCCCCAGTGTATTGTGGGCATACACACGATGCCACGAGCCCCCACCAGGAAAACTCCTTTCAGCCTGGTCTTTGGGACCGAGGCAGTCATTCCGGTGGAGATAGGTGTCCCCAGTCCCCGGACAGAGTTATACCACGAAGAGAGCAACCAAAATCAGCTGCGGGCCGATCTAGATTTAGTGGAAGAATTACGAGACCAAGCACAACTTCACATGGTGGCTTTCCGTCAGCGAGCGGCCAGATACTACAATGCTCGAGTACGCTCCAAGACGTTCCACCCTGGAGATTTCGTTCTGCGACGAGCTGAAGTATCAAAGCCGACGGAGGGAGGCAAGCTGGCACCGAAATGGGAAGGACCATACCATGTCAAGGAGGTACTTCATCACGGGGCATACAAAGTTGAAGAGCTAGACGGGAAACCGCTCCCTCGCACTTGAAACGCCGATAATTTACGCCAGTATTATCAGTAATGTGCTAACTTCATTAATTTGAACCTGCTTGATAGATTGATGTTCAAAATATTTTCATTGCTTTTCGAGTGATCACGCTTTTCACCAAAGACCGGCTCCGCGCCGGCACCAAAGCCCAGCTCCGCATCGGCAATTAAGCCCGGCTCCGTGCCGGCACCAAAGACCGGCTCCGCGTCGGCAATTGAGCCCGGCTCCGCGTCGGCACCAAAGCCCGGCTCCGCGCCGGCACCAAAGACCGGCTTGGCAATTAAGCCCGGCTCACGTCGGCACCAAAGACGGCTTAGCGTCGGCAATTAAGCCCGGCTTTGCGTCGGCACCAAAGACCGGCTCCGCGTCGGCAATTAAGCCCGGCTCCACGTCGGCACCAAAGACCGGCTCGCTCGGCAATTAAGCCCGGCTTCGCGTCGGCACCAAAGACCGGCTCCGTGTCGGCAATTAAGCCCGGCTCCATGTCGGCATCAAAGCCCGGCTCCGCGTCAGCACCAAAGCCCGGCTCCGCGTCGGCACCAAAGACCGGCTCTACGTCGGCAATTAAGCCCGGCTCCACGTCGGCACCAAAGACCGGCTCCGTCGGCAATTAAGCCCAGCTTCGTGTCGGCATCAAAGCCTTAGGTGAGTCATTATCCTTAGCTTCAGGTTCTTGATCTGAAGATACATTTAATTTTTCAATACCTCTTTCAATCAAAGATGTATCTTCCTCATCATCAATTTTACCCGAACTTGATGCTAAAGACTCATCAAACACTATATGAATGGATTCTTCTACAACTAAGCTTCTCTTATTAAATACTCTATATGCCTTACTAGATGTAGAATATCCTAGGAAAATACCTTCATCAGACTTTGCATCAAACTTCCAAGATTGTCCTTACCATTGTTATGAATAAAGCATTTACAACCAAATGCATGAAAATAACATAAATTAGGTTTCCTATATGCCATAGTTCATAGGGAGTCTTCTTAAGGATAGGTCTAATCAGGGCTCTATTTAGGATGTAACATGCTGTGTTTATAGCTTCCGCCCAAAAATATTTTGGAAGTTGCTTTCACATAGCATGGTACGGGCCATGTCTTCTAAAGTCCTATTCTTTCTTTCTACAACTCCATTTTGTTGTGGTATCCTAGGTGCTGAAAAATTATGATGTATGCCTTTTTCAAAACAGAATTTTTTAAATAAGTAATTTTCAAATTCAGGTCCATGATCACTTCTAATAGACACTATGATAGTGTTTTTCTTATTTGTGACTTTCTTAATGAATTTCAGGAATATTGAGAAAGTCTCATCTTTGTGAACCAAAAACATTACCCAAGTGAATCTAGAGTAATCATCTACTATCACAAGACCATATTTCTTTCCTCCTAGACTTGTGGTTCTAGTAGGTCCAAAAAGGTCCATGTGTAGTAGCTCTAGTGGCCTAGTAGTTGAAACAACATTCTTAGATTTGAAAGAAGTTCTTGTTTGTTTTCCAAATTGACATGCATCACAAATTCGATTATTTTCAAAATTTAAGCTAGGAATACCTTTAACTAGATCCATTTTCAATAGTTTAGAAATTAGGTGTGTGCTTGCATGACCTAATCTACGGTGCCATAGCTAACCAATCTCATTCATCTTAGCATTATTAGCAACTAAGCAATGATTATTTGAGATAAATTACTCAAATCAATTAAGTACACATTGTCATAACGTTTACCAACAAGAATAATGCTGTTATCAATGGGATTAGTAACAGTGCAAATAGAAGCTTCAAAGAAAACTTTGAAACCTTTATCACACAGTTGGCTAATACTTATCAAATTATGCTTAAGTCCATCAACATATAAAACATTATCAATATGAGTAGATGGAGTAATTTGAATCTTACCAATACCCATGATATGGCCTTGACCATTATCACCAAAAGTAACTACTCCACCTCTTTTTGATTCAAGGATGATGAATTGATCTTTGTCACCCGTCATGTGTCTTGAGCAACCACTATTAAGGTACCACTTTCTTTTCCGTCTGATGGCTGCAAGACACTCCTGCAAAATATTCATATCTTAACTTTAGGTACCCAAGCCTTCTTGGGTCCTTCATGGTTAGACGCAATAAATATTATTCCTTTAGGAACCCAAACCATCTTTCTTTTATCATGTGGAGTTTTACACACATAAGATTTATGTCATTTGTTTCCACATTTAAAACAAGTAATATTTGATGATTTTTCAGCATGTACAAAAATATTTTTCAAGGATTTTTGCTTTTTAAGTGGATTATATCCTAATCCAGCTTTATCAAAAATAGCTTTTTGATTGTCCAAAATCATATTAAGTTTGATAGAGCTCAAAGTAAATTTATCAACTATAGGTTTAAGTCTATCAACTTCATTTTTTAAGCTTTCATTTTCTTTCATCAAAAATTCTTTTTCTACAACATGCTTTTCATTTTCTAAAGATAGATTTTGCATTTGATTTTTCAGATCTTTGTTCTTTGAACTTAATTTTGCAAAATCATCCATTAATTCATAAAAAGCACTATGCAACTCATCGAAAGTAAAGTCATCAAGAAAACTCGGACTTACCTCATCATTGTCCGCCATAAAGCATAGATTGGCCATTTCACTCTTCTCTTCCTCTTCGGAACTTGAGCTTTCCGAATCACTCCATGTGGCCATCATTGCCTTCTTTTTGAATCTCCGGGTGCCTTTCTTTAGTTGTGGGCATTCAGATTTAAAGTGACCCGGCTTCTTGCATTCAAAACAGATAACTTCTTTTTCTTTGCCCTTGTCCTCATCTTTTCTAGCAAAGGGCTTTTTCTTTTTAAACTTCTTCTTCTTCATGAATCTTTTAAACTTCCTTGTGATGAGTGCCATGTCCTCATCATCACTTTCATCTTCAGATTCATGAGGCTCTTCCATATATTCAGAAATCTTAAGAGCCATAGTCCTCTTCTTCTTTGACTCATCATCATCAACATGTTGCTTAACTTGAAGCTCATAAGTCATCAAGGATCCCAATAATTCTTCCAGGGATAAGGTACTTAGATCCTTTGCCTCTTGTATTGCAGTCACTTTAGCTTCCCAAGTCCTAGGCAAGGAACGCAAAACCTTTCTCACAAGATCAGAATTATCATAAGATTTACCAAGACTTTTTAAACCATTAACTATATCAGTAAATCTTGTAAACATATCAGAAATAGATTCACATGCATCCATTTTAAACAATTCATACTTATGAACTAGCATGTTAATCTTGGATTCCTTGACTTGATTTGTTCCCTCATGGGTACCCTCAAGTCTATCCCAGATTTTCTTAGCAAAAATACAAATAGATATACGATTGAATTCATTTGCATCTAATGAATAGTAAAATATTCATAGCCTTGGCATTAAGTTGTGCCAATTTTTTGTCATGTTCATCCCATTCCATTTCCGGTTTAGGAATCTTCATGCCATTAACTCTAGCAGTGGGTGTGTGTGGTCCATTGACTATAATGCTCCATAGATCATAGTCAAGTGCTTGAATGAAAATTTTCATTCTAGCCTTCCAATAACCATAGTGTAAGCCATTAAACAAGGGTGGTCTATTTGTAGATTGGCCTTCTGAAAAAGATGAACCAGCTTGAGTTGCCATGTGGATCTTTGACTCTTGATCGTTAGATCAAATCAAATGAGCACTGGCTCTGATACCAATTGTTGGTCCAGATAGCAACCCAAGAGGGGGGGTGAATTGGGTTTTTCAAAAATTAAACTCTTTTTAAAAACAATCCCTCAGCGGAAGTGAAAACTTAGATGTACACGAATTAAAATAGAGTATGCACAGATAAAGAGTTGGAGACAAGGAAACAATCACTGCAAACACAAGAATTTTATAGTGGTTCGGTGTACCTACACCTACATCCACTCCCAAGTACCTCTTGGGTCCACACTATAATCAATCTGATTACAGCAGAGTTGTTTTACAAGCTCATAACTCGAACTTGTTGTTTTCCGAGTGCACAATGAACCCAGCTGGTTTTCAAGGCTCACCAGCACAAAACCTTACAACACAAGCAACTGCTTGCACAAGGCTAACAGCCTCAACTGAATCAATCCTTGATTGACCCAGCAAACAATAACGTTTTACAAATCAAGAGCTCCTCCAATGAGCAAATATGCAATGATAGAATAAAGATAAAGAGATAGGAATCAAAGCCTGATTTGTAGATCTTGGTGGCTTGCTTCTTCTCTTCTCTTGAGTGGATCTTCCTTTAGAATGCTCTTGAGGCTCAGAAGATCAGAAACTAGGGCTTGCTTCTTCTTTTGAGATTTCTTCAAAATAGAACTAAGAAAGCTAGAAATCTCTCTCTTTTCTATTGGGAAATCAATATAATCTTTCCTTTCGAATCTTTCCTCTTTTCTCTTTTGATTTTCTGATGAATTTCACTCTTGTTTTTCTTATTTCTCTATTTTTCCTCTCTTCTTTTCTTCCTCTTCTTATTTTTTTTTCGGATACAAAAAAACCCCTTCTTATAGACCCTTCTTAATCCATAAATAGCTGAAAACTATCCGTTAGAAACAAGTGTAAGAAGAATTAGAACCAAATAGGGTAATAGCCGTTAGGATTAAAAGGATAAAAATAAAGTTTAGAGACATTCTGACAGTTCTGGAGTCATTTTTGACAATCTGGAGTCGACTCTAACTTTTCTAGAGTCAGCTCTAAATCGAAAATCCCCAATCCGCTCGATCTGGAGTCGTCTCTGACTTTTCTGGGGTCGACACAAAAATCCTCTGGAGTCGACTCTAACAGTTCAGGTGTCGACTCTACGTCGTGACCAGAAAAACCATCGTTCTGTCTTTCTGTTGGAGTCGGCTCTAACAGTCTAAGTGTCAACTCTAAAGTCTGTGCCAATTTTTGGAGTCGACTCTGCAATTCCATGTGTCGACTCTAATGTCTGCAATCTTACCTTGACATTAGATTCGAACTAGAACTTGATTTGTCTTGTGATTTTGATTAATAAATCAAATCATAAACTGAAAAACTTAACCAAAATCATTAGTAACTTCAAATGTTATACTCAAATAGTTTTGTTAATCATCAAAATCAATAATTGGGTCAACACAGTTGGCCATCTATACGTACCCGAGTCCAAATCAAGGGTTACAAAAGGATTCTTGGAGGCAACAAAATGATTCAGACACTGCTCTCGGGAGCCATCCTTTAGAGTGAGTAACAGGTCAGTCTTTAGTGCCTTAACGGCACAGTCCTCCTGAACTGGCACGCCCACCGTGCCAGTAGTCCCATAGCCCGGCTACATTACAAGATCGCTCGATTCAGCCTCAGGCGCCCTGGCCACCTTCATGGATAAGGAAGACCTCCGACGAGCCACCTTCGCCGAAGTCACCCAGCCATCAGAAACTCCCCCCTTACCCAAACGATGCCCGGCCAAGACATTCTGAGATGCAGAACGAAATCCAGAGACAGATGAAGATGCCTTACTCTGCGCCTTCCCCCCCTCAGTCGATTGAGAACCTGAGACAACCCGCCGTTGCCTAACAGCAGTAAGCCACGGCCCAAAAGCAGAGAATGAAGCAGGGCTGTCCTCATCTGACCTCGCCGGAACAGCACACAATCCTCCCAAATGCAGCGAACCACAACTCGGACAGATCCCCTGAAGATTTTCGTATGCAAATTGCTGCCAGAAGGGCTGATTGAACCCTTGAATCCGGACACCTGGCCGAAGAGGACGACGAAGGCCGGATACAGGCCCTCGCAAAAGCTCCCCTGTTCTTCGCCAACGTAGAAGGATCAGCACAGATGAAATCTCCCGCCGATGCCAGAAAAGACTTGAGGAAATCCACCTTCCAAAACTCCAGAGGGAGATTCGGCAACCTTACCCACACCATCGCCAGCGGGATTGAGTCCTCAGCTAGAGTAAATTCCGGCCGCCATGACTCAGTCGCAATCACTTAGCCGTTGATTACCCACGGACGCTGCAGCACGAGATCACAAGCTTCCGATGATTCAAATCAGATGACATGGCATCGAAATGCCATGCTAACAGGGACAATTGCTTCAGAAACTCCAGCGCGCCTGAATTCTCTGATGAAGGCCTCAACTGGAACCCACTTGTTGAAGGAGCGCGCAAGGACGGCCTTTTGCTGCCATTCTACCATCTCAGCTTGAAGATCCGCCTCCGACACAGCCACCACATTGGGGAACAAAGCCTCCAGCCTCGTCATCTCAGTCGGCGAGGGAGATGGAGTGATCTAGACAAACCCCGAATCCGCAATCCTCCTCTCAGGAA
Source organism: Calamus simplicifolius (assembly GCA_900491605.1). Classification (NCBI taxonomy): domain Eukaryota; kingdom Viridiplantae; phylum Streptophyta; class Magnoliopsida; order Arecales; family Arecaceae; genus Calamus; species Calamus simplicifolius. Next base: position 601,124 of record UESW01004176.1, on the reverse strand, counting down.
CTCGGCCATCAGCAGCCGAATCCGACGCCATAGGGGAAGGAGGGACGGCCGAGAGAAAGACCGAAGCAGAGGAGAAGAAAAAATAGCGATGAGCACCGGGAGATCAGGGAAGAAGAGATGGAAGCACTAATCTTAAAGCAAGACTAAAACAAAGAATCAGAGAGCAGAAAAGCACGATTTCTAAAGCTCGAAGTTCAGTAGTTTCTTTTAACCGACAACTATATTGGAAACTTTAATGAAGAAGGTCTTCTCTTTCTTCTGGATTCACTAGGTAACGTAATAGCAGCATTTTCACTGAACAAAAAATAAGGTAACGTAATAGCAGCATTTTCACTGAACAAAAAATAATAAAATGAAGGCAAAGCAAAGGCGTCCTGCACCCTGGTAACTCCAAGGAGGGGAGGATCATAACTTCATGAGTAATATTACACAAGACCGAAGACGGAGTCCCTCGGTGGTGGCATTAAAAAGAGGATGGGACTATTTACGTTACGGTCCGAGACGGACCGCGTCTTGCATGGCTCTGGCGCCTTCTCGCTCCAGCCTTCCAGTGTTCAGTGTTCCTTCTAACCCATTCACCGTTCAAACCAAGAACAGGCAGCCCATCCCTGGCGGGAAAGTATCCATCTCAGATCATGCGACACGTGTCTCTCAAGCCCGTCCCCACGTCGTAGGGGGGTGAGGGGTCGCCACCGGCCACGCCCCGACGCTATTTATACCCGCCAGTGCCACCTTCGCCGTCGCCTTCGCGGGATGATCGATCGCTCCGAGCTAAACCCTAGCTCGGGTTCCGTCCCTTCGCCGAGATATCGCCGCCATCCGTTCCCTTTTTTCACGCGAGGCGATTCTACACGAAGGTCGATTCTTCCTTCCATCCCTTGTAGTTTTGATCTTTTGATTTTTTTTTTTTTTTTTTTGTTCCCGAGTAAATCTTGATCTGGTCGAGTTCTTCTCTGTCTCGTTATACTTAATCTATTCTTTTTTCCTTTCAATTCCTTTTTTTCCCGATCTAACCGATTGAAATTATTATCTTACGCACACTGCACTGGGAAAAATAATAAATCTTGAATTTCGATTTTTTTCCCATTTTTAGTCGTTGAGAAGCTGCCATGCTGATTGATGTTAGTGTTTACTTTTAGTGATTTTGCCAAAAAAAAATTCGGTGTTGTTGGTGGGTTTTTTGTATCTGAATGGACGAGACTGTCGGCGAGAGGGGAGATTTGGAGTTTTTGCAGTATTCTGGTGGCAGTGGTGATGTTGGAATGAGGTATGAGAAAAAATCCTTGGAGAACTCATGCGAACCTGTAGAGGAGAAGGAGGAAGTTCATGGAAACGTGGAGTCATGGAAATCTTTGGAGAAGAAGGATTCTGAAGGAAAGGAGGATCTGAAATTTGTGGAGATTAATGGCAGTGCTCCAGTTAAGGCCAAGCCGCGGAAGCGGTTGGCCCCTTGGAGATTTCAGGTCGGCTATGTCCAATCCTCTTCCAGAACCCTAGATTTGAGAAGGAACAAATCATCGGTAGAGTCTTCCCATATTGGCGGGGAGGGATTGGTTGGTTCTGTGAGAGCCACGAATCTTTTAGACGAGTCGCTTAAATCAGTGGAGATGGGGAGCGATTCCACCAAGAAAGGCTCTGCACCGAGGAGATGCCCTTCTCGCATAAGAAAATCGGCAGAGAGGTATTCTGTAACTTCTTTTAGGAATGAGACCACAAATGTTAGCAAGGAATTCACCCATCAAACTAAGGGAAAAGGTGTACAGGATGGAAATTCCCATGCTTATCAAGCAGCATGGGGATCAAACATGGGAAGTAGTGGCTTCTTAGAAAATGCCACTGCTCGTTATAAAGTAAAGGAGACGTTACATGAGTTTCATGCCATACTGAGAGAGGTTCTCGAAGAGGGAGAATCAAAGACAAAGGATGCCGAGCAGGGGATGCGTGCTGATCTTACTGCTTTTAGGATCTTCAGGGATAAATATGGGCTGGGTGATGGCAGGAAGTATTTTGGTGATGTGCCTGGAGTTGAAGTTGGTGATGAGTTTCATCTAATGGTGGAGCTCTTTATTGTTGGCCTTCATTGTCGATACCAGGCTGGTATTGATTTTGTAAAACTAGGTGAAAAAAATGTAGCTGTTAGTATTGTGTCATCTAGACGTTATTCTGATCTCAAGGACAAATCTGATGTCTTGATACATCGTGGCTCTGGATCATCTAACAAAGACCAGAAACTTGAGCACAGAAATCTAGCACTGAAAAACAGTATGGAAACCAAAACACCTGTGCGTGTTATTTATGGTTTTAGTTATTATCAATCAAATAGCTCCCAAGAAGCTAGGGCTAAGCCAAAGAAAGTGTCAGCGTATATTTATGATGGACTGTATTTTGTTGAGAAATATTGGAGGACGAAAGGCCAACGAGATCACTATGTCTTTATGTTTCAGTTGAGAAGAATGGCAGGGCAACCCAAGCTTGATGTTGCGGAAATCGTGGAGTCAAAAAAGTCAGAAGTATGTCTTAATCTTCATCTAGAAGATGTTTCTCAAGGAAAAGAGAAAGTACCCATCTCTGTAGTCAATGCTATTGACAATGAACACCCAATATCATTCAAATACATAACAAAGTTGATGTATCCTTCTCGATATCAGCCAACTCCTCCTAATGGCTGTGACTGCATTGATGGATGCTCTGATTCTAACAAGTGCGCCTGTGCTGTTAAAAATGGAGGGGAGATTCCATTCAATCATGAAGGTGAGATTCTAGAAGCAAAGCCTCTTGTCTATGAATGTGGTCCATCTTGCAAGTGCCCTCCAACATGTCATAACAGGGTAAGCCAACATGGCATCAAATTTCACCTGCAGATTTTCGAAACTGAATCACGGGGTTGGGGATTGAGGACCCTGAATAAAATTCCATCTGGTGGTTTTGTCTGCGAGTATGTAGGAGAGGTATTGGAGGATGAGGAGGCTCAGAAAAGGAAAAATGATGAATATCTTTTTGCTATTGGAAACAACTATTATGATGAATCCCTTTGGGAGGGCCTATCAACTTCTATACCTGCTCTACAAAAGGGTGCTTCCAGCAAAACTGACGAGGAGGCCTTCGCTATTGATGCTTGTGCATTTGGCAATGTTGGAAGGTTCATCAATCACAGCTGCACACCAAATCTTTATGCACAGAATCTCCTTTATGATCATGATGACAAGAGAGTGCCTCATATAATGCTTTTTGCTGCAGAGGATATTCAGCCATTGCAAGAACTGACATATCATTACAACTATACCATAGATCAGGTTCATGATTCTGATGGTAATGTGAAAAGGAAATATTGCTACTGCGGCTCTACTGAGTGCACCGGCAGGCTGTACTAAAGTTGTTTGTATGCATTGAAATAGTAAAGGTTGTATTCAAATTGTTGTATGCATTGAAATGGTTAACTTTGTACCATTGGAAGCTTATTTTGATGCCTTGAGAGTTCTCCATAATTCAAGATACTTCGTTTATGCTTACTTTCAAAAGTGATTTTTATGTTTCTTTGGTTAGGCACCACATCTAAACCAGGCTTTTTTTTTTAAGCTACAGATTTTGCATTACTAGAAATATGCTATCAAGTTAGAGAACTTTGTAAGCATAAATGAGTATCTTGCTGAAGACTTGGAGCCCCCATTTTTTCAGTGAAGGTGTGACCTATATCTTCTATAATGGTGCTATTTAAGTGTAGATAGATTTGCTTTTATCTCTTCAAAACACTTTAAGCTTTGAATAAAATATAGGAGGTCAACATAGGTGAATCCACATGATTACTATTTCCTATGAGTGGATTACACAACAGTTCACTAAATTCTGTTTAACAAGTGAAAGCAGTAAAAGTTAAAATTTATTCATAATTGATGAGGGGTGAAGTGGAATGATGCAATTTAGGAGGAGATAGTAATAACGAAATGAAAAATGAAGTAAAGCTAGGATGCATTTTTATGTAAAAGAGCAGAAATTTTCGTAAAAGGATTTGCATGTTAAACTAGACTTTCATCCTTCAAAATAGTAAAGAGAAAGGATCTTTGTAGCTAAGAAAACACACAGACTATGGCTTAGTTACTCTAATATTTTAAATCGAAAAATGTTGAAAGAGGGCTACTTGGCCATTAATATATCAGAGATTGAAAGGTTTACACTCAAGGATGAAGTTCTTGGATGACAAGGAGATTCCTCTAATTGCAGGACTTCTTGTATCTATTTCTTATCACGGAAGACCTTCTTCTTTGGAACCTGAAATTTTTGGAAATCCTACACAAATCAAATTAAAGTTAAGAATATAAAAATTTGGTGGAGTATTAATGAAATGAAGAAAGAGGAAAGGGAAGGTTGAAATTAAGATGAAGCTTGGTGGATTTGAGGTAGCTTATCCGGCCTTCTTTGTGGAGTCTTCTTGCACCTTGGAAGATGGGATGGGATGGTAGAATGGAATGAAGAATGGCTAATGGATCTTGGCGTGGAGATAACTTTCTTGAAGTAGCTAAGGGCCTCTCATCCACTTCCTCTCGGAGGACATTTGCTAACACAAATGGAAGAAAATAAACTCAACTTTTATTCATCATAAAAAATTATCTTTATAAGAGAGTTTGGAGTAGTATTTATAAGCCTCCAAGGAACTTTTAAAAATTCAATTAACATAGAACTTTTCATGGAAAGTTGCAACCTAAACTAGCTATAAGGATGGAGGGTTGAAACAACTTATAACTAAGCTTAAGAAGTGGAGAGAAAAATGGTCGGCTTCTTTGAATTTGAATTTTTCTTGATGATGTGACATGTGGTGATGTGGCTTGATGAGGTGTACACCAAGAGGTTGATATGGCACCCAATAATGCTTGCTAAAGTGGCGTCCATCTTGGATTTATTTTTTGAAGTGGTTGAATGCATCCAATCTTCAAGCTTACTTGCTTACCTTGAACCCGATTTCATGCCTCTCTTGGATCCAACTACTAAACTCACTAAATACAAACCAATTTGATCCTACTTAGACTTAAGAACCCAAATTAAAATAAATCAACTTTAATTACATGACTCAAATTTAAAGAAGTAAAATTATTACTCTATTTACAAACACATGAAAGAATTAAAACTATACTAAATTAGATCGAAGCCTCTTTCGAACTTTGATGTCCGCACCAATAATCCTCATAAAACATTTAGTAGATTCATTTGTATGGCTACCCTTACGCAAAAGCTAACAAATAGATCTTGAAACCAACTTTTGTTGCATGCCAAACAAGTAATTGTTTATGGCCAAGGCTTCAATTATTCTGCTATAAATGTCTGCCGCCATGCCTTGAAATCCTCATGGATTGTGATGATGTATTACTGTTATAAAAAGTTAATTGTTAAGAGAAAGTATTGCCTAGTTATGGCATTCATTATGAGTTATTTTATTTTTATATGACTTATTAAATGGTAATTTTTGTATTCAAATCATATTGTTATATATATTCTTTGATAAATAATAAATATTAAAACCTTTAAATAGTAACATTATCAACTATGATTATGGACAACTACATGATGTTGCAATAATGGTCATAGTTTAAATTTAAGAACATTATTTATTGAATATTTAATAAGTTAATAATGTGATGGAGGTGACCTAGAAACATTACAACGGTCATGAAAACTCTTAACAATGTCATTATATATGAAATCATATCTAAGGCTGCACAATTAGGATCTTGAAACTACAAAAAATTATTAAAATATTTTGTAATAAAAACCTTAATATGTAATCTCATGATAGATTTTAACCCTAGTCATTTACAGTGATCTGTCAACACTTACTATGAGTGCCTACTTAAAATTAATCTGTCAAGAACAGGGAGTACATGTTTAAGTGACTACTTAAAGTCCTGTGCAATCAAATAATCTATGCAGTTAAAAATTTCAATAATTGTAGATTAATTAAGGTCAGCAACAATTCCTAACAATAATTTGATTGAAACAGTGAATTTATGTGCAACATGCAACACGTTGGTTATTATCTAAAAGGTTATGTAAGTGATATTTTCTCTAACATGGTAGCTTCAAACATGATCTAATGGTTCGATCAAGGGTTGAAATACTAATAATAATTTCCATATCAATACCCTATCAATACATACAACTTGGAATGCAGTAGTGCAGTAATGTGCCAACACATGATGCACTTCTTCTTAGTGCTAAGATGGTGAAAATGAGATGATGTACTATGTGTTAATATGCATAGGTATTAAGGGGCATAATATATAGTAGAGGTACCTTAGCACCATTATATGGTATAGCCAGTATATCTTGGGATCTGAGGTACTTTTATTTCATTTGATATTTCTTCTTTAAAGGATATTGTCTAGTTTAATTGTTGTTTGTATTTGTGCTAAGAAAAGTAAAAATGTATTTACGAACCTACCCATAGCCGACATTCAACTCTCATTCTATCCTAAACACATATAGTAACATGGTTGTTAAATGTGCATGCCTATTGTTCCTTATTTTTTCATTTCTTTTTTTTACTAAAATCATTTCTATTTTCCATGTGCAAAAAGGTAAGTCTCGGCATATAGTAAGATTTTTTTTATTGCAACATGAATATCACATATTCAAAACACAAAAATAACAAACCCTCTCTTGGTAGAAGCCTCATTCATTAGGTCATTTTAAATATTTTATATCCAACTACTTAGACTTTAAAAAAAAAATTTCTGGTCAAGACCTTAGCCAACTTGGAAAAAATTGTGTTATAGGCGGTGTAATAGTTGGAACACTATAAAAGATAATTATGTTGGCAACATAGAAGAAAATTATATGTAAATGGTACATAATATCGTTAGGTTCATCCATGTTGGAGTGGCATATATATATATATATATATATATATATATATATATATATGTATAGTATGGTGAGATAAGTAGTTTCCCATTCATGATTTTCTTGCTCCAAGAACCAACATGAATCTTTTATCGATCTCTTTGTAGTAGACATGGAAAAAATTACTAGAAATATATAGTATGGTGCATGATGATGTAAGTTATTAATAGGCTATATTTTGTTGATCCATGAGAAAAAGATAAGGCTAAAATGCTGATTAGAATCATGGGACAAAGCCTTAAATGATAGGGTCTAAAAATAAGTGGAACAAAAATTGTGTGTGGCTTGCAATTTTGTTCGAAGTAAAAGCATGGCTAGGTCAGAATAGATGGCCACAAATTATCATAATTTTACCACTTTTGTTATTATAGAATTACTATACGTATGAGTAGAGAGATATATGAGAGCAAAGTATACTATATCAGTCGATATGCCACTGTTCTAAGTATACCATAATGGTCTGATACTAGTATTAAAGGCATATAAAATTTTACTGGTATACCTCTCAATACCGAGACAATGAACCATTTATGAGAACATATCTATCAAATCTAGAGGCAAATAAGTGGAGAGGAAATATCCTTAAGAGCTAATATATAGCTGATACAAATCTTGACAACTTAACATAAACACTCATATAAAACATTGACATGGCCTACAATGTTGCATTATTCAATAATGCTTGCTTTAATTTCCATATTGAGAGGTGCACTAGTGCTGAAATGTACAAATATCGACAACTTAGGGAAATGAGAAGTATAACTATTAGGTCAACTATTATCATAATTTGCATGTTTATTATATAATAATATCCTTGAATAATATTATTAATTATTCTAAATGTCCCTAATCGGTTATTGTTGTGGGAATAACAATAAATTAAGATTAGTATGAAATTTGATTGATATTCATGGGATGAATATGTGTATGAGATACAAATCAAATTTATATGTATTTATTGAGAACAAATATTAGACAAGACCCACCTTGAGATTAATACATGGATCAAAGTCATAATTTAATCTCTAGTAGTTGTGTCATTAAATCCTTAGACCTAAGATTGCTATAGTTCTCAACATGAGGAATATTATGTTTTGACATAATCAAACGTTGTCTTTAACCGGATGATTATAAAGATTATGCTTGAACATAACACGAATCATGTAGTGAGATATGAGTGATTAAGATGGAATTTGTCCCTCTTATTATAAGAGAGATATCTCTGGGCCCCTCGATGATTGAGACTGAGAAATGCATGGCCGTGCTCAAATGAATTGATGGAGATCAATATCATTTGTTTAGTCAGTCTAATTGGGTTTCGAGAAATTAAAGATAGAGCGATATAAGGTTGACTTTTTTCATGCCTTATATTCTATCAAGATATCATGTGGCAAAAGGATTATATCATTAGATACTTTAAAGTTATCTCGGAACGTAAGCTTTTCATTTAACTTGGGTAGTCATAATGTCTTATTAGAGGCCGCATATGACTTGTAGGATCAAAATGTGATTTAGGCCTACTGTACGTTAATTGAACCTATAGGGTCACACACTAAGAACGGACAATAATGGTTATGGTTTGTTGCTCTCTATAATAATTTAAAATGATGAGATTATTTTAAATTATAAATAATAATTAGTTGTCATTTAGATTTAAGTTTAATTTTGAGAAAATTTAAATTTATAATTTAAATTATGACAAGTAATTAATTTGTTATATTTTCTTATTGGATAAGGAAATAATCCATAAAGGTTTTTAGTTAAAAATATAAATTCCTTATTTGGTAAGGATTAGGGTTTAAATTGTCATTATTTAAAAGAAGTTTTAAATAAATATTAATTAAAATCCTAGTTAACCAAAAATCTCTAGCAGACTTGTATATATATGATATATACGTTTTTAATGTCTATTGGGGCATTTGAAAGGTCGTGTCTATTGGGGCATTTGAAGGGTTGTGTCTTTTGCCTTAAAAATAAATAAACAGAGAGTTGGAAACCATGGTTCGTTTTTGTGAAAAATGGACTTGTTGAACTAGCATTCAAAAACTATTTTGGTGTCCGTTCGTGTGTGGATACTTGTAGAGGGTGGTCATCTTTTTGAAGGTAGCACCTTTGAAGATCCAAGCAAATCTAACATAAGAACAGACGGATTATATACTGATCAACAAAAGGTAATGTTTTTCATTTATCCTTCTTTCATTTTTATGAAACGCATGTGATCCTTGGTGGGTTATGGAATAGATTTATTTTGTTTCTGCTGCCATTTTATTCCAATTAGATTAGGATTTTCCATTCCGTAATCCAACAGTGGTATCAGAGCCACTTGCGATTTCATAAGAATCGAAACTGCCATGTTTGATTGTATGTATGAGATGTATATGATCTTGGCATGGTTTGTGTTCTTGTATATATATGTGTGTGTGTGTGTGTGTGTGTGTGTGTGTGATATAGTAGGTTTTCTAAGGTGTTAATTGATGAATCTGTTTCCTGTAAGGATTCGTTAATATGATTAAGAATCTGAATGGGATATTGCAATTAAAGTGTTTAATAACATGATATATGATTTTGGTGTTGTCTTAATTAGATTAATACATGAACTGAATTCACATATCAATAAGGATTTATCAATTGCTGTTTATGGTGGTGCAGATGTAAGCCTTAAATTTATTGATGAGATCAATAAAATCAAAATTTAGGACGAAACTTTATTGTATCTCCAAATTTTAGGAACCGCAGTACTACCTAATCAGAGCGCCTTATAAATTTAATTGGTTTTAAACAACACGCCTATTATTATATATTTTCTTTAATGCAATATGTATATGCTATATGATAACATGATATGTTTTGCATGATGTGTTGCTTTGTATGGTGCATGGTATGACCTTGTGACCAATATGATTGGCAGGTTTTTATTATTCTTTTACAAGGGTTGTAATTATTAAATATGGCCTGTGTGCCATTTTGTTTCATTGTAATTTTTCTTTTACTGTTAGTAGTATTTGTTTATTAATTGTAATAAAACAAGAACATAAAGAAAGCCATTTGAAGTCATGCAATCCAACCATGGTGATGGAGGAGCTAGGTGTCTATGCACAAGATGATGGTCAAGTAGATATTATAGTGTTGCTCATTATTACCTAGGATTGACCATTGATCTTCATATTGGCTTATGAAGATCAATCTAGATAAGGCCATACTATGACACGTTTATTATATACATGTATGAGATGCTATGTATGATGATATCAATGAGTTGTGATACTAAATGCATGATGAAATCTATCTAGATCCCTCACATAAAATTTTAAGTTGACATGCCATCCATATTTAAACACTTGTCAAGGCTTTTATCACCTTAATGTGGGTTCTACCAAAGTAGAAGTACATTAGGTTACATTAGTGAGACAAGATGGGTAATGGTGCTACCCATATGTTTTAAAAAATGGTTTAACTTAATTAGGTTATCAAAATGGTTTTGGGCCTAATGGCATGAGATGGGATTTAAACATGCCTGGACATATGATGTCAAAATTCCATAAATTTCTAAGAGTTGCATGAGTTGCACTTGGTAAGAGTTACCTACCTAAAAAAACTTAATTTTAAGTGTCATGCCAAAGCTGACTTAAAGTTGAGTATAAATATGGATCTTAGCTCACTAAATTAATATGATTTTATTATTGAGGGTTGTTAATTTAGTGGGAGTTTTTCATAATCAAAATACTTAACTAACTTTGCATTTATTGTAGATGGCCAACCATGATAACAATTCTACTATGTCACTGCGATCAATCCTTGCGAAGGACAAACTTACTGTGACTAACTTCCTTGACTGGTTTCAAAATTTGAGAATTGTTCTCAAGCAAGAAAGGAAGCTTTATGTCCTGGATCAACCTCACCCTGAAGAACCAGCCGATAATGCTTCTAGAGATGAAAAGAATGCTTATGAGAAGCATCATAATGACTCTATTGATGTTGCATGCTTGATGCTAGCTACCATGAGTTTTGAACTTCAGAAAGATTTGGAAAACATGGAAACTTATGATATGATTGTCAATCTAAAGGAAATGTTCCAGCAACAAGCAAGGTAAGAAAGGTATGATACTACCAAGGTATTGCACTCTTGCAAAATGGCTGAGGGTGCTTCAGTTAGTGCTCATGTGTTGACAACGAAAGGCTATATTGAGCACCTTGATATGCTTGGATTTCCATTGAGCCAAGAGTTGGCAACAGATTTGATCCTAAATTCACTTCCTAATAGTTATGACCAGTTTATCATGAACTATAACATGAATGAAATGGACAAATCAATTTCTGAGCTGCATACGATGCTTAAAACTGCTGAACAGAATATTAAGTCCAAGCCTGGCCATGTTCTGATGGTTCAAAAGGGAAAGGGTTTTATGAAGAAAGGAAAAGGAAAGGGTAAGGGAAGGGCTGGAAAGTCCAATGCTCAACCCAAGCCCAATCATAAACCCAAGGCTAAAGCCCCAAAGGAGGGTGTCTGTTTCTTTTGCAATGAACCTGGTCATTGGAAGAGAAACTGCAAGCTGTATTTGGAGGATCTAAAGAAGAAGAAGAAGACTGGTGAGACCGGTTCTTCGGGTATTTATGTTATAGAGATTAATATTTCTCCTTCTAGTTCCTAGGTATTAGATACTGGATGTGGATCTCACATTTGCACAAATGTGCAGGGGCTTAAAAGGAGTAGACAACTGAAGAAGGGCGAAGTTGATCTTCGAGTAGGCAATGGAGCAAAAGTTGCTGCTTTAGTTGTAGGAAGTTACGAACTTTCTTTGCCCAATGGGCTTTTGTTAGTTTTGAACAATTGCTTTTATGTTCCTACAATGTGTAGGAATATTATTTCAGTTTCTTGTTTGGATAATGATGGTTTTTCTTTTATTATTAAGAATAATAATTGCTCCATTTATCATAAAGACATGTTCTATGTAAATGCTGAATTACTAGATGGTCTTTATGTTTTGAATCTTCAAAAATCCAACAATTCTTCTGTCTATAACATAACTACAAGAAATTTAAGTCCAATGACTTAAATTCAACCTATCTTTGGCATTGTCGACTTGGCCATATAAATGAGAAACGCATATTAAAACTCCATCGAGATGGACTTTTGAACTCATTTGATTTTGAATCATATGATATATGTGAATCTTGTCTATTGGGTAAGATGACAAAGGATCCCTTTACTGGACACAGTAAAAGGGCCAATGAATTATTGGGCCTAATACATACAGATGTATGTGGACCAGTAAGTTCAGATGCCAGAGAAGGTTACAAGTACTTCATTACATTTACTGATGACTTCAGTAGATATGGTTATGTCTACTTGATGAGACACAAATCTGAATCATTTGAAATGTTCAAAATGAAGTACAAAACCAACTTGGCAAGACAATCAAGGCACTTCGATCTGATCGAGGTGGAGAATATTTGAGCCGATATTTTTATGACCATCTTAGAAGTTGTGGAATCATTTCACAACTAACTCCTCTTGGAACACCACAATGGAATGGTGTGTCTGAAAGAAGGAATCGAACTTTATTAGATATGGTTCGATCTATGATGATTCTAATGGATCTTCCACTTACCTTTTGGGGTTATGCACTTGAAACAGTTGCATTCACACTAAATCGAGTTCCAACCAAAGCGGTTGAAAAGACGCCATATGAGATGTGGACTGGTAAAAAGCCCAGTTTGTCTTTTCTTAAGATTTGGGGTTGTGAAGCTTATGTAAAACGTCAAGTTTCAAATAAGCTGGAACCTAAGTCTGACAAATGTTTTTTTGTGGGGTATCCTAAAGAGACTAAAGGATACTACTTTTACAATCCCATTGAGAACAAAGTGTTTGTTGCTCGGAATGGTGTCTTTCTAGAAAGGGAATTTATTTCTGAAGGAACCAGTGGGAGCAAGATACAACTCGAAGAAATTCGAGAACCACAAGATAACATTGAACCGCCTGTGGATGCTCAAAGTCAACAAACCATTGTTGACACAATACATGTAGCACAAAAATTACGTAGATCTGATAGGATACGTCATGAGCTCGAGAGATATGGATTTCTTGTGACTGATAATCATGATGTATTGTTAGTGGATCAAAATGAACCTACTACCTATCAAGAGGCTATGTTAGATCCAGACTCTGAGAAATGGTTAGAGGCCATGAAGTCTGAAATCCAATCCATGTATGATAATCAGGTATGGACCTTGATTGAGCCACATGAAGGTACAAAGACCATTGGGTGCAAATGGGTTTTCAAAAAGAAAACTGACATGGATGGTAAATAGCATACTTACAAAGCAAAGCTAGTTGCAAAAGGTTTCAAAAACTCATGGTATAGACTATGATGAAACTTTTTCACCTGTAGCCATGCTTAAGTCTATTAGAATTCTCATTGCCATTGCTGCATATTATGACTATGAGATTTGGTAAATAGATGTTAAAACTGCGTTTCTTAATGGAAACTTACTTGAGGATGTGTACATGACACAACCTGAGGGTTTTGTACAACCTGAGAATTCTAGTAAAGTATGCAAGCTTCAAAGATCCATTTATGGTTTGAAGCAGGCTTCTCGGAGTTGGAATCTTCGTTTTGATGAATCAATCAAAGAGTTTGGATTTATCAAAAATGAAGATGAACCTTGTGTTTACAAGAAAGTTAGTGGGAGCATCATTGTATTTTTGGTCTTATATGTTGATGACATTTTACTCATTGGGAATGATATCCCTACCTTGCATAGTGTCAAGTCTTGGTTAGGGAAATGTTTCTCAATGAAAGACTTAGGCGAAGCTACCTATATCCTAGGGATAAAGATCTATAGAGATAGATCTAAGAGGCTGATTGGTCTAAGTCAAAGTACTTACATAGACAAAGTACTGAAAAGGTTCAGTATGCAAGATTCCAAGAGAGGATACTTGCCTATGTCTCATGGTATTACACTTAGCAAATCTCAGTGTCCTAACACAAAAGATGAGCGAGAGCGCATGAGTAAGATTCCTTATGCTTCAGCAATAAGATCTATCATGTATGCTATGTTGTGCACTAGACCAGATGTCTCTTATGCTTTAAGCATAACGAGTAGATATCAGTCAGATCCCGGTGAGAGTCACTGGACGGCTGTCAAGAACATTCTTAAGTATCTGAGAAGATCTAAAGATGTGTTCTTGGTGTATGACGGATTGGAAGATGATCTGGTTGTAAGTGGTTACACAGATGCAAGCTTTCAATCTGACAAATATGATTTCCGATCGCAGTCAGGATATGTGTTTTGTTTAAATGGTGGTGCTATTAGCTAGAAAAGTTCGAAGCAAAGCATTGTTGCTGATTCTACAACTGAAGCTGAATACATAGCAGCATCTGATGCAGCAAAGGAAGCAGTTTGGATCAAGAAGTTCATTACTGACCTTGGAGTGGTTCCTAGCATCACAAATCCTGTTGATGTTCATTGTGACAATAATGGTGCTATCGCACAAGCAAAGGAACCTAGGTCACATCAGCGATCCAAACATATTCTTAGGCATTATCATCTCATTCGAGAAATCATTGAGAGAGGTAACGTAAAAATATGCAGAGTTCCAACAGATGACAATGTTGCTGATCCATTGACTAAGCCTCTACCACAAGCAAAGCATGATCGTCATGCTAGGTTCATAGGTATTAGATACATTGATGAGTGGGCCTAGTGCAAGTGGGAGATTGTTAGTAATAGTGCCCTAGGCCTATTGTATGGACATGGTATTTTGAATATTTATGAGCATTTACTATTATCATAATTTGCATGTTTATTATATAATAATGTCCTTGAATAATATTATTAATTATTCTAAATGTCGGTTATTGTTGTGGGAATAACAATAAATTAAGATTAGTATGAAATTTGATTGATATTCATGGGATGAATATGTGTATGAGATACAAATCAAATTTATATGTATTTGTTGAGAATAAATATTGGACAAGACCCACCTTAAGATTAATACATGGATCAAAGTCATAAGTTAATCTCTAGTAGTTATGTCATTAAATCCTTGGACCTGAGATTGCTATAGTTCTCAACATGAGGAATATTATGTTTTGACATAATCAAACGTTGTCTTTAACCGGATGATTATAAAGATTATGCTTAGACATAACACGAATCATGTAGTGAGATATGAGTGATTAAGATGGAATTTGTCCCTCTTATTATAAGAGAGATATCTCTGGGCCCCTCGATGATTGAGACTGAGAAACGCGTGGCCGTGCTCAAATGAATTGATGGAGATCAATATCATTTGTTTAGTCAGTCTAATTGGGTTTCGAGAAATTAAAGATAGAGCGATATAATGTTGACTTTTTCCATGCATTATATTCTATCAAGATATCATGTGGCAAAAGGATTATGTCATTAGCTACTTTAAGGTTGTCTCGGAACGTGAGCTTTTCATTTAACTTGGGTAGTCATAATGTCTTGCTAGAGGCCGCTTATGACTTGTAGGATCAAAATGTGATTTAGGCCTACTGCCAATGTTAATTGAACCTATAGGGTCGCACACTAAGAACGGACAATAATGGTTACGGTTTGTTACTCTCTATAGTAATTTAAAATGATGAGATTATTTAAAATTACAAATAATAATTAGTTATCATTTAGATTCAAGATTAATTTTGAGAAAATTTAAATTCATAATTTAAATTATGACAAGTAATTAATTTGTTATATTTTCTTATTGGATAAGGAAATAATCCATAAAGGTTTTTGGTTAAAAAATATAAATTCCTTATTTGGTAAGGATTAGGGTTTAAATTGTCATTATTTAAAAGGAGTTTTAAATAAATATTAATTAAAATCCTAGTTAACCAAAAACCCCTAGCAGACTTGTGTGTGTGTGTATATATATATATATATGATATATACATTTTTAATGTCTATTGGGGCATTTAAAAGGTCGTGTCTATTGGGGCATTTGAAGGGTCGTGTCTTTTTCCTTAAAAATAGATAAACAGAGAGTTGGAAACCATGGTTCGTTTTTGTGAAAAATGGACTTGTTGAACTAGCATTCAAAAACTATTTTGGTGTCCGTTCGTGTGTGGATACTTGTTCGTGTGTGGATACTTGTAGAGGGTGGTCGTCTTTTTGAAGGCAGCACCTTTGAAGATCCGAGCAAATCTAACACAAGAACATACGGATTATATACTGATCAACAAAAGGTAATATTTTTCGTTTATCCTTCTTTCGTTTTTATGAAACGCATGTGATCCTTGTTGGGTTATGGAATAGATTTATTTTGTTTCCGCTGCCATTTTATTCCAATTAGATTGGGATTTTTCATTCCGTAATCCAACAAGTTATACCTTTAGTTTTGTAGATAACTAGTTTACTAGGAAAATTTACTCTAATAATATAGACTTCTCTCTTAAAGAGTTGCAGAAATTGAAATAATGAAAAAAAAACTCTTAATTTACAAGCTTGATTAAGAAACCAAAAATCTTCAAGACTGCAAGATAATTATAAGACCAAGAAGTACCAAATCTTAATATCAAAACCATGGTAAAAATGCATACAAGGGCTAGCGCTGATTTATGACAATAGCGCTGATTTGTGACAATAAACATACCATAGAGTTTAGAATTTCAATTCAAGACAATAAACATCCCTTTTCAAGCTTTCTATTTGCCCCTCCTATTCATCTTCTCTTCCTCTTCCTCCTTTTTTTTTCTCTCTCTCCCCTAGATTTGAAAACTCTTTATTTCATTCCTTGCCTTACCATTTTTATCTTTATTAATAGGTAGGATAAGTTAAGCCACATCATTTACTTCATTCCTTGCCTTGCCTTTCTAGCTTACTCCCTTAAGGTGATGAAGATGCTGGCTATCTAGTGGTTAATTGAGAACAAAGATAATTAATTACATACAAACAAGTTACTAAACAAAGAGTCGTGGACCTTATTTACAAAAATATAAGTTCATTCCCTACATGAAACTTTGAGCATTGCAGGAGTCTGAAGAAGATTAAATGTACACGGGCTTACCCCTACATGCGAAGAAACTATTTTTATGTTTCAAAACCATGACCTCTTTGTTATAATTAAGCAACCTTATCAAAGCTCATCCTCTAAAAATTTAAATTTCTTAAGAATAAAAAGTCGATACTCCAAGTTTAGTACATTTTTTTTTGAAGTCTAGCCAAAATAAAGACTTTAAATGATAGAGTACTTCTTTTTGATAGAAAATATTTCTCAAATATTAAATGTTTTGTATAATGTGATTTTTATCATCCAACCATCCATAAATTAATGGACAACATAGAATGTAGGGTGCTTTGTCATGTTATCTTTGAGTTTGAACGCTTTGCTATTAATGATATTCTTGCATCTCCATTTGATTTATGCAGAAGATTGCCTTTATGAAATTCACTCATCTGTTATAGCCTATGATGAAGTTGGTAGAACCCTAGGAATATTTTGCCTTACCAAGATCTTTTCAACGTGACAATTAGTACTTCTTGGGCCAAAGAGAGGTAAATTTGCATCATACATTTTGTGGCTTTTTAATCATATCCAATGTAGCAAGTGGTACTTGACAACTACTTTTCAATTTTGTAGATCCAAATGGTCAAAGGTCGGTAGAAGTAAACAGAATTATAAGTGCTATTTTACTACAAAATTAGTCTTCAACAATTCTTTTCTTTTCCATTTCTTCTTTATTATCTTACCTCTTACCTGAAATATGTCATTCCTTCACAAAAAAAAAAGAGCATTATCATATAAAATAATCTGCTTTTTCTGTCATCTGGTCAACTCCACAATGATCTATATGTTCTCACAGTTCTTATTATATAAATCAGGATCCTACAAGGTTCTCAACTCATCTAAACCTTTTCCCAACTACTTGGGTCGGCTACATGAATATGCTTCCTTCACTCTACTTTATTTAGGACCAAGTCAATATTTAAATTATAAATAATTATATATATTTTAATTATTTCTGTCCATATTAATTTAGGTCTACTTTTACCTCTATCTTACCATAAATTATTAAAAGATCACTCTTTCTAACTAAAGCATCTAAAGGTCTACGTTGTATATGTCCAAACCACCATAATGGATTTTCTCATATTTTATCTTCAATTGGGGTTACTCCTATGATTTTTCTTATATATTTATTTCTAATTCTATCTTTTAAAGTTTTACCACATATTCATCTTAAGATACGCATTTCTGTTACACTTAATATATTCACATGTTATTTCAATATTACCCAACACTCTATTCCATATAGCATAGCTGACCTAATAGTAGTTTTATAGAATTTTTCTTTTAATTTTAATGGGATGCACCGATCATACAATACTTCCAAAGCACTCATCCACTTAATCCATCCTGCTTTAACTCTATGATTCATATATTCACCTATTTCACCTTCTTGCTAGATAATTGATCCACAATACCTAAATTTTTTACTCCTTGGTATCTCTTAGCTTGTAATCTTCATTATTTTCTCATTTGTATTTCTACTTTCACTAAAATTATATTTCATGTATTCAGTTTTAGTTCTACTAATCTTAAAACCTTTAGATTCTAAAGCCTCTCTCCAAATCTCTAGCTTAGCATTTACTCCAGATTTAGTTTCATCAATCAACACTATATCATCTGCATATAACATACACTATGAAATATCATTTTGAATATGTTTGATTAATTCATACATAACTAATACAAAAAGATACAGACTTAAGGCAGATCTTTGATGTAAACCTACAGTAATTAAAAACTCACTAGTTTCTCCTATTGTTGTTTTAACAATAGTTATTGTTCTATCATACATATCTTCTATCAATTTTATGTACCTTTTAGTAACTCTTTTTTTCTCTAAAATTCATCATATTATTTCTCTAGATACTCTATCATATGCTTTCTCTAAATCAATAAAGACCATATGAAGGTCTTTTTTTCTTTTCTCAATATCTCTCCATCAATCTTCTTAATAAATAAATAGTTCCATGGTTGATCTTCTAGGCATAAATCAAAATTGATTATTTAACACCAAAGTTTTAGCTCTTAATCAATTTTCTATTACTCTCTCTCATAATTTCATTGTATGACTCATTAGCTTAATCCCTCTATAATTTGCACAATTTTGAATATCTCCTTTATTTTTATATACATATATTGATATGCTTTTTCTTCAATCATCCGGTATTCTTTTAGTTGCTACAATCCTGTTAAATAAATTGGTTAACCATATGACTCCAATTTCTCCTAAGTCTTTCCAAACCTCAATAAGGATCACATCTGGTCCTAATGCCTTTGCATTTTTTATTTTACTCAGAGTCTTTTTAACCTCAAGCATGCTAAATCTATGAAAAAATTTATGCTCATTTGTTACTCCTATGTTATCATATCCTTTTACCCTTAAATTTATCAAATTATTTTTACTTAATATTTTTTTAAAATAACTTTTTCATCATTCTTTTATCTCTTCTTTTTTTACGAAGACTCTTTCGTCTTCATCCTTAATATATTTAATATAGTCAAAAAAAAATTCTCTTAGTTTTGCTAATTTATATATAGTCTTTTCACCTTCTTTCATATCTAGTCTATTGTATAAATCATCATAGGTTTTAAGTTTGGCATTACTTACCACCTTTTAAGCTTTTTTTTCTTTGCATGCCTATACTTTTTAAGACTTTCTTCGTCTCTAGTCTTTTGCTAAATTTTATAGTTTATCCTTTTAAGCTTGATGGCAGCTTAAACTTTTTTGTTCCATCATCAAATTTTCTTTCCTACTAGTCCTACTTCTTTTGATTCTCCTAAAACTTCTTTTGTTATATTTTTTTAAGCATTTAATTTTTTTTCTATATTAAGTTAGGTTCACTATCTATATTCACAATCCTTACTTTTATTAATTTTTCTTTAAATAATTCTAAATTTTTTTCTTTCAAATTTTACTATTTAATTTTTGAATTAATAATTTTATATTTTACTTTAAAGATTCTATAGGATCAAATTCTGAACCAAAGGCATAAGTGAATCCAATCGTATAATTTTTGGTTTTTTGTCTGAATGCTGGTCTTTTACAAGATCTGCAGCCAAAAATTACCAACTACTAAAGCTTTCAAAATGCACTCGGAAAAGGAAGTTAATAGATGAACTAAAACAAAGTTTGAATAATTTATGTAGAAGTCATTCCTTGCACCGATGGAAGTACAACATTTACCTTTCCAAAGTGATGCTTTGTGGTTGTTAAATATTAAACTATTGAGGAAATTTTCTGTTGTGCATATGGCCATCCATGTGTGTTTGCACAAATATAGCAAGTAACCAAATCCATATTGGGATATGTTTTGGATTCAATGGCATATGAATCCGATGTTGCGAGATAAACTTTAATATTTGGGTACAAGTTGGAGTCACTAATTGGGTTGTTCACCTCCTTTGGCCACCATCAACATTTTCTTGGGTAATCAATGCAACGTCTATAATGTGGCAGTTGATGCTGCTTCTTTATTGCACAACCACTAAAACCAAGACTGTTATGATCTAATTAAACCCTGCAATTTTTGTGAAGGGGGTAGATCTAGGAAAGTTCATCCTTTCTTTCGTTTGAGAATCAAGAAGCATCCTCAAAAATTGAATTTGCGTCTACAAGGACAAAAAGAAAGCAAGTCATTCACTTTATCCATGGTTCTTAAAGAATTTGCTAACAAATTTGTGAGCATAATTACCCTTATACATAAGACGACCATAACAATCCCAGACCAACTTCCTAACTAACCCAGCTGATACGGCTGACCATCTCCTCTGGGTGGTGTTATAACCTCTTGCGCGATTTTCGGAGATAATGATGTGACAGCTAATCCCAGAGATGGAATCTTGGCTCCGGCCTTTGGCTCCGGCCTTTGGCTACGGCCTCCAGCGACGGCTCCGGCCTTTGGCTCCGGCCTCCAGCGACGGCTCCGGCCTTTGGCTCCGGCCTCCACGACGGTTTCGAACCCTGCCTTCGGCCCCGGCTCTAACTTGGTGCCTTACTTTCCTGCATACACTATGACCCACTTCAGGTAACAGATCCCGAGATCTGTTACCGTATATCTCGCTTACTGAAATCACGGGCAAGTACTAGCGCGCCCAGCAGTTACCGCCACAAGCGGCCCCCATCCAGCAACGGCTTACCCACTTGCCGTTCGAAGGAGCTTATCCTAACAAGGAAGATTCGATGGTTCAAAATAGAACGAAAAGAAAGGAACCTTCCATACAGGTATAAAAGGACCCCGAGCTCAACAAAAAAGGGGATCTCTCGCTCTAAAAAAAAAAGATAGACACTACACTCCTGTTCAACAAGTTCACTAACTTGAGCGTCGGAGGGTCCTCGCCGAAAATATCGGCCCGGGGACTTCTTGCAGGTTTCCAAAGGAGGAACTAGGAAGACGACTTTTTCACCTCATTTGGAGGCCCATAATAAATCTCAGCACGCCCGGCGCTCATCACAGATGACTTGTCCGCATCAGATTGGCGCGGCAGGAAGGGGGCTCGCACGCGGGGAAGGCAAAAGTTCTCCCTGTGACCCCATCGATTCTGCAAGGAAGATGATGATGACAACACGAGCACAGGAGGCTTCCACCAGCCAGGCCGCGAAGCGCATTCCGCGGGCTGAGCAATCGGAGGCCAACCTCCGTGTTTCGCCCCCTGCACAGATGAGCTAGCCTGACCGGCTTGAGGTTCTAGCTCACCAGGTCCAGGACCTGATGACAATGGTACGGGGACTGCAGGAACACTGCTTTGCCGCTGCACCTCAACCCCCTCCGCCTGGTGAAGGGGTGCGGGGGACAATTCAATCTTATCAAGGCGGGACCCCACCCGAGGTCTTCCGTCACTCACCTCCTGAACCTCATCGCCAAGAGGCCTCAAAGCAACAGCGATCCCTTTCCCATCACTCTGGTTGTTCCCACCGATGGCCGGACGAGAAAGAATTCAGACGGGTGCGCTCCTTACGCTGGCAGTCTTCTTCGGCTTCCTCTTCTTACTCATCTAAAGACGGCGCCCTCAGGAAGACTACCCGTCGGGCCGAGCAACGGCTCAATGAGTATCATCGATGGTTGGAGGAGCTTAGCCGCCAGATCGCTAACCCTCATAGGACGGACTACGAGCACCACCCCCCGCTTTCCCGGCGCATCATGGAGGAACCAGTCCCGCCCTGTTTCGTCTCCCCCAGCTGGACCCGTACGACGGCACGACGGACCCACTGGACCACCTGGAGAGCTACAAGGTCCTCATGCAGGTCCAGGGAGCGATGGACTCCCTTCTATGTGTCACCTTTCTGGCTACCCTTTGCAAGGCGGCACGTGCATGGTATTCCCGCCTACCACCGCGCAGCATCAATTCATTCCGATAGCTCGAACGATCTTTTCTGGCCCACTTTGATGCATGCCGAAGATCCCACGAGTAGCTGATAGCTTATTTGCTGTCCAGCAAAGAAGTGGCGAGACCCTGAAGGACTTTGTCGCTCGGTTCAAGGAGGCAGCATTGGAGGTATATAACCTAGATGATTCTGTAGCCACTTTGCATTAAAGCGAGGACTTCGTCCTTCTAGGTTTACCTATTCCCTAGACAAGAAGCCTCCGAGTTCTTATGCCGAGCTTCTGAGCCGAGCGTAGAAATACATTCGTGCTGACGAGGCGGATTCTTCCATGAGGGAAGCTGATAAGAATCCCAGCAAGAAACCAGTGCCCACTGAGCATGCCAGAGCACGACCCCAGAAGCCTGAGCCTCCTCATCGCCAAGATCGTCGGCCACAGACGCTTGTTCCTAAGGAGCAATTCACTCCCCTCATGGCTCCGATATCTCACATCCTACTAGAAATCGAGGAGGAACCTTACTTCAAGCGTCCGACCCCCATGAAGTCTGGGACCCCCCATAATAAGGAACTTTACTGCCGGTACCACCGAGATTATGGTCATGACACCGAGGACTGCCGCCATCTGAAGAAGGCCATTGAAGAGCTTGTGTCGAAGGGGAAACCTTCCTACTCCAAGTTCATCGGCGCCTCCGACACTTCAGACCGGCGTGGACAATGCTCCTACGGAGAAGACCATAGCTATGATTTCCTGGGGGGCAGGTGGTGGTTCAAAAAGATAGCGAGAGGGAATAGACTCTGTAATTCCTTTCTTTGGAAAGGATTTAGATGGGGTAGTTAATAAGCATGACGACAGCGTCGTTGTGTCCATGACCATAGCCAAACATCCTGTAAAAAGAATTTTAGTTGATAGTGGGAGTTCAGTGGATGTTTTGAGCTACGAAGCTTTTGTTCGGATGAACCTGTCAAAGTCTTCCCTCCGACCCGTCACCATGCCTTTAATGGGCTTTACTGGGGACTCTGTGAGTGTTGAAGGGGAGGTTGCCCTCCCTGTCACGGCTGGAACCCCTCCGTGTCAAAGCACGATGGTCAAATTTTCTGGTGGTCCAAATCCCGCTGGCTTATAACGCTATCTTGGGGAGACCGGGATTGAATTTGCTAAATGTTGTGATCTCCACTAAGAGATTATTGGTAAGATTCCCCACGATGAAGGAGTCAGAGAAATGAAAGGAGAGCAAAGCCCGCCACCGCTTTGCTATCACTTGTCTCCCAGTCCACTATTGGCAGCGTCGGCAATAACCTCTGAGCCGCTTGACCCCCGAGAGCTGGGAAGGAGGGGAGAACCAGCCGAGCACCTCCTAACCCTCCCCCTGGGGGATGACCCGGCAAGGACCGTCCAGGTTGGGGCGTTACTTCCGAGGAGGCACGCGATCGACTTCTCACTTTCCTGCGTGCCAACACCGACGTCTTTGCATGGTCGTCCTCATACATGCCGGGCATCCCTGAGGAGGTGATCACCCATCGGCTCAACGTCAGGCTAGAGTGTCGACCGGTCTGACAGAAGAAAAGGAGCTTCGCTCAGACAGACAGAAAGCTATCGATGAGGAAGTTCGCAAGTTGACGGCTGCATGCCATATTCGGGAAGTTCATTACCCCGAATGGTTGGCCAACGTGGTGATGGTCCATAAGACTAATGGAAGCTGGAGGATGTGTGTGGACTTCACCGATCTCAACAAAGCATGCCCCAAGGACAGCTTTCCCCTGCCCCGGATCGATCAACTGATGGATGCTACATCCGGCCATGAGGTCCTTAGCTTCATGGATACTTTCTCTGGGTACAACCAGATCAGGATGAACCCGGTGGATGAGGAAGCTACCTCCTTCATAACTAAGAAGGGGTTGTACGGCTACAAGGTAATGTCATTTGGGCTAAAAAATGCGGGAGCCATCTACCAAAGGTTAATGAATAAAGTCTTCGAGGACCAGATAGGACGCAACATGGAGGTGTACGTGGATGACATGCTGACAAAAAGTGTCCACGCCACCGACCATATCGCCGACCTAACGGAGACTTTTGACAACCTTCGTCGATACCAGATGAGGCTGAACCCACGCAAGTGTGCATTTGGGGTGACAGCCGAAAGTTCTTGGGTTTCATGGTGACCCAGCGGGGGATCGAAGCAAACCCGGACAAAGTTCAATCCATCCTGGACATGAGGTCTCCCACCAACAAGAAGGAAATATAGCGCCTGACGGGAAGGGTGGCGGCCTTGAGCCGTTTCCTGTCCAAGTCCGCTAAGAGGTGCCTACCTTTCTTCAAGGCGCTCCGCAAGGCCAATGGATTCGAATGGATGAAAGAATGTCAGAAGGCGTTCGAGGGGCTAAAGGAATTCCTATCTACCCCGCCACTGCTATCCAAGCCAACAGGTGGAGAAGAACTCCTTATGTACCTCGCAGCTTCTTCCGAGGCCGTTAGTTTTGTGCTGGTCCGCGTGGACACCAATGGCATGCAAAAGCCGGTGTATTACACAAGCAAGGTGCTCCACGATACGGAGACCAGGTACTCGAAGATTGAAAGACTATCTTCGCGTTAATCGTGTATGCCCAGCGCCTGCGGCCATACTTCCAAGTCCACCCGATCGCGGTGATCACAGACCAACTTCTAAAGACAATTCTCGCTCGCCCGGATACTTCGGGTCGATTGGCGAAGTGGGCGCTCAAGTTGGGGAATTTGATCTATCTTTCCGCCCTCGGTCGGCCATGAAATCCCAAGTCCTGGCGATTTTTTGGTCGAGTGCACCTGCGGCGAGGAGCAACCCGAAGAGCCCTCTACAAACCCCTCACCTCTTGGAACCAGAGATGATGAATGGGTCCTTCATGTAGATGGGGCATCAAATTCTCAAGGGAGCGGAGCAGGCCTCATCCTGGCCAACTCGGATGGAGTTGTAACTGAGTGTGCACTCCGCTTCCTCTTTCTAGCCACCAATAATCAGGCGGAATATAAAGCTCTGTTGTCTGGGATAAGATTAGCCCGAGAGCTCGGGGTAAAGCGCCTTAGGGCGTTCACTGACTCCCAGCTGGTCGCTGACCAAATCACAGGGGAGTATGAAGCAAGGGATCCCATCATGTCCCGCTACTTAAGTATGGTGCAATCGCAAGCTTCTCTCTTAGCTTATTTTAATGTTAGCTATATCCCTCGAGGGGAAAATGCTAGAGCCGACGCTTTGTCCCATCTTGCCACCTCAACTGATAGGATGTTGGGAAGAGCTTATGTAGAGCACCTGGAAGCCCCGAGTATTGACGTAACAAGAGAAACTTTGCCAGTTGAGCAGGAGCCTTCCTGGATGGACGCTTATGTCCAATACCTTACCAATGGTACCCTCCCAGAAGACCCTGCCGAGGCCAGGAAACTCAAAAGATGGACCCCGAAGTTTTTCATAATGGAGGGAAAACTCTATCAAAGGTCGCTCTCATACCCGGTTCTCAGATGTGTTGGCCCCACAGAAGCAGATTATATCCTGCGAGAGATATGAAGGTATATGTGGAAGCCATCTGGGGGGCAGAGCTCTCGCTTACAAAGCCCTACGGCAGGGATATTACTGGCTGACAATGAAGGAGGATGCGTCCGAACTTGTTAAGAGGTGTGACAGCTGCCAGCGCCATGCTAATATTCAACATCAATCGGCGTCCCAGCTGACCCCCCTGGCCGCACCCTGGCCCTTTGCCCAGTGGGGCATGGACATCCTGGAACCATTCCCTCCAGCCTCTGGACAACGCAAGTTCTTAGTGGTAGCAATTGACCATTTCACCAAGTGGATCGAGGCTGAGGCTCTCGCCAAGATCACCGAGGGCAAAGTAAGATCTTTCTTCTGGAAGTCTGTCGTGTGCCGGTTCGGACTGCCACACACCCTCGTTACTGATAACGGTCGACAGTTTGACAACACGGCCTTCCGAGAATTCTGCATCGGCCTGGGCATTCATCAACGATTCACCTCTGTGGGGCACCCCCAAACCAATGCGCAGCCGAGGTGACCAACCGCATTATCCTCCAAGGGCTCAGGGCCCGGTTAGATGGCTGCAAAGGGCGTTGGGTGGAGGAACTCCCCAGTGTATTGTGGGCATACACACGATGCCACGAGCCCCCACCAGGAAAACTCCTTTCAGCCTGGTCTTTGGGACCGAGGTAGTCATTCCGGTGGAGATAGGTGTCCCCAGTCCCCGGACAGAGTTATACCACGAAGAGAGCAACCAAAATCAGCTGCGGGCCGATCTAGATTTAGTGGAAGAATTACGAGACCAAGCACAACTTCACATGGTGGCTTTCCGTCAGCGAGCGGCTAGATACTACAATGCTCGAGTACGCTCCAAGACGTTCCACCCTGGAGATTTCGTTCTGTGACGAGCTGAAGTATCAAAGCCGACGGAGGAAGGCAAGCTGGCACCGAAATGGGAAGGACCATACCATGTCAAGGAGGTACTTCATCACGGGGCATACAAAGTTGAAGAGCTAGACGGGAAACCGCTCCCTCGCACTTGAAACGCCGATAATTTACGCCAGTATTATCAGTAATGTGCTAACTTCATTAATTTGAACCTGCTTGATAGATTGTTGTTCAAAATATTTTCATTGCTTTTCGAGTGATCACGCTTTTCACCAAAGACCAGCTCCGCGCCGGCTCCAAAGCCCGGCTCCGCATCGGCAATTAAGCCGGCTCCGTGCCGGCACCAAAGACCGGCACCGCGTCGGCAATTGAGCCTGGCTCCGCGTCGGCACCAAAGCTAGATAGATTTTGCATTTGATTTTTCAGATCTTTGTTCTTTGAACTTAATTTTGCAAAATCATCCATTAATTCATAAAAAGCACTATGCAACTCATCGAAAGTAAAGTCATCAAGAAAACTCGGACTTACCTCATCATTGTCCGCCATAAAGCATAGATTGGCCATTTCACTCTTCTCTTCCTCTTCGGAACTTGAGCTTTCCGAATCACTCCATGTGGCCATCATTGCCTTCTTTTTGAATCTCCGGGTGCCTTTCTTTAGTTGTGGGCATTCAGATTTAAAGTGACCCGGCTTCTTGCATTCAAAACAGATAACTTCTTTTTCTTTGCCCTTGTCCTCATCTTTTCTAGCAAAGGGCTTTTTCTTTTTAAACTTCTTCTTCTTCATGAATCTTTTAAACTTCCTTGTGATGAGTGCCATGTCCTCATCATCACTTTCATCTTCAGATTCATGAGGCTCTTCCATATATTCAGAAATCTTAAGAGCCATAGTCCTCTTCTTCTTTGACTCATCATCATCAACATGTTGCTTAACTTGAAGCTCATAAGTCATCAAGGATCCTAATAATTCTTCCAGGGATAAGGTACTTAGATCCTTTGCCTCTTGTATTGCAGTCACTTTAGCTTCCCAAGTCCTAGGCAAGGAACGCAAAACCTTTCTCACAAGATCAGAATTATCATAAGATTTACCAAGACTTTTTAAACCATTAACTATATCAGTAAATCTTGTAAACATATCAGAAATAGATTCACATGCATCCATTTTAAACAATTCATACTTATGAACTAGCATGTTAATCTTGGATTCCTTGACTTGATTTGTTCCCTCATGGGTATCCTCAAGTCTATCCCAGATTTTCTTAGCAAAAATACAAATAGATATACGATTGAATTCATTTGCATCTAATGAATAGTATAAAATATTCATAGCCTTGGCATTAAGTTGTGCCAATTTTTTATCATGTTCATCCCATTCCATTTCCGGTTTAGGAATCTTCATGCCATTAACTCTAGCAGTAGGTGTGTGTGGTCCATTGACTATAATGCTCCATAGATCATAGTCAAGTGCTTGAATAAAAATTTTCATTCTAGCCTTCCAATAACCATAGTGTAAGCCATTAAACAAGGGTGGTCTATTTGTAGATTGGCCTTCTGAAAAAGATGAACCAGCTTGAGTTGTCATGTGGATCTTTGACTCTTGATCGTTAGATCAAATCAAATGAGCACTGGCTCTGATACCAATTGTTGGTCCAGATAGCAACCCCAAGAGGGGGGGTGAATTGGGTTTTTTAAAAATTAAACTCTTTTTAAAAACAATCCCTCAGCGGAAGTGAAAACTTAGATGTACACGAATTAAAATAGAGTATGCACAAATAAAGAGTTGGAGACAAGAAAACAATCACTGCAAACACAAGAATTTTATAGTGGTTCGGTGTACCTACACCTACATCCACTCCCAAGTACCTCTTGGGTCCACACTATAATCAATCTGATTACAGCTGAGTTGTTTTACAAGCTCATAACTCGAACTTATTGTTTTCCTGAGTGCACAATGAACCCAGCTGGTTTTCAAGGCTCACCAGCACAAAACCTTACAACACAAGCAACTGCTTGCACAAGGCTAACAGCCTCAACTGAATCAATCCCTTGATTGACCCAGCAAACAATAACGTTTTACAAATCAAGAGCTCCTCCAATGAGCAAATATGCAATGATAGAATAAAGATAAAGAGATAGGAATCAAAGCCTGATTTGTAGATCTTGGTGGCTTGCTTCTTCTCTTCTCTTGAGTGGATCTTCCTTTAGAATGCTCTTGAGGCTCAGAAGATCAGAAACTAGGGCTTGCTTCTTCTTTTGAGATTTCTTCAAAATAGAACTAAGAAAGCTAGAAATCTCTCTCTTTTCTATTGGGAAATCAATATAATCTTTCCTTTCGAATCTTTCCTCTTTTCTCTTTTGATTTTCTAATGAATTTCACTCTTGTTTTTCTTATTTCTATGTTTTTCCTCTCTTCTTTTCTTCCTCTTCTTATTTTTTTTTCGGATACAATAAAAACCCCTTCTTATAGACCCTTCTTAATCCATAAATAGCTGAAAACTATCCGTTAGAAACAAGTGTAAGAAGAATTAGAACCAAATAGGGTAATAGCCGTTAGGATTAAAAGGATAAAAATAAAGTTTAGAGACATTCTGACAGTTCTGGAGTCATTTTTGACAATCTGGAGTCGACTCTAACTTTTCTAGAGTCAGCTCTAAATCGAAAATCCCCAATCCGCTCGATCTGGAGTCGTCTCTGACTTTTCTGGGGTCGACACAAAAATCCTCTGGAGTCGACTCTAACAGTTCAGGTGTCGACTCTACGTCGTGACCAGAAAAACCATCGTTCTGTCTTTCTGTTGGAGTCGGCTCTAACAATCTAAGTGTCAACTCTAAAGTCTGTGCCAATTTTTGGAGTCAACTCTGCAATTCCATGTGTCGACTCTAATGTCTGCAATCTTACCTTGACATTAGATTCGAACTAGAACTTGATTTGTCTTATGATTTTGATTAATAAATCAAATCATAAACTGAAAAACTTAACCAAAATCATTAGTAACTTCAAATGTTATACTCAAATAGTTTTGTTAATCATCAAAATCAATAATTGGGTCAACACAGTTGGCCATCTATACGTACCCGAGTCCAAATCAAGGGTTACAAAAGAATTCTTGGAGGCAACAAAATGATTCAGACACTGCTCTCGGGAGCCATCCTTTAGAGTGAGTAACAGGTCAGTCTTTAGTGCCTTAACGGCACAGTCCTCCTGAACTGGCACGCCCACCGTGCCAGTAGTCCCATAGCCCGGCTACATTACAAGATCGCTCGATTCAGCCTCAGGCGCCCTAGCCACCTTCATGGATAAGGAAGACCTCCGACGAGCCACCTTCGCCGAAGTCACCCAGCCATCAAAAACCCCCCTTACCCAAATGATGCCCGGCCAAGACATTCTGAGATGCAGAACGAAATCCAGAGACAGATGAAGATGCCTTACTCTGCGCCTTCCCCCCCTCAGTCGATTGAGAACCTGAGACAACCCGCCGTTGCCTAACAGCAGTAAGCCACGGCCCAAAAGCAGAGAATGAAGCAGGGCTGTCCTCATCTGACCTTGCCGGAACAGCACACAATCCTCCCAAATGCAGCGAACCACAACTCGAACAGATCCCCTGAAGATTTTCGTATGCAAATTGCTGCCAGAAGGGCTGATTGAACCCTTGAATCCGGACACCTGGTTGAAGAGGATGACGAAGGCCGGATACAGGCCCTCGCAAAAGCTCCCCTGTTCTTCGCCAACGTAGAAGGATCAGCACAGATGAAATCTCCCGCCGATGCCAGAAAAGACTTGAGGAAATCTACCTTCCAAAACTCCAGAGGGAGATTCGGCAACCTTACCCACACCATCGCCAGCGGGATTGAGTCCTCAGCTAGAGTAAATTTCGGCCGCCATGACTCAGTCGCAATCACTTAGCCGTTGATTACCCACGGACGCTGCAGCACGAGATCACAAGCTTCCGATGATTCAAATCAGATGACATGGCATCGAAATGCCATGCTAACAGGGACAATTGCTTCAGAAACTCCAGTGCGCCTGAATTCTCTGATGAAGGCCTCAACTGGAACCCACTTGTTGAAGAAGCGCGCAAGGACGGCCTTTTGCTGCCATTCTACCATCTCAGCTTGAAGATCCGCCTCCGACACAGCCACCACATTGGGGAACAAAGCCTCCAGCCTCGTCATCTCAATCGGCGAGGGAGATGGAGTGATCTAGACAAACCCCGAATCCGCAATCCTCCTCTCAGGAACTCGGCCATCAGCAGCCGAATCCGACGCCATAGGGGAAGGAGGGACGGCCGAGAGAAAGACCGAAGCAGAGGAGAAGAAAAAATAGCGATGAGCACCGGGAGATCAGGGAAGAAGAGATGGAAGCACTAATCTTAAAGCAAGACTAAAATAAAGAATCAGAGAGCAGAAAAGCACGATTTCTAAAGCTCGAAGTTCAGTAGTTTCTTTTAACCGACAACTATATTGGAAACTTTAATGAAGAAGGTCTTCTCTTTCTTCTGGATTCACTAGGTAACGTAATAGCAGCATTTTCACTGAACAAAAAATAAGGTAACGTAATAGCAGCATTTTCACTGAACAAAAAATAATAAAATGAAGGCAAAGCAAAGGCGTCCTGCACCCTGGTAACTCCAAGGAGGGGAGGATCATAACTTCATGAGTAATATTACACAAGACCGAAGACGGAGTCCCTCGGTGGTGGCATTAAAAAGAGGATGGGACTATTTACGTTACGGTCCGAGACGGACCGCGTCTTGCATGGCTCTGGCGCCTTCTCGCTCCAGCCTTCCAGTGTTCAGTGTTCCTTCTAACCCATTCACCGTTCAAACCAAGAACAGGCAGCCCATCCCTGGCGGGAAAGTATCCATCTCAGATCATGCGACACGTGTCTCTCAAGCCCGTCCCCACGTCGTAGGGGNGTATCTTTGGTGCAGGATTATTCAGAATATATAGAATCCTCTCATGCTCAAGGACGATCTTAAGTTTTCTGAACCAGCTATTGAAATTGGAACCATTCAATTTGTCACTATCCAATAGGGACCTTAATGATAAATTAGTGGCCATTTATGCATAAGGAAAAACTAAAGTTTATTAGTATATAAATTGATTCAGTCTAAAGACTTGGACTTTAGTCTAAAGATTCTTCCATTATTTTGTTCAAATTGGCAGCCTCTACCCCAATTCAAAGAATTATTCTAATTCTTTAGCTGGCACTAAGATCTACATAAACTACATACAGGCCCAAGTAAAGCTTGGCTAACCCATATGCATCTAAGAGTAGGTTCAAAACCAATTGTTTCCCAAACAATTCTTAATGTTCAGTTTTACCCCATATACCTCTTCAGCAGGCATGAAGTGCCTCCACTGAAAGTTCTGGCTAGGTCCAACCATTAAATGATATAATCAGTGTAACCTATCAATAGACAACCAAGCCCGAGTGAAGCTCGGCTCACCTGACTGTCTATGTAATAGTTACGCTGACTTATCATATAATGAATGATAATTCTGATGGTTGACAAGCACCAGGCATGGAGTGCCTCCAATGATTATCAAGACATCAGACTCATTATCACCCACCTTAATGGGAGGCTATGATTTAGTTATCATATAACTATTTCATTTTAAGGATCTAATAATTTTAGAGGATTTATTAATCTGTAGATAAATTGACTAATCAAGTTCTCCCACTGAATCTATGAAAACGGTAGAATGAAACAAGATTAAGTCAAGTTAAGTGGCACCTAAATCAGTCAGGCTGATTTCTTACAGGCATGGGTCAATCTGAATCAGGTAAATGATCTGAATCATATATGGTTCACCATATTGACCAGGTGAGTGAGATCGATGGGAGGGATATGCCATTAACTCGTTAAAGACGCATCAATACGAGTAGCTCCCAATTAAAAACCATTCGATCGTTGATCCTAGAGCAACTTGCCAACTCACCTTGACATCATATGGTTAACCAATTCTGATTTGACCATCTAAGATATTCATGCTCAACCACGGAGCCTAATCTACTTCCATTTGGTTTAATCAAAGAGAAGGACATGATCAACTACAACTATTGTTTGATTTAGAGCATTCTTAACCTAATCTAATTAGATTTGATCAAATACTCTTATAGTCCAGTTGATAACCTTAGGGTCTAACCCTTTATGGACCCGATTTAGCTAACCCAAAGGATTAAATATATTTCATGTTTACATGTCATATATTCAATCAAGCATCACATGTATTATGTTACTACTCATAATTTCTATATTTAGATCATATCTAAAGAGATTATGAATTAACATTTGACATTCAAATTAGACTCTCATAAATATTTGTATGTTTCGTAACATAGACATCATGCCATCATATATCAATCTATGTTTATACTAAAATGCAAATATCATGTTTTTATACAACATCAATATGTATCAAATATAAAATATATTTTGAGAGTATGTGTATTCAGTGTTTTGAAGCCAAATATCAATTTAAATTATCATGGCAATATGTCACAGGACTGGGTAATTTGGATTTTCAATCCATATGTGACCGAATAGACCTGTGATTGTTTTAGCCTTGATTACATAATTAATATGAGCATTAATTTACATGCAATAAATTAGATCAATATGAAACCATCACTCTGATACCATTTGAAGGGAGAAACAATCTCCGAGGCATACATGTTTTAAAAAATTGATAACAATTATCAATGCGGAAATTTAAAGATTACATACTAATCTATCTAACATGCATCAAGATCATATCTTTGTCTTGTATATAGGATTGATTGATCTAAAATATACATATAAATAAAACTATCAAGATCATGTCTTGATCTTCAAGGCAAGAAGTCATACTTCTTATCTTGAAGCATGCCTTAAGATCTAGGGATCATATCACTTACCTTAAAGGCAATTGGTAAATCCTTTTATGCTCTGCAGCCGTTCAATCGTCCGGCCTCTAGTATCGTCCACACGAAGCCCCGAATGATCGGATTCCTAAGAGTGCTAGCTCGCAGAAAACGACTTTGCTGATCTTGAATCCTCCCACTTGAATTCTTCTTCTAGGATCCTCCACACTTCCGTTAGCACCAGAATCATCAGGATTTATATTCTAATTCTTTAAAAAATCAATTCACGACATATCATGTGTTGTTTTTCTCTTCTGTATAATCTGGTGAGAAATGTTCTCTATTTATAGTCTCTTTTTAGCCAGCCCATTAAATTCTAAATTTAGAATTCTGCTACTTAGCGAAAACCAAAGAGACGCCGAACCGTAGTGCTTGATTAATTTCGATGTTCGGTAAAAAACCAAAGAGTCGTCAAACCGTAGCGCTTGGTTAATTCCGACGTTCGGTAAAAACCAAATAGTCGTCGAATCGTAGCGCTTGGTTAATACAAAGAGGCGCATTTATTCCATATAAATTCTAACACTTTAGAATTCCGATGGGTTTAGTTTTTGGTTTAAGCTAATCTGAATTTATTGGACTGAACCCACATAGATCATGGTCCTAGCCCAAATCAAATTTTGCTAGTCCTGAATCTATTTAAATTCAAATCAAGTCTAATTTTAAATCAATATTTGAAATTGACTAGCCCTTCTAATAGACTTAAACCAAATTGAATCTTATTTAATTGTACTTAACCTAATTGAGATAATTCAATCAATCAAATTGATTAATTAAATCATATACGATTCTCAATCGTTGATCAGCAAACAGATCATCCTAGGAAACTTCTATGCGTGTGACTCTCTAGGTTCGAACCTAAGCCGGTAGCATAGAAACAACTTTCTATACTAATCGATGTGCCCATCTAGCAATGGAACTCGACGTCCGGATAGGTCGAAGAGTTGCCGAGCAAACTCCAAGAACCCTAAGAAATAATTACCGTATAATTCATCCTCTTGACCACAAATGCTAAGGATGGTTTAAGAGCCTATCAACTCTAAATAGCAAATTCATAAAGTGATTTCAATTTTAGTGATCATGTGACTTTCACATGAAGTGCCTTGGCCAAGGTCTTGCTAAATTGAAACACAAGCATTTCTTCTTTTAACGGGATAGGTCAAATTCCATCTTGATTCACAACTAACTACCACAAGTACTTGACTACACCCAGTAACCTTTCGTAGCTGGATTAGAAATCCAGGTGGTCCGGCACCTAAGTACAATGAGTTGCTTGTAAGCCACTGGTTATAATCTTCAGGTCTGAAGGATACTTATACCTATATCTTCTCGGATTAACTCTTGACAGTAGAGTATCCGGAAATGAGTCACGTTCGGTGAAATGTACTCCTACACTTTCACCTGTATGTCATACCAGTGTCTCTACTCCTTGGTTAATAGGACAACCAATAAATATGATATACAACGTCCTATAATTGATAGTACTATGGCCCTGTCATAGTATAGCATATGGTCGCGAACCTTTTTGAGGACCTTCAAAGATAAATCCTCCTTTATCGTGAAGGAAGATCCTAAGGGCTTCATTACAATCAAGAGTATTAAGAAGATGTTCTTGTAATGAATAAACTGCCAAATAACTTTTATTAATATATCAATTTATATATAATTTACATTAGCATAATCATCAAATGATTGGCTTTAGGATACAATTTCCAACATAAGACGCACAGGCAGTGCGCGCATGTGTGTGGGGCATCCAGGTCGATTCTTGTCGAGTGAGGTTGGGGCGGGCACTTTGTGTGATCTTTGTTAGGGACAGAGAGGAGTGTCTTTGTAGCCTTTGAACAACCTCGTTATTTTCAAATTACTTAGCAAAGAGTTCTTTGGTTGGGAAGGTTGTGCTTCCCGTATATTGTCGTGTTTGTCGGGGACTTGTCTTTGGGGGTTTTATTTTATTATTATAGAGTCTAGGTTGGTTAGGAGAGGGATCTTCTAACGCCATCACCGGTAGACGCAAGGACCTAGTGGCCATAGGGAGCGCTTGCACGTGCCAATCGAAAGCCCGGTGATAGTTGGTATCAGAGCCTGGTTGAAGCAAGTTCCAAGCACAGATGGCGAGAGCGGTTGGAGACCGTGTGACCCGTTTGGAGGGGATTGTGGGAGATCCAGGAGAAGGATCAACCATGGATTTGGTAGCTGTATGCGCGGAGTTGAGCTTGCAGTTGATCGAGTTGCGGACTTCGCATAATCAGCTGATGGAGGTGCACGAGAGGCTAATTCGTGACCTCGAACATCGAAATCTGTAACAACAGCGATCAGATCTGGCCATGGAGGAGATATTGGAGCTTCAGATCCATGCTTTGGAGGAGGAGTTGATCCGACAAAAGTAGGAGGTGCGGAGTCCAGTCAATATGGTCGGCGCTCCGGCAAAGGAAGCGAAGGTCTGGGAGTCTAAGGCCTTCAGCAGAGTCAGGAGCGTGGCGGAAGTCGAGAACTTCATATGGGATATGAAAGTTTACTTCCGTGCGGCGAAGATCCCAGCACCCGATCAGGTGGATCGGGCCTCGACATATCTGGAGGATAATGCCAAGCTCTGGTGGAGGACCAGGATGGCCGAGGATGACTGTGCAGGGCATCCTAGAATCGAGACATGAGAGATCTTTAAGAGGAAGCTGAAGGGTCAGTTCCTACCGAGCAACGCGGGATGGCTTGCTTGAGAGAATTTGCGGAAGCTGTGGCAGACATGGAGCATCCGGGAGTACGTGGCGCAGTTCTGCAATCTACTTCTGAAGATGTCCAACATGTCCGAGGAAGATAAGCTTTTCAACTTCCTCGCTGGCTTACAGGGGTGGGCGCAGGCCAAACTTCGCAGGAGGGAGGTGAGGGATATTCCCTCAACCTTCATAGCAGCAGAGGCGCTGGTGGACTTTCGTAGCAGTACGACTTTGGGTAGCGGTGGCCAGGGCAAGGGCAAGTACAAAAGTGCATCACCACCGTGGGATCGAGCAAGCAGGAAAGAGGTGTGCCAACACATGCAACAGCAAAACAAAAGGGACAGGTGAGATTTGATGGATGTTTTATATGCGGAGAGCCGCATCTGGCACGGGAGTGTCCAAAGAAGGTGACAGCGGCGGCTATCACTACCTAGGAGGATAGGGTGTCTGAGAGTTCAGAGGATGAGCTAGTAGCGAGAATGGCCCCGCTACAGTCCATCAATACTTTGGCCGCAAGGAGGCAATGCCAGAGTTTGATGTACGTGAGGGCTCAGGTCAACGAGAGGATGGTTCAGGCCTTGGTTGATTCCGGCGCGATGCATAATTTTGTGAGCCAGAGGGTGGCGCACAGATTGGGGTTAGGCGCGTTATCCTAGCCTTGTAGGGTGAATCCTGTGAACTCCGAGGAGATGGAGTCTTGGGCCAGGAAGAGGCCACATTGGAGGTGAGTTCTTGGACTGGGTGCTGCAGCATGACGGTCTTGCCGATCGATGGCTATGACCTGATACTCGGGATGGATTTCTTCATCAAGAGCAAGGCCGTGGTCATGCCTCATCGGAGGAGCATCTTGATCCGGAGAGGTAGGCATCCATACTTCGTTTCAGTGGAGGGATGGCGTAGGACGGTGAAGAGACGGGGCAAGGGAGTACGCCACCACCAGACTTAAGGTTGCGCGGCAACCTCGTGCCTAGGCAACGCATGGGAGAGCCTAGGCATAGAGGCATGCGGCAGAAGGCAGCAAGTGGGATGGCTCGGCGAGTGGGCTATCCGACCAAGGAGGCATAAAGGGGTACGCGTGGCAGGTGGCCGCGTTGGGACTTAGAAGGATTTTGGCCAGGAGGGCCAAGATGTGCAGCGACAAGGTGTACCAAGAGGGCGCACGACGCAGCGACATGGAGCTTTGGTATGACTTGACGAGGGCGTCGAGATTCAGGCGGGGAGAGGATTGTCATGGTGCGCGCCCAGCCGGGCCGGGCAAGGCCCAGGCAGCCATGCGGCCCAGTTGGGTGCATGAACCGGACCGCCCAGGCTGACGGCCAGCCTAGCAGGCGCGGCCAGTGTGGCATGGCCGTTGGGCAGGCACGCCCAAAAGAGAGGCCATCGTATTTTCTTAGAGGGGATTTGAGGTGGTGGCTTGCATGAGATCTTGGCCATCCAATGGTCAAGATGGAGTCCTATTTGTAGGGAGATTCTTAGGAGTGCTAGTTGGCAATTTTATCACCAGGAGTCCACCGTATTTTGGAGATAGAGTTAGCCTAGGCTGAGGACTCTTTGGGGCGGTGGATATGGGAGGATCCTAACCTTTATCTCTTTATCCAACGATTAAGGTGGAGTCTTACTTGGAGAAGAGTACTAAGTGGAAAAAAAGTCCTAGGCGGCATGAAGAGAGGAACTTCACATGGTTTCTACACGGTGTGGGACTCTTGGGCTGTGGAAAGGAGGCCGGTTGGGGAGCTATTTAAGGGGAGGCTGACCCAAGGCTTAGGGGTATCGAATTGCATGTGAGTAAAAGGGTCGGTTGGGGAGTTCTTTGCGAAAGAGCGGACCCAAGGCCAAGGCTTCGAGTTGCAAACAATCAAGCCATTCGAGAGGAGCTCGGGTGTGACCATCCAGCGACCAGCGGAGGTTGGTGAGCAACCTGATCAGTGGAGATCGAGGTGCGCGAGGGTCTAAGTCAGGCGGACTTAGGCATTGGTGGGACGTGGCCAAGACGCATAGGCCGTCCGCGCACGGTTGCGGGGCATCCAGGTCAGTTCTTGTCGAGTGAGGTTGGGGCGGGCACTTTGTGTGATCTTTGTTAGGGACAGAGAGGAGTGTCTTTGTAGCCTTTGGGCAACATCGTTATTTCCAAATTACTTAGCAAAGAGTTCTTTGATTGGAAAGGATGTGCTTCCCGTATATTACCGTGTTTTTATCGAAGACTTGTCTTTGGGGGTTTTATTTTATTATTATGGGGTCTAGACTGATTAGGAGAGGGATCTTCTAACACGAAGGGTTAAACATTATGTAGCTAATGCGTAAGAGTTAATAGTTAAAATCTAATTCGTTAAACGATCGGACGTCAAATAATCTAAATTTTTTTAAATATTATCAATATAATTTTTTGTAGTATTTATTTTATATATCATGTTTTCTATAAGATGGCAGTCATTATAATATTTCGAATTGATTTAAAATCTATACTCATTATTGAAAATTTATAGTCGTTATTCTATTTAATTGAGTCTAAATCCTCCTTAAGATAAATTGATATGGAACTTGATGGTTATATAGGACTTATATTTATTTTTCACTTTGTCAAATCTTCAACCGCCTAATAAAACAGAGAAGAATTGAGCGAATAACTATCTCTTACCTTACCTAGGTATATGTAAATTCGTCAATTTTTATACACTTGATATTTAAAAAGAGTTGCATATAATTGATTTAGGTTACGTTTGGATAAGATATTTTAAAAAAATAAAATTTAAAAATATTATATTTTAAAATTTTAGAATTTTATAGGTATCTCGTTTGAATGGTTGCTCTCAGACAAAAAAGTTCCATAGTTTCGAACATTAACATAGCTTTAAAACTCGTGCGCGTCTTGTTTCATCTCTGTTCCCTGGGTGTGCTTTAAGATTCGGGTTTCGTCCGTCGTCTTTCCCGATCTCCGGCGATCTTTGCCTTCTCCGGTTGAGCCTTCGTCGGTTGCTTCCTCGTGCTGTCCCTTCCTTGCCTATGGTGTCGGATGGGGGTAAGCCTTGGCTGGGTTCCGGATCGTCGAGTATGGGATCCGGCTTTCACTGGGTCTCTCCGTCTCCATCGCCGGCGGTTGTAGCGTCGTTGGAGGCGTCCTTTCCGGAAGTCATTCGCGTCCCTGCTACGGAGCTTGAGGCTAAAGTAGCTAGTTGGCAGTCGCGAGCCATTCTGGTTCGCTCCTACCATAAATGGGTTCCGGCAGAGATGGTGATCAGGGAGTTCAGAACAGCGGGAATTCAAGGAGAAATTGCCCCGATCAGTCTGGCATTCCGGTGTCATTGTTCCGATTTGAAGATTCGAAAGCTTGTGACACGGTGCTCAAGCGTCCTTGGATGATCAATGGTCAGGTTATGGGTTCGGAGCCATGGCGGGCGGATTTCTTCCCGGCAGCTGATTCTATCCCGTTGGCTCTGGTTTGGGTTCTGCTCCCTAACCTTCCAATTGAGTATTGGAAGGAGGAATTCATCAAGGCCATCTTGGAACCAGCCGGGCAATTCATATGTTTGGATGCTTCTACTGTGGCGAAGAGCAGAGGAGGCTTCGCCAGGGCGTGCCTCCGGGTCGACCTTCGTCTTCCTCTAAGGCTGGGAGCTCGGATCCAGGGAAATGGTCTCCCCTTTTGGCAGCAATTCGCTTTTGAAAACCTGGATGGGATCTGTGCATCCTGCGGATCGTTGCATCTTAGCGGCCCTTGCTCTCAGCCGGGATCAGGAAACGATGGAGCTGCTTCCAATCTCGTCTACGGTCCGTGGATATCAGCTATTCGTCAATGAAAGGAAGCCCCTGCTCCCCAGCGGGATGAGAGAAGGAAGACGCAGGCGGCGTCGTCTCCAGGGGCTTCTGGCTTCGGGTCGAAATCTCAGAGGAATTCAGCGGCTCCTGAGCGTGGTGTTGAAGATGCTGATGGATGGAGACTTCCTGCCAAGTTGGCTAGGAGGAG
This sequence comes from Calamus simplicifolius, assembly GCA_900491605.1. Lineage (NCBI taxonomy): Eukaryota > Viridiplantae > Streptophyta > Magnoliopsida > Arecales > Arecaceae > Calamus > Calamus simplicifolius. The sequence continues at coordinate 560,921 of UESW01004176.1, read as the reverse complement.
GAAGTCGTCTTCTTCTTCGGCAGAGGGATCCTCTGCCATGGCTTCTGGGAGATTGGTGGGGGAGACAGTGCAAGGCTTCTCCAATTCAGTCAAGGTGCCAAAATTTCCACTGCGTGCCGGTTCTGCTACAGTAACGGAGGGTTTAATGAAGTCTGATGCAGATGCAGGAGGTTCGGCTGAGATGATTCTGAACATTCCTCTTTTGAAGGAAAATCCATTTGCATCGCTTGGATTGATATCGGGGGAAGGAGGATCTATGGTCAATAAGGAAGTATGTCCGGGTCCTCTTAAGCGGGCTAGACCAGTTGATTATCAGGCCCCTAGGGCTGTTTCTAAACTTGGGAAACAAAAAGGTAAAGGTAAAGCCCGGACCAATATAAGCTCTGTGATAATGACTGATTCTCATGAAGGAGTTCAGGATGTGATTAGGTCCTGCTCTAATATGCCGGTGGGCCTTTCCTCGAAGGGTTCAGATAATGTAATTATGAATTCAGATTCCTTGTCTTCGGATCAATCTCCTCCGGCTTTTGTCGTCAGTCAGGAGCATGAGGTTGATCCATCCTTGGTAGCTGAGGGGGGCACCTCATCCAATGGGTGCCTACCTGATTCTGCGATGATGGAGGACCTGGGAGGGGTCCCAACTTCATCATCCATGTAAATGAAGATCATGATTTGGAATGTTAGAGGAGCTCAAAAGCCTTCATTTCGATCCTCCTTTAGTAGATTGGTGCAGATTCATAATTTTGATATTTGTGTTCTGTTGGAAACAAGGTTGTCAGGTGATAGTCTGGCTCAGTTTAGGAGGCAGATTTCTCGGTCATGGTCTTCCTATTCGGTTGACGCTGAAGGTTTGTCTGGAGGTATGTTGGCCATATGGTGTGCTGATACTGTTAAGGTTGATGCTTTTCATCAGTGTAACCAGCAGATTGGTCTTGTAGTCTCGGAGGGGTCCTCTGAACCTTGGCTTCTATCAGCTATGTATGCTAGTACGGATTATCGGGAGAGACGGATCCTCTGGTCTGAGTTGCTTTCCCTTCTTTCTCAGGGGCTCCCATCTATCATTGCTGGTGATTTTAATTGCATCTCTGAGGCTAACGAAAAGCGTGGTGGGCGTCGGTTTACTGCCTCGGCTGATGTTAATGAGTTTAGATCCTTCATTGGAACATCAGGGCTCTTGGATTTGGGTTACTCTGGGACCCAATTCACTTGGTGTAATAACCGTCAGGGTTCGGCTCGAGTTTGGGAGAGACTTGACAGAGCTATGGCTACGGAACAATGGCTTCATAGGTTCCATGAGGTTACTGTTGCCCACCTTCCTAGGATTGCTTCAGATCATTGCCCCATTATGATTTCAATGGAGGTTTCTATGTATTATCGCAGACAGTTTAGATTTGAGCAGTTTTGGACTGTTCATTCTGCAGCTCGATCGATCATCTCGCATATATGGCACCTTCCTATCAGGGGTAATGCTATTTATAGATTATCGAGACGTCTTATGATGGTGCGACATCGTCTATCCAGATGGAATCGGATGGAGTTGGTGATCTGGTTAGACAAGTCGAAAGGGTTGAAGCCGACATTTCTGCCTTACAGGAGAAGGAGGACCAGGATGGGTTCTTGGTGGAATCGGACCTCTCGGTGCTTCGTGACTCTCTGTCACGTCATCACTCTCTGCTCAGCCAGCAGGAGATGTTTTGGAGGCAGAGATCCAGGGTTCAGTGGATATGTGAGGGGGATCGTAACACCAGATTTTTCCATCAAGCCACTTTAAAGAGGCGATCCACTAATAGGATTCGCAGATTATTAGATGCTGAAGGGCATTCTCAGAGGATATCCAATCTATTAGGGATTTGCTTTTCCAATTCTTTCGGACTAGATGGACGGAATCAGATGGGGAGGGTGCTCCGATTGTTGGTGTTCCTGATTCCAGGAAGATATCGATCAAGGAGAATGATATGTTAATCAGGGCTATAACTGAGGAGGAAATTCGGGAGGCGCTTTGGGGGCTTGGCTCGGATAAGGCCCCTGGGCCAGACGGATTTCCGCCTTCTTTTTATCATCATTATTGAGGAATTGTTGGGCGAGAGGTTACTGAAGCTATTCAAATTGCTTTCCAGACAATGAACATTCCTCAGGAGTGGAACCGGACTTTTATCTCTCTGGTACCCAAACGTCCGGAGGCTACTCTCCCGCAGCACTTCCGGCCTATTAGCCTTTGCACCACTCAATATAAGATCTGCTCGTCTTCTAGCTGGCCGCCTTTGGTGTGTTCTTCCACGCATCATTTCTATTGAGCAGGGGGCTTTTATTAGAGGACGCTCTATTTCTGATAATGTTCTTATCGCCCAAGAATTTATGCATGATCTTCAAAGAGCCCCAGCGAGTCGCTGTCTTATGGCGGTCAAGCTTGATATGGAGAGAGCTTATGATAGGATGAGTTGGTCCTTCTTACATCGCTTGCTCCAGGAGTTTGGGTTTCAGGAGCTGTTCATCAAGTGGATCTTGGCTTGTATTCTGAGGCCTTCATTCTCTCTGATTATCAATGGATGCCCGACGGATTTTTTCAATTCTACTATTGGTCTGAGGCAGGGGTGTCTGTTATCCCCTTTATTGTTCATTCTCGCTGCGGATGATCTTCTCGTGCTTTTCATCAGGCTCAGCAGAATCAGAGGATTGTCCCTTTTATGGCTAGAAGCTTGGGTCCTGCGGTCTCCCATCTTCTTTTCGCTGACGATTGTATTCTTCTGGGTCAGGCTATCATTGAAAATGCGGCTTCCTTACATTCTATTGTGCAGAATTATTGTCTGGCTTGGGTCAGAGGGTTAACTACCTCAAATCCTCATTATGTTTCAGCCCGAAGACCAACAGATCTACTAGGGAAGCCATTACTATTCTGTCAGGAATATCTACTCTGACTGATCGATTTTGTATCTGGGGATCCCCATTACTGGTAGACGTCCCCGTTGTTCTGATTTTGCTGAGTTAGAGAGGAGGGTTCGTCAGCGCTTTGAGGGGTGGCAGGTCACTAGTTTATCTATGATGGCCAGGGTCATTATCATTCGATCGGTTCTCTCTTCGCTTCCTCTGTATCTTCTATCGAATACTGCTATCCCGACTACCTGTCTTAGAAGAATTGAGAGATGCTTCAGAGACTTCCTTTGGGCCTCTATGCAAGATGGTCATGGTATGCATTTATTATCCTGGGACACTGTTTGTATGCCTATACAGGAAGGTGGCCTTGGGATTCATTCTCTGATTGTTAGAAGAGAAGCTCTGCTCGCTAGACATGCTTCACGATTTCTCTTGGAGCCGCAGTGTCTGTGGAGCTCTCTGATGCGAGCGAGGTATGGGGAATGGTCTTTCGACCTGCCTATTCAGCCGATCCATGGATCTTCCTACTTATGGAAGGAGATTTGCAGATATGGTCAGCTTATCCTGGAGAATGTTTCATGGAGTATAGGAGATGGTTATTTGATCGATGTCATTCAGGATACTTGGATTTCTGAGCTCCCCCTTTCCAGATGGCCCTCCTATTTGAATATGGATGCCCCATCCAGTTTAAGGGTTAAGGATCTTATTTCTGGGGATTCCCACTCTTGGCATATTCCTACGGTGACATGGTTATTCGGGGAGGAGCTTTCTCGGCGGATCCTATCTATGCCTCTTATGCCTGGCTATGGTGGTGATACTAGAATTTGGCAGAGATCGTGTCTCTCTAGGGCTCCCTCCAAGGATCTTATGACGATTTTCAGGCCTCAGTCTCGACGCATTGAGGATGCTGCTTGGATTTGGAAGCTTCCAACCATTCCTAGGATCCAGCTTTTCTTTGGAAGCTTCTTTGGGGCTGCCTTCCTACGTCTGCTCTTCTCTCCAGGAGGGGTCTGTCTATTCAGCCGATCTGTTCCTTTTGTCGGCTGGAGGAGGAGTCTGATGACCACGCTATCTTTCTTTGCCCTAGAGCTCAATGGATATGGCATCTGATGGGTTTTTCTAGTAGATCGGATGAAACGACATCTCCATGCTCCTCCTTTTTTCATGATATTCGTTGGGGATCACGGTATAAAAGTGGTCTCTGGGCTGCCACGGCATATCAGATATGGTTGTCAAGGAATGAGTTCATTTTTTCTAATACCTCTGCTTCTCCCTATAGGGTTGTGAGGAAGATAAGATGGCTGATTATGGACTATGACCGTGTCTTATCCGGTGTTGGTTTTGGCTCTTCTGGCCGCTGGGATTCCCCTGCTGTTTCGGCAGCGAACCGGTATCCGGTTTTCATCCATTGGGAGCCCCCCTCCAGGGTATGTCAAAATCAACTTCGATGGGAGTGTCCGCGGTAGAAACGCTGGTTCTGCGTTTATTATCCGTGGGGAGGCGGGTGATCTGGTGGCGGCAGGAGGGTTTGGAGCTCTTGACTATTCTGTCCTGATGACGGAGCTCTATGCGGCGTGGGCAGGAATTTCTTACGCCGTTCGGATTCTCCGCGCTCATCGGATTATGATCGAGGGTGATTCTAAGACGGTCATCTCTTGGATGCAGAAGGAGAATTATTCTGATGGTCCCTCTATTCCAATATTGAGGGATATTTATTACCTTCTGCGAGGGAACAACTCGGTCCTGATTCGTCATATATTTCGGGAAGCTAATGCGGCTGCTGATTGGGCGGCTTCTTTTATGGCTCAGCATTCTGGCTCATGGAATTGGAGGGCTGGAGATCACTGTCCTTCTTGTCTTAAGCATATTTTGTTATCTGATGTATCTGGGCTGATTCACACGAGATTTGTGTGATCGACCGTTTGTTTCCAAAAAAAAAAAAAAAAATGGTTGCTCTTAGAAGTAAAATTTGTTTGAGGCTTATAAAGCTTTCTATAAATGTTATTTCATAATATTTATATAGATTTATATAATTTATATAAATATTTTAATATTTTGATGTAAATAATGAATATTTATGTCAATAATACTGATCAATGTCTACTATTTAAATATTAATATTTTATTATTAATATTAAAATATTTATTATTAAAATTATTATACATATTAATAATGTTTATGAAATATATATAATACTATATTATTTTTTATTTATTTTTTATTTTATAAAAAAAATATTTAATACTCAACTCAAAGCAACTCAACTCATCTAAGCCTTCTCCCAACTTCATGGGATCGCCTTCAACTCAGCTCAATAAAAAATTATTTAATAATAAAATAAAAATTTATAAATGATATTATAAATGTTTTTAATTAAACTTTTATTTTATTATAAATATTTTATTAATTGAAATGATTTAATTTATAAAGTAAATATTAATTTATAAAGCATAAATTATAAAGTAAAAATTAATTTAATATGTATATATTTTAATTTGGTAATATTTATATTAGCAATATTTATATTGTTAACAATACATCTATTATTTTTAATAAATATTATTTATTTATGTAATACTTATTTATTAATAAAGAAATTATTTTTTACATAATATTAAGAGTTATATTTTTTATAAATAAATATAATAAATGTATAAAATAGATAAAATACAATTATAAAAATATTTATATAAAAAATAAAATAAATATTTATGTAAATAAATTTTGTAATATTTATGTAAATATTTTGGCATATAACTAAAATTAAGTATTTAGCTATTTTTAAGTGGATTTTTAGAAATGATTTGTAAATGATCATTCTAAGAAATTTATAAATTTTATAAATTTTTAGAAATTTTTTTTAGAGTAACTAAATAAGAAATTTTGAGTTTAAAATTTTAAAATCCTTCAAACACACCTTTATAGTATTTTATTGCAGTGGATTTTATTGTTACAATAGAAATCCATTATTAAGAGCCCATCCATTAGAAAGCTCTCTTCTCAAAGTCAAAATGGTAATGACAGGCATGTCCCATGGATGACCCGGGTCTCCCTCTTATCCTCGATAGATTTGCTGCTTATCATGCAACAGCAAATACGCTACCAGTGCAACAGGAGAAGGAAAATAGTCAACGTAGAGTTTGCCATGGTGAACGTAAAGTCCATCGTCTCCATATCGGTTACCATATCAGCTCCGTGCTAATATAGTGTTAGTCCATCTCGTACATGAATCAATAGATAGTTTCATTGGAAGTCACCATGGAGGGCATAGCTTATGATCGGCTTTGATCATGCTACTAGGCATTCTAATATTAGAATATCATAAGGTAGTATTTGGATGTCAAAAAATTATTACATGAATAAGAATACGAATTCCCTAGAAATAGCTTATTTCTCTTATTATTCTAGATTTCTGTTTGATTTGAAATATGGTATTCTACCTTATTCCAGTGTAATTAATGTAGTGTTATTCCAAATGATGTTTGGATGACATGGAAATAAGCCTGAATTTCATTAGGAATAGATAAATATTTTTTTAGAAATCTCAAAAATACTCCTGATCAAATGATAAGAAAAAATAGATTATCAATTTATTTATTAATATAATTATTTAAATAAATTATTTTTATTAATTAATTAATTTTTATGATATATTAAAAGTTTGCATGTTATATACATATATTAGTAATGGTTAGCATGAGAAAAATGGATTACACCATTACCTTTTTTTGCAGTGGATATTGTTATATACATATATTAATAACGATTATTCAAGGCTATATATTTTCCTCTTTTATATTTAATATCTTGAATTTTTTTGATAGAAAGAGTAATAGTCAATTTTTTTTTCAGCCACTTCTTTTGGAATACGGTAAATGGAAATAGGGCTATTACATGGAAAATATGGAATACGAATTCTAAAATAAGGATATTTGACTAATAGAGAGGAAAAAAGAAGGTATTCGACGTTGTGATGACCGCAATCTTATAAAATAAAAATTGCTTTTGGGTCCAAATAGCTCCAGCCTGTAACATTCATAAGAGGTCTAATTCAATCCACTTGCGCCAAAGATAGTTGGAATATTTGCCAGCTTCAAAATGTCGAGGCGCCCAAATCATAAATTATATGCAAGCCCCCTTTTTCCTAAAGAAAAAAACATAGCATGAAATTATATATATATATATATATATTTGACTACATTCTAGAGTTGACAAACCTAAATTTACTTACCTCTCCCCTTCGAATTCACATAGCTCATGGATCTTAAATATAAAAAATATAAAAAAAATATGATGGTCCCAAAATCCATATGGATAAATCAGATTATCTTAATTGGTATGATGAGAAAAAACTACTGAGATAGTGCTATGTTGTGCTAAGATGGCAGCAATAAAATATAATAATGGAAATAGAATTCATACCGACATTGAGGCTTAGAGATGAAAAAGGCAAAAAAAATTTCTTTTATTTCTCATCCTACATCATTTTGATACCATATAGATGCTTGCTCAATATTTGTTTCATATGTCATATTAATTAGAATGGTTGTATATGTATCACTTATTTAATAAAGAATCTAATAACAAATATCTAATAAACTGTGACTAAATTTTATCCTTTCATTATATTTTAGTTGGTTATATAAATTTTTCTTGTACTAAACTATAGTATTGACCATTGAATTTAAGAGGTAGTATCATTTTGATCTATGAACTTTAAAAGGTTGCAAAAGTATTCCTAAACTTTTCTTTTTGTTTTACTTTATTTTCTATCGTTAAACAGGAGAAACATGAGAGATGTCATTTGATTTTATCCCACAACACACATAGCATACAAGTAAAAAAATTAAATTTAAAATCTATTATCAACATACGTTAACTCGTTAACCCAATATCAAATAATCTAAAAACAACCTTCTGTACATGTATACATCACATTCAACGGCTCTCCCTCCACACACATGGCATCCCTCTCCGTCGCCGCTCCCCCCCTCCCCTCCACCGCGGCCTCCTCCGTAGGTGATGGACCGAGGAGGCGGGGCAAGGGATGGACTGCGCCCCTCCATCTGCCTTTCGGAGCAAGCAAAATCTTTGTCTCGTCTCAGTCCTGCCAATGGGAAATATACAGTAGAGAAACACTAAGACCAAAAAATATAGGAAACCCCTATGATTCAAAGACTTAACCATCCAGGATTGCCTCGCCCTTTTAGAGAGTGACGGCAAAGAAAAACTCTTTATTTTCCGACTAGGTAGCAATGAGGTTAAGGGTTGCGCAAGCGATGAAATTGTTCATCGGCAAACAGTACTTGCACCTTACATGATTCATTCCTTCCATCCGAAAGCTCCTGCTGCCTACTTGGGATAAGTGTCCTCTGAACGTATATTATCAAAATAAAAGTTTTGTTTCCTGAGAATGAGCTAAAAATATATGAGGAAGGAAGGAGGTTATTTTTTTAGATTATTAGATATTAGATTAATAGGTTAATAATACATTTTAAATTTGATTTTATCATCTATATGCCATGTGTGCTACTACGAATAAAATTAAACGGCATCTTCCTTGTTTAACAATAGGAATCAAAATGAAACAAAAAGAAAAGTTTAGGATTACTTTTGCAACTTTTTAAAGTTTAGGAACCAAAATGACATAACCTCTAAATTTTAGGATCAATACCATAGTTTAGCCTTTTTTTTGCATATGATTTACTTTCTATCGAAGTTGGAGCACATGTAAGCTGAGGTAGGGCTTATTGGAATTTGCAAACACTAAATAAATTATCTACAATATACATAGAGTACAAACTTTTAGATAAACCATAAATAATTACTATTACATTTGAAGGTTTTAAGTTTGAAATCATAAACTTATTTTTTTGGATTAGTATTTTATTTTTTAAAGATCTATGGTTGCTAACGAGAGAGTTCAAAATTTTCTAGGGAGAAAAAAACAGGGAAAAACATGAATTTGAAAAGTTCTCCCAAAGGAGAAAATTTTAATTTCTTGAATTTAGGACTTTTTTTTGAGATCCCATTGATTAATAGGTTCAAAAAAATATGAAATATCATGGTTTTCTTTTCTTCCAAATGCACTCTTAAATTGAATTCTCTCATTTTGTTTGAGATTTCTGCATTATTTGAAGTACATAATCTTTCATCTAAAGCTGATTACTGCTGACTTGGATGAACCTAAAGGTTACACAGCAAATTTTAAGTCTACCATGTTCCATGAATGCATAATTTTCTTCAATTGATTCCCACTTCAGTAGAGTGGATCAAGGGGGTCCCTCAGTCCAATCCAAAAGCTGTTACCTATTGCAGAAACTTTAGAAAATGAGCTTAAACCAGGACCTAACCCCAAGCCTAGCTCTTCAAGCATGAAAGATCCTAAAACCCTCTAGGTAGGCATCTCATTGCCATCCCCAATAAATTATATATCCAAAAGTTAAATGAAGAGATTTTTATGAAACAAAAACTCATTGTTTGGTTGGACAGCATTAAACATTTTAATCCCAAGATACCAAACATTAACCAATTTTATGCAAGATTGCTGTAATGCAGCGTTGTCACAGAACATGAGATGCTTCTCAGATGGCACTAAATGATCGGTAACTAAAACTGAAACGCTTCCCATACCCAAAACATTTCATGGAAAGTTTACCAATGCTATAATTTAGTAGCCATTCTATGTCTGGTTCAAGTTCCTCCCCAATCTCTGCAATTGAAATTAATGCCCACATGGATGCTTTGGCCTCCCATTTCTAACAAAGGCCGAATGACTTCAATTTTTCACCCCACCCAATGGCTTTAATGGCATATCTCCCATTTACTACCTAGATGCACTCTTTAGCTTGTCCAAATCTATCACGTCTATGCTAATTGGTTGGCGAGTAGCGTGGCCTATCATTTCAAATTTTAGAGTTAAAAATAAGGTGATCCTGTTCTATTGTATTTAAAACAAATCTTGTATTATGATCTATTTGGATTGACTTGCATTAGAATAATATAATTATTTGTTTGCATTAAAAAAAATCAAAAAAAAAAAAAAACAATTGGGCTAGTGAAGCACTAACGTACTGATTTTGATTTTTGAGAAGGTGAACCAGAGATTCTATGATGAGCATGCGAAGTACGCAGCCTTCAAAACTGCCGACTTTGGCTTATCATTCATTCACGATGACCAATAGCCGGCATGGTCGACTTCCTCTCTACTCGCTCTCCCCCTCGCCACATCTCACGCACAAAGCATGAGACAACTCACACGAAGCGCCTTTCAAACTGAAACCGACGATGGTTGAGCTCGGCTCTCTCATTCTTTTAATGCTGATGATTAACGTTAGCACTCTCATTCATCTAATTATTTTTCTCCTCAAAAATCTTCAGAACTTTTTTAGTATCTTCTAATGTCGGCACCGTTTCTATTATAGCATTCAACGTCCCAAAATATCTCTCGAGCTTCTGGCCACAGAGGCCTAGATATGATGGTATATATGGTCCCTTAATTTCTTAAAGCCATGTAGTTGTCCATGCTCTTCTACCCTGCCTTCCTAATTTCCTGATCATAATACTTGGATTCATGATGAAGGTGGCCAGCGAGAGGACGCTGCAGTCTGAGAAGAAGCCACGGGGGAGACCGTTGCCAGGGAAAGCAATACTTGTGCTCTGCGTTGCGAGCTTCTTCGTGGGCCTGCTCTTTAGCAATCGAATGGGGGTCCTGCCATTGGAGACCAGAGAGCAGAGTCCTTCCATCAATCGACAGACAAAAATCTCCCTCACAACGCATGATTGTGAGGACAAGCACGTAAAGTTTTCTAGCAGTTCAATCTTTGAAAATGTTAAAAAGATTCGCGTTTTATCGTAATTAATTCGCTCATATATATATATACGTGTTTGTAGAGGCTTGGCGAGGGCAATGCAAAGGATATCATGGGAGAGGTCTCCAAGACCAAACAAGCAATTCAGTGAGTCTAATTAAAGCTCTCTCCTTCGTGCTAAGGTTTTTCTCTCTCTCATTCCGATTTCCTGTAAATTTTCTTAGGTCCTTGGACAAAACGATCTCTTCATTGGAGATGGAACTAGCAGTAGCTCGGACAAACCAAAACGGAGGCCAGGCTTCGTACGTAGGAGCTGCCATGGGGTCCAACAGGGGCCTCCAGAAGGCATTCGTGGTGATTGGGATCAACACTGCGTTTAGTAGCAAGAAGAGGCGTGACTCAATCCGAGAAACTTGGATGCCTCGAGGTCCTGAAGAGAGAAAATATTAATTACTCCCTCCCTTTGAATTGCACCATACCAGCCTTTTTGCACCGCCGATGCTCATCATCTTTGTGATCTCGTTGTTCAGGGTCCAAACTCAAGAGATTGGAGAAGGAGAAAGGGATCGTCTTACGATTCGTGATCGGTCACAGCGCCACGGGAGGAGGGGTTCTCGACCGCGCAATCGACGCAGAGGACGCCGAGACAAAGGACTTCCTGAGGCTCGAGCATGTCGAAGGCTACCATGAGCTCTCATCGAAGACAAGGGTGTACTTCGCCACAGCGGTATCCATTTGGGATGCTGATTTCTATGTCAAGGTTGACGACGATGTGCATGTCAATCTTGGTGAGACTTTTTCCATCGTTGTTCTTCCTATTTTTCTATGCATTATTCTGGCGCAAACTCAGGAAGAACAGGGAGGCAGTTGAATTCTCCAAGTAAAAAACAGAGTACAATAGAAAGATGAACAGAGTAACAAAGATATAGATCAGATCTCCAGAATTTTTCCTGCATTATTTATGTAGTTGAACTGGTTGCCAGGCTAGATGAATGCATTATTTTTGGTACATTATTAGTTCGGAGTAGTATAGAATATATTCCACACAGAGACAAGGATGCCATCATCCTTGTAGAGTTGGAACCTGATTAAAAGTAGAGGATGGGGAGAAGAAATCAGAGGACTAATCTGGGAAAAAAGAAAATATAAATTTGAAGTTGGACTTCTAAACAGCTTCTAAACAGCTTCAATATAAGAGGCCTTATTAGTACCGCTCTGTTTCTCTTTGACAATGTCTCTCAACCATCATCAAATTAATATTGCAGGCATGCTTGCAACCAGGCTTACTCGTTACAGAGCTAAACCAAGAATTTACATTGGCTGCATGAAATCTGGACCAGTTCTTTCGCAAAAGTAAGTACGTAGGATCCATCAACATAATATATATTTATACATATGGCAAGAAGATTTTTCTTGATATTTTATTTGCAGAGGAATGAAATACCACGAACCAGAATTTTGGAAATTTGGAGAAGAGGGAAATAAATATTTTAGGCATGCCACTGGCCAAATTTATGCCCTCTCCAAAGACCTTGCTGCATATATCTCCATAAACGCGTAAGTACGTGCATCCAATTAAATTTATGCCTTTCTTGTTGCATTAGAAGTATGGATACAAAGTTGGGTGTTAATTACTATTAGTTTTGTCTCTGTAAAGAATATGTACCGAAGCAAAACTCGTTAGTATTTCTACCCGTTTTCACTAATTTGATGTGTAGGATTAACGAAAGGACTTGTAATTAGGTTCACATAAGAATTTTCTTATAATCGCCTCATGATATAATATATTAGATAAAGCAACATACATTGGTGGAAGAGTTGATCCTTTAGTTAGAATTTTGGACTCAGGCAACCTCAAATATCCTTCTTAGTGAATCAAAGAATTGTAAGTGTTTTTTGTAATACTCTCTCTCTCTCTCTCTCAGGCTTAAAATAAATAAAACCAAAGAGAGGTTTTTAAACCCTCCGGCAACCTTGGTCAAAAACCAGGTCTCAGGTGGAACAAGGCTCAAGGGATCATACCATCAAAACTAAAGTTTGGTGATAAGTATTCAGTCATTTCACTCCATAAATTCTAATGTCAAAATAAGAAATATAGGATTTTGGGGATATACTAGGCTATGGCAGATAGAGCTAAATTCAGATAGATTTAGTGAGGATGGGCCTTATTTTTTGTTTAGGATTAATTTTTCCTCATGTAATAATTATGACTTTCTTATTTTCTCATGTGGATGTAGTTTGATGATCAAAAATGTTGTCCAGATAAAATCAAAAAAAAAAAAAAGAGTAGAACTTCTATCATCTTAGAATGTTCCCTTGCAATATCTATTATACATCATTTATTTGCAATATCGATCATTTTAGAAGAAATTTGGAGTTTTATTAAAATGATAGAATATATTGATTATTGAAATAAAAAGGTATATTTTAATCATATTCAAGGAAGAAAGAGCTCAGAACAATTTGGCTAAAAAATTGATTGTTTAAACTTTTTCAATTAACTAAAAGGTTTATGCTATACTTCTCTGGTTTATATACTTGTAGGTTAGGTTTATTTTGTTGTTTATAACAATTCAATACCTTACTCAAAAACTAGCCAAAAATTATATGTTGATTCCATGGTTCTCGATAAGTACTTTATACCTCTCCATCATGCATCCAATATATAAGTAAATATATGCCTGCATAAATCCTCTTATACCTCCTCTATCATGTTCAAATTATAAACTTTAAATTGACAATACTATTCAAATCCTATTCTAGCTAACACTCAAAATAATTATAATATGAATATTTGGCATGGTGGAAAGAATAAATTGATTTTGATATTATATTTACAGTGATGTTTAGCGCCATCTCTTATTATGAAGCTTACATGAGTCATAGTTGGTGCTAACTTTCTATAATGATTTGTCACATTTATTCAAATTCCACCAAGTAGTAAATCTAATTTATTGCAAAAAAAAATAGCTTGCATTTTCTTAAAATATAATAGTTAATTCAATAAAGTCTACAATTTTTAAAGTGATTGTCAAACATGAAGTTGCTACTAAAATACTTCAAAGATAAGCAAATGACAAAATAAAATATGCTTCATAAAATAAATTGAATAATTGGTTCATGAACTACATTCTTATTATTAAAGTATTAAATTTCTCTTTCTTTTCTAGTGATATAATCTATTTGATAAAAATAAATAATTAGATGAGAAAATATGTTGCGTTTGAGACATAGTACTAATAAGTATTCAAACATATAGGTTACATAATAGTTTAGAATACAAAATATTAATAAAGATTTCAATCATCATAACTCAACTTAATAATCTTGCACGAAGTTTTTCACAATATGATAAAACTTATAAGATGATCAAGCTTGAGATATTTATTAAAATAGGTTGAAGTTTATCCTTCTAGCTCTTTGTGTGAAAGTATTGCCATCTATCCCTTAATTTTATATATTTGATAATATTTACAAATTAAAACTATATTATTCTTAATCATTTATATTTCAACTACTTATGTTTTTTATGTTCACTGAACAGCCATCAAATTACTCATATTGAAAAGCTAACATATTCATTTATATTTGAAAGGTCTAGATGGCAAAAATTTTGGATTTTTAACATTAAATTAGCAAGAAAGTTAATGATTAATGTCGTACTTAAGTAGAAAGGTATGAGAAAATAAAATTATATGATAAATTATGTAAAGCTTTGATTCATATAAAAATGATATTTTATTTTGCATGTGCTGCTAATTAATTGAAAATTTATAGGCCAATATTGCATAGATATGCAAATGAAGATGTTTCTCTAGGCTCATGGCTTATTGGCTTGGAAGTTGAGCATATCAATGATCGAATGATGTGTGTGGAACCCCTCCAGGTATATCTAATAAATATGTTTAAATTTTATATTTAAATATAATTTTCTTTGAATATATAGAATTAACTATTAAAAGAATATATGAAAAAAATATAATCATGATGCATTCATAAAAATAATAAAAAACAAGATTTATAAAGTTATATTTTAAACATTAACATTATTTGCTCTTCTTAGTTTGCATATCAAACAATATTTTTCTTGATAATTAAAATATTAGTTTAATCACATCTTTATAATTACTGAATTTACTTAACTATGCTAATTAAATGCTATATCTATACCTAACTTTAAGTTCCTCTTCCTTATTTGATGGAGACTAAATTTTTTGCTATTTTAACATAAATATACACTAATATAGGATTAGTGCCCTTAGTAGTTTATTAGTTTTTATTTTATTTTTTATCACTTTATTATCAATGATGAAAGTTATATATTTAAGATGAAGATATATCTAAATAATCTACCCATGTAAGACATAGCATCAAATTACTTGTCAAAAATTTGAATTCTATTTAACAATAAAATTAAAAAGTTATTTAGCTTGAATGCAAGCATTATAATTTTATTTATGTTCTTTTCTTGGAGAATTGTTTAATTCTCATAATGAAGTATATTTACATTAATCATATCAGATTGCGAATGGAAGATGCAAACCGGAAATGTTTGTATAGCATCATTTGATTGGTCTTGTAGTGGGATATGTAAGTCAGTGGAAAGAATGAGAGATGTTCATAATACATGTGGAGAAGGAGAAGGAGCAATTTGGAATGTTTATTTAGTTGAATTAATATATTTACTTATTGTATCTATTAAATTAAACATTTCAAATAGATGTAATGTAAAAATATTACATTTCCTCTATGAGTGGAAAAAAAATTAGAAACCCGAAAGAAGAATAATTATAATGATATATTGATGTACTTGTAATGATTAAATTGCTTTAAATGCATAATGTCGATTAATAAAAAACTTAATAAATAATAGATTAAAAGAAAGAGGATCATCTTTTGATTTTTTTTTTATAATATAAATCTCATCTTCTAGCATAGTTGGGAAAAGGCTTAGATGAGTTGAGTTGAGTTGTATCTCATCATCTAGCATCAATATCTTGATCCAAATTGGCCATTACATAAATCAATCCATTAATTATATAAAATCTTAACTTGTAAAATACATTCTTAATAATGCCAGTAATTTTTTATCCTATTTTATCTCTATATCTATTGCAACAACTCCTTGTAAAAAAAGGAATGTTGCCAAACTCCAAAAAAATTTCATCTCATCCCAAAATTCCTAAAAAGAGCCAAGTCACATTCATGACCAGCAAACTTCGATTTCTGCCTTATATTGGTAGGTGAACCTATATAATAAAGGATTAGATTAAATTATTTTAATATATACTGTAAAATGTCCTGGTCCTGCTTAAGGATTAGTTATTTGTATTATATAATGGCTTAAAAATGGACTTGTCTAATTAATTCAACCTTAAATTGTATAAGATCTCAGCTCATAAAAAAATGATGTTAATATACGTAACTTTATTAAATACATCATACACATTGAAACCATGTCTTTGATAGCATGTCTAAGCTACATAGAAGCTTTTTAACCTCCAACTTCTATTGCAAAAGGATATGTGATGAGACAAAATATCTATAAATACCAATTAACCTAATAGTTTCAAAGTCAAAAATTACTAGAAATAAAACATGCATAATTATTTACTTCAAATTCACGTAATAGTTTAACACATTAAAGCATAATTTTTTTACCTTATGTCTCCAATAGCACCATTCTAAGTTCTAATAAAATAGACCCGATTCCTTTGTTCAAATCAAATCCCATGATATACAGATGTTGGCACTCTTAACCACACAAGTCATGAGCCAAAAATTTAAAACTAAAAATTGTTTTGTGGCAAGGAACACCAATACTATTTAACCATAACCCAATATCAAGGTGAACCTATTAAGAAAAAAAGGAGAAAAGAATGCAAAAGGCAAAAAACAAAAAAAAAAAAATTAGCTAAGAAGAATGCTAACGTGCAGTACAAGTGAATAACTAGCTGCTTCTCTAGTCATCTCTTAGTATTAAATTTAACTTTTAATATCTATTTTTGTTTATTCTCATCCGATTTATGGGATTAATGTTTCTATCTAGTATAAAAACAAAAGAAAAATAAGTAAATGACTATTCATTAAATTTATTAAAATTATTATTTTTTGTAGAGTATTTTGAATTGGTGAACAAGTTGGATAAGACTAAAATTTAGTTTTTTTACCTATTCTGGTATGTGAAAAATTATGGTGATGAAAAACCCACATATGTTCCACAACTCAAAAGCCAAAGGAGCTTCTCTATAGTATGACAGATTGGGAGAGAGCTAATCAGCATTATGATCTCCAGAGAGTCTTTGTTTAAGAAGAAGTAGTATCTATTTAAAATAATAATAAATAACCACTTCTTCTACGTTCTCTCCATGTTTTCACTTTCTTCACATATTCCCATCTTTCTCATTATCTCTTGTTATGGAATTGGTGTGGATCAACCTATCATGGGCGCACACCGATGTCTTTAATTTTAACATCTCCCACTCATATATGATGGGATCAGCTGTTAAAAATTATGTATACAAGATATGAATCAAATTCATATAAATATTGCGAAAGATATAATATAAAATTCTAAGATGCCCAGGATCCTCAGGAACAGATTCATTAAATCTCAAATAAAATCTAAAATATTAGATTTATTCATACCTGAGTCCTTTATCGATGTAGAAAATGATGAAGCCGGTGAATCCTCTGCCACTAGCCGTCTACGTGTCCGGCCTCTAACGGTGATCCACGCGGAGAAGAGTGGATGAAAACCTTCAAGGTATGAAGATGATACTTTAGAAGAGAGGGGTGCTAGCGCCTCTTGAATCCCCTTATAGAAATACAGAAGATATCTCTGAAGATCTAAAAGATCTAATCTTTTTCTTCTCATGTTCTCACTTCTTAAGAGGAAGAACCATATTTATAGGGTGAGAAAAAAACGTTCCAAGAGAGAAGAAGAGACCTCTTTTCATGGTAGTAACGTTAATCCAAAGAAACAAAAGAAACTCCAATTCTCATGGTAACGTCATGGTAACGTTAATCCAAGTAAACGGAAGAAACTCCCATTCTCATGGTAACGTTATGGTAGCATTAATCCAAGGAAACGAAAGAAACTTCCATTCTCATTGTAACGTTAATCCAAGTGTCACAATCTCAGCCTTTGAAATTAGGAGTTGGTTATCTCATAACTACATGCCCCAATTTGTACGTGTTCATCATTGAACCATAGAGATTCATCATGCCTCATCCCATGGGCATGATTCCATCTTCACAAGGCTGAGATTGGCCATCCATACCCGAATAATCAGAGCCATCCATCACATGTGTTGGCCCAGATGGCAACCTAAGAGGGGGGGAATTGGGTTCTTTAAAAATTTAAATTCGGTTTCGAATTAGAAAGAATGATGCCAAAGTATGCAAGTGAATGGAGTTAATCGAAGCTGAGCGCAGGCAGTTAAAGAAGAGAGAGAGAGAATCAAGACACTACAAACACGTAGATTTTATAGTGGTTCGATGTAACCAACACCTACGTCCACTCCCAAGCAGCACTTGGGTCCACACTATAATCTCCTTGATTACAGCTGAGTTGTTTTGCAAGCTCACAACTCAAAACTTGTTGTTTTACCGGGATCACAACGAACCCAGCTGGTTTTTTGGGCTCACCAGCACACAACCCAAAACACAAGCTGTCCTTAGCTTGTCCCGAGGTATAGTACCTCCACTAATTCAATCCCTTGATTGAACTAGCAAACAATAATAAAAATGAAGTTTTACGACACAAGATAGCTCCTTAAATGAGCAAATATTCAATTTAAATAGACTAGGTTAGAAAAGCCTAATTGAAGCTCGTTGAATGTGTGCTTTTCTTCTTTTCTTCTTTTCTTTTTTTTTCTTAAAGGATTGAATCTGGCCTCAGCTCAGATTCTTCACTGCAAGCTCGGATGAGAAGATGAGGATTTGGGGATTTTTGCTCTCTTTCTTCTTGGGGTGGAAATCTCCTTGATTTTCTCTTGAAAAGCTTTTGGATATCTCCTTTGGACTCTTTGAGATTGATGGATTTTCTCTTTGAGTTTTTCCTCTGTGTTTTCTTCCTTGAGATCTTTTTGGATTTCTTTTTGTTTTTCTCATCTCTTTTCCTTTTTCTTCTTTTTCCCTTTTTATAAATCTCTTAATCCAGGTTTAGGTGGGAAAATTAGCAGTTGAAGATGTTTGGATTCTTCTACACACAAAGAAAATAGCCGTTAGAGGTTAGGTGAGAAGAAATCTTACCGTTGGAATCTGTTCTGACAGATAAAAAGTCCGTTCCTGACAGGTTGGAGTCGGCTCCAACTTTTCAGGTGTCGGCTCCATGACGGGTATCCAAAAATAGAAAGTAAAAGTTCATTGAGGAGTCGGCTCCGAAAAAGTTGAGTGTCGGCTCGCCGCTTTCGGGTGTCGACTCCAGAATCCATAAGGTGTCGGCTCCAGAAATGCTCAAAATAACACACTCTCTGTTTTCATGTTAGAGTCAGCTCCAGAGACTGTAAGTGTCGGCTCCCGAAATCTAGGTGTCGACTCCAGAAACTGAAATAGAATATGCTTTCCGGTGTCTCAGGTTGGAGTCGGCTCCGAAACTTGGGTGTCGACTCCAGACCGTGCCAAAAATCAGGAAAACATCTGATCCGCCATGGGGTTGGCTCCAGACCATCTAGGTGTCGACTCCCGACCGTGCCAAATTTTAAGAACTATTTTGATACACCCATGTGTCAACTCCTGACTTATAGGTGTCGACTCCAAGGTCTGAACTTTTAAAAATTACAATCTGAAACTCATCTTAAAATCAATTTTGAGTGATATTTGAATTGTTAAACTTCTTAATACCTGAAACACTCTATAAATTTGTCAGAAACAATGTGAATATACTCATGGCTTTTGTTAATCATCAAAATCAATAATTGGGTCAACAATCTCCCCCTTTTTGATGATGACAAAAACATTGAGTATATGCATGATTAATTAAAGAGTTTTACGATAGGAATAAGTTATCATAGTTAAGCTCCCCCTGAATGAGGTAGCTCTCCCTATGAAACTCAAAATGAAATTTTCTCTCCTTATTTTGAAATTTCATTTCTCTCCCTTAAAAAAAATTCATGCAATAATCAACTTAATCAAATTATTTAAGTGTTCAATAATGCATATACAATATCTTCTCTCCCCCTTTTTGTTATCAATAAAAAGGTTAAGATAAGATACAATTTAGCTTAACATTCAACCACAAGTTAACTCATTGAATAAGACAATATTAATTCAAAGAAATTTCATTGCATCAAAAGATTTTACTACATAAGTTTCATTACATCAAAACATTCTATCAAAACATTACATCAAAATATTCTATTACAACAAAGTGTAAAGCAAACTAAAACTTTAAAATCCAAAACTGAAGCGTTTCTTCAGTCCTTCTAAGATCTTTTCCATTCCTTCCTTTTCTTCAGTCCTTCTAAGATCTTTTCCATAATCTTCATAAAATCATTTAAGCTTCTTTGAACCAAGTCAGCTGCATTGTTTATATTCACTTGTAGCTCTACATTGCTTCTAGAATCTGTGTCAGAATCACCAGCAATGTCCTTGACTTATCAAAAATATTCATTAAATCACATTTTAGGGCTTCAGAAGAAGTTCCAAGAGAGGATCCAATTTGGTTCACTTTGTCTTCTAAGGAGTGGAAAGATTCTTTTAAACTCAAAAGTCTACTTTCAAAACTATTATTCATCTTCTCTTCATGTTCAGCCAACAAAGTCTTCAATTGCTCTAATTGTAAATCAGAAAAACCAGAAGCACTTGGAATTGAAGCAGGCATAGGTGCCGGTACAGGAGCTGAAGCAGGAGCTAGAGGTGGTGAAGATCTGTTAGGCTCTGGTGAATGATGCCTCACTGATGGACCAACCTCAGATGGTGCAGAAGTCCTAATCTCAGCGGCTCTCTCATCCAGATGGCCTTTTCTCTCCCATTAACCATTCACTTTTACGAACCCCATCCTGTGCACTGTAGCCAAGCTATAATAATCTGTAACATTAATCCAAGGAAATGAAAGAAACTTTCATTCTCATAGTAACGTTAATCCAAGTGTCACAATCTCAGCCTTTGAAATTAGGAGTTGGTTATCTCATAACTACATGCCCCAATTTGTACGTGTTCATCATTGAACGATAGAGATTCATCATGCCTCATCCCATGGGTATGATTCCATCTTCACATGGCTGAGATTGGCCATCCATACCCAAATAATCAGAGCCATCCATCATATGAATCAAGTCATATTTGGGTATCCAATTATTTGTTCATCATATACACAAATAATTTCTTCTTAACATTCCTTCTACTATAATAGATCATATCCATTATTATTTTATCTTCTTTAAATTGGATCTCACCCAATTATTTAATTGATCATCTTATCTAAATTAAATCTAATTTAATTCTCATTTTAATTCATCCAAAATTCTCCTTAATACGTGTGACCTATTAGGCCCTTTAATATATTATCAATAATCATGTCTTAATCATAGACCCTAGGAATGATTGGACAACTCTTTATCCAAGTCAACAACATGATTATAGATCATGAGATGCCTCTAGCAAAGCATCATAACCATCCAACTTCTAAAGGTTTGTTGATGTGACCATCAACACCTGTCCATGAACGGTTACCGTATGATCAAATCCTTTCATCACATATCTCAGATCAATCAGTGGTATGGAATGTGTCAACCATGTAATTGATCTTTGTTTACTTGATATAAGAAAAAATTGACTCATATCAATTAGAACTTCGAAACCATTTCGAATTCCAACTCAACCTTGCAAGGATTTAACAATCAATTTAATCATCAAGTGGCCGTGGGATATAATCCTTTCTATCAAGGGAGATAAATCATGTCTTGATCAAACACCATCTTCATGTGCTTCATGTCATACCTAACAGACACCATATTTGCCACCCGTGGCTAGAGTGACGTTTAGATGTCGTTAAAGTATGACATTCCATACATGAGATGCAATGAAGATCTCAAGTCAAAGGATCACTAACACCACCGTCATTAGAGATCAACCATCGACACTATATAGAATATCCATATGGGATCTCTGAATGGGTCATCCAATGCATCGTTACAATAACGAGTATCCACATACCTATCTAAGTATCTTCATACTTCAGCTTGTGAAATCAGCTGCTCACCCCAAGGGTAAGGATATGCAATGTGTGCTAGTCTCACGGTGTTCGATGGTGTCCAGTCCCATCTACACATCGACTAGGAAGTTTAAAGAATCGAACCATAACATGCAATTTGAATCTCACAATTTGTAATCTCTATTACAAATTTCATATGCACGGTTCACATTCTTTTGAACTTTATCTCACAGACAAATATATCAAACAAGAATCTGGATAGATAAAGAAACCGTTTTATTTGATTTATATTCATAGAATGTATACAACATCCAATCCGATTGGATCTAGGGCATACACTAACAATCTCCTACTTTGTTGACCTAATTATTGATTTTGATGATTAACAAAAATCATGAGTATATTCCTTATATTTCTGATAAATTTAATAAGTGTTTCAGGAATTAAGATTGGTTATTCATCAATATGTTAGTTAGAAAATCAGTTTCAAGTTGAATTTAAATGGAATTTATGTAAGTTCAGAACTTGGAGCCGACACTCTAAAATCTTGGAGCCGACTCCAAAGAGTATCAGAACAGTGTTAATTTTTGGCATGCTTCGGAGCCGACACCTAAAATTATGGAGCCGACACATGAAAAGTTGGAGTCAACACATGCAGAGTGTGGAGCCGACTCCAGACCAATTACAAGAGTGATATTTTTGGTCACTGGCGGAGCCGACACCTTCAAAAAGTTGGAGCCGACTCCAGATCTCGTCGAGCCGACACTTCAAAATCTTAGAGCTGACACCTTGACGGATCGCTTATTACTATTTTTAGAATCCTGATTTGGAGCCGACACATGAAAACCTGGAGCCGACACCTCCACATCAGAAACGGATTTTTCAAGTTTTCAACAGATATATTTTTCTTACCTAATCTCTAACGGATATATTTTCTTTTGGTAAGGTACATCCAAGGACATCTCCAACGGCTATTTTTCACCTACTCATGGATTGAAACGCCTATAAAATAGGATTGAATCGTTTAAAAAAAAAGAAAAATGAAGAACACGAAAAATACAGTAAAACGAAAAGAAAAGAGAGAGAAATCAAAAATCCTTCTTCAAGAAATTTTCTAAGCCAAAGCTTATCCACTATTGAGAGTTAGAAGAGGAATCCAAAAGAGCCAAAAGAATTATTTCAAAGGAGTTCCCAAGTTTCGAAGAAGAAGAAGAAAAGCCCTAAATCTTCAATCGTGTCTTCACCAAAATCTCTTCAAGTGCTCTAATTCCATTCAATTCAAAAGAGAAGGAGAAGAGAAGAAAAGAAGAAAAGCTCAAGCCCTACATTGCTTCAGAAATCAGGCTTTTCTATTTTCATTTACTTATTTTGCTCATTTGCTCAATTAAGGAGCTGTTACTGTTATAAATTCTTAATTAATTTATAGTTTGTCTAATTCAATCAGTGGATTGAATTAGTGGAAGTAGTATACCTCGGTACAAACTAAGGATAGTTTGTGTTTGGGTTTTATGTTGGTGAGCCCGGAAAACCAGCTGGGTTCATTGTGATCCCGAGGGAAACAACAAGTTTTGAGTTGTAAACTTGTAAAACAACTCGACTGTAATCAAGTGGATTATAGTGTGGGCCCAAGTAAAGCTTGGGAGTGAATACAGGTGTTGGATACACGAACCACTATAAAATCTATGTGTTTGTCGTGCTTTATTTCTTTGTCTCTCTCGATTTCATTTATTTGTGATTAGCATTTATTTACACTTTGCACTCAAGCTCTTTCATATCAAAGCAAATAGTTCTAAAAGAGTTAATTTTTTTTAAGAACTCAATTCACCCCCCTCTTGGGTTGCCATCTGGGCCAATAATTGGTATCAGAGCTTGTGCTCATTGTTTATTTGATCAAACGATCAAGAGCTAAAGATCCAAATGGCAGCTCAAGCTAGATCTTCATTTGCTGAAGGTCATTCTACTAACAGACCTCCTTTGTTTAATGGTTTTAATTATTCTTATTGGAAAGCTAGAATGAGAATATTTATTCAAGCTTTAGATTATGAACTTTGGAGTGTAATCACTAATGGACCAAGCACACCCACACACATAGTAGATGGTTCAATAGTACCTAAACCTGAAAGGGATTGGAATGAGAACGATAGAAAAATGGCTCAGCTCAATGCTAAGGCCTTGAATGTTTTATATTGTGCTTTAGATGCTAATGAATTTAATATAATTTCTACATGTATTTTCGCAAAAGAAATTTGGGATAGATTAGAAGTTACCCATGAGGGTACTAATCAAGTCAAAAAATCAAAGATTAATATTCTTGTTCATAAATATGAATTGTTTAGCATGGAACAAATTGAATCTATAATCTGCATGTATATAAGATTTACTGATATTGTGAATGGTTTAAAGAGTCTTGGCAAGACTTATACTAACTCTGAATTGGTGCGTAAAATTCTTAGGTCTCTTCCAAGGACATGGGAAGCAAAGGTGACTGCAATCCAAGAAGCAAAGGACCTCAATACCCTACCATTGGAAGAGCTACTTGGATCACTAATGACTCATGAGTTGACCATGAAACAACATATAGAGGAAGACGTCAAGAAGAAGAAAACAATTGCCCTCAAAGCTGCAGAAAATGAAAAGAGCAGCAATGATGAAGAAGAAGATGATGATGATGAGGAGACTACACTCCTTGCTAAGAAATTCAAAAGATTTATGCAAAGAAGGAGACCCTTTCACAAGAAAAAATTTGGAACAAAGATGGAAGGTGAAAAAGAAAAAGAAAAGGACAAGGATAAAGAGAAAGACCCCCTCATATGCTATGAATGTAAGAAACTGGGGCACTTTAGATATGATTATCCTCAACTGAAAAAGGGGTACAAGAAAAAGAAAAGGCATACATTGCAGCATGGAGCGATAGCGAAGAATCCTCATCCGAGAAAGAACAAAAGGAAGTTGCAAACATTTTTTTTATGGCAAAAGAAGATGATGAGGTATGTACCGAAACTCATGACTTTACCTTTGATGAATTGTTTGATGCATTTAATGAACTAGTTAGTGGTTTTAAAGTTTTAAAAAAGAAAAGCAAATCTTTGAAAAATGATAATTTGAATCTTGTCAAAGAAAAAGATAAACTAACTCATGAAGTTGAAGAATTAAAATCTGAAAATAAGAATTTATTAAAAGAAAAAGAATCAATTTCAAATAAAAATGTTAATTTAAAGAAAAAAAAGTTGATAAATATAAAAATACAATCGATAAATTTACATATAGCTCTGAAAAACTTAATTTGCTATTGAGTAATCAAAGAACTGTATTTGATAAAGCTGGATTAGGTTATAGGCCTAACAAGAAACAAAAGTATGTTAAAAATTTCTTTAGAAAAGAACAAGATAAAAATGATGTTTCATGTAATTGCTGTAATAAGAAAGGACATAAAGCCTATGAATGCAATTTTAGAAAAATTAATAAGAATTTAAGTATTAAAGGAAAAAAAATATGGGTTCCAAAAGGAACAATCTTTATTTCTACTAACCATGAAGGATCCAAGAAAGCTTGGGTACCTAAACAGAAAGTTTGATCACTTTGCAGGAGTGTCTTGCGGCCAAAAGATCAAAACGAAAGTGGTATCTTGATAGCGGCTGCTCAAGACACATGACGGGTGACAAGGAGCAATTCATCATCCTTGAGGATAAAAGAGGAGGAGTTGTTACATTTGAGACAATGGTAAAGGCCAAATTATGGGATTTGGTAAAATTCAATTAACTCCCTCTACTTTTATAGAAAATATTTTATATAGATGGTTTAAAGCATAATTTAATTAGTATTAGCCAATTGTGCGATAAAGGTTTCAAAGTTTCATTTGAAGCTTCTATCTGCACTGTTTCTAATCCCATTGACAATAGCATTATATTTGTTGGTAATAGAAATGACAATGTATACTTAATTGATTTAGATAATTTGTCTACTAGTAATCATTGCTTAGTTGCTAATAATGCTAATGTAAATGAGATTGGATGGTTGTGGCATCGTAGATTAGGTCATGCTAGCACACACTTAATTTTAAAATTAATAAGAATGGATTTAGTTAAAGGACTTCCAAAATTAGATTTTGAAAATAACAGAATCTGTGATGCATGTCAATTTGGAAAATAAAATAGAAACTCTTTCAAATCTAAAAATGTTGTTTCCACTTCTAGGCCACTAGGCTACTTCACATGGACCTTTTGGACTTACTAGAACCACTAGTTTATGATAAAAGAAATATGGTCTTGTAATAGTAGATGATTATTCTAGATTCATTTGGGTATTGTTTTTGGCTCACAAGGATGAGACTTTTTCAATATTTCTAAAATTCTTCAAGAAAGTCACTAATGAGAAAAACAACAACATAGTGTCTCTTAGAAGTGATCATGGCTCCGAATTTGAAAATCATTTGTTTGAAAATTTTTGCATTGAACATGGTATTAATCATAATTTTTCTGCACCTAGAACACCACAACAAAACGGAGTTATAGAAAGAAAGAATAGAACCTTAGAAGACATGGCCCATACCATGCTATGTGAAAGCAACCTACCAAAATACTTTTGGGCGAAAGCTGTAAACACGACATGTTACATCCTTAATAGAGCCCTAATTAGGTCAATTCTTAAGAAAACTCCCTATGAATTATGGAATAATAGGAAACCAAACATTAGTTATTTTTATGCATTTTGTTGTAAATGTTTTATTCATAATAATGGTAAAGATAATCTTAAAAAATTTGATGCAAAATCTGATGAAGGCATATTCTTAGGATATTCAACAACTAGTAAAGCCTATAGAGTATTTAACAAGAGGAACTTAATTGTAAAAGAATCTGTAGTTTTTGATGAGTCTTTAGCATCAAGTTCAGAAAAGATTGATGATGAGGAAGATACAATTTTGCTAGAAAGAGATATTAAAAAATTAAATATAGATATATCTTCAGATCATAAAAGAGGCTAAAGATGATGATTCACCTAAGGTTGATGTTATTGATACTAATCATAATGAGGTAGATCTTCCTAGAGATCGGAGATATGCCTATGGTCATCCAAAGGAATTGATTATAGGCGATCCAACTCAAGGTGTAAGAACTAGATCATATATGAGAAATATCAATAATCATCTTGCATTTGTATCTCAAATTGAACCTAAAACTATTGAAGAAGCTGAAAAAGATAGTAATTCGATACTAGCTATGCAAGAAGAATTAAACCAATTTACTAGGAATAATGTATGGTCCTTAGTTGATAGACCTAAAGGTCATTCAGTTATAGGATCTAAATGGGTATTTAGGAATAAATTAGATGAAAATGACATAGTAATGAGAAATAAAGCTAGATTAGTTGCAAAAGGATATAATTAAGAAGAAGGAATTGATTTTGATGAAACTTTTGCATCTGTAGCTAGATTAGAGGCAATTAGACTATTACTTGCATTTGCATGTCATTTGAACATTAATTTGTTTCAAATGGATGTTAAGAGCGCATTTTTGAATGGTTTTATAAATGATGAAGTTTTTGTAGAACAACCACCTGGTTTTGAAGATCATAAATTTTCAAATCATGTTTTTAAATTACACAAAGCACTATATGGTTTAAAACAAGCACCTGGAGCTTGGTATGATAGGTTAAGCAAATTTCTAATTGAAAATAATTTTTCTAGAGGAAATGTTGACAAAACTCTATTTTTGAAAAGAAAAGACAAAGACTTATTAGTAGTACAAATATATGTAGATGATATTATTTTCAGTGCTACTAACAATCTTTTGTGTCAAGAATTTGCTAAGTTATTGCAGGGTGAATTTGAAATGAGCATGATGGGAGAACTCAATTTCTTCCTAGGACTACAAATCAAACAAGAGAGAGAGGAGATTTTCATCAACCAAACAAAGTACATAAAGAAGATTCTCAAAAAGTTTGGAATGGAATCAATCAAACCTCTCGGAACACCAATGAGTCCTTCATGCAAATTGGATAAAGATGAAGACGGTAAGTCTATTGATCAAAAGTATTATAGAGGTATGATCGGATCTCTACTTTACCTAACTGCAAGTATACCTGATATCATGTTTGCTGTTTGTCTATGTGCTAGATTTCAATCTGAACCTAAAGAATCTCATTTAATTGCTATAAAAAGAATACTAAGATATCTAAGTGGAACTAAAAATGTAGGATTATAGTATTCTAGAGACTCAACACTGAATTTGATTGCATATTCTGACTCTGACTATGCTGGATGTAAACTAGATAGAAAAAGTATAAGTGGTGCGTGTCAATTTTTAGGAAGTAACTTAATCTCATAGTTTAGCAAAAAGAAAAATTCGGTTGCATTATCTACTGCTGAAGCAGAATATGTTGCAGCTGGAAGTTGCTGTGCTCAAATCCTTTGGATTAAGCGACAACTTGAAGATTATGGAATAACACTTGATAAAACTTCTATTAGATGTGATAACACAAGTACAATAAACCTAACAAAAAATCCAATCCAACATTCAAGAACTAAACACATTGAAATTAGATATCACTTTATTAGAGAACATGTAGCTAATGGTGACATTTGTCTTGATTATGTTTGTACTGAAGAACAATTAGTTGACATATTTACAAAACCCTTGAGTGAAGAAAGATTTTGTTATCTTAGAGGTGAATTAGGAATTTGTAATCCTTTAGAATAGTCTAAACCTCCAAGGATCAATTATCTAGATTTCAATCACTTTTCTTGAAAATCTTCTCATGATTCTAAGGAAAACTTATCTAAAAACATGAATCCCTTGATTTATTCAGATTTTAATAACCTTTTTGACAAGTTTCGAATCATTTGAAACCTTAATTTTTCACTTAAACTTTCTTGGAGTCGACACCACAACTGGTGGAGTCGACACCTGTTTGTGTTGCTCTGTCTATGTTTCTGGGAGCCGATACCTGGCTTTGCAGAGCCGACTCTATTTCGAGCGCTGACTGTTTTAGCGAGTTGGAGTTGACACCTTGCTTTGTGGGAGTCGACACCTGGGGACCCAATTTGACTATTTTAGGGCAGAGTCGACACATCTCGTTTTCTAAAATTCTCAAATCATCTCCAAATCCTTCCCCACTTCATTCAAACATCTGAATCCTTCAAATCTACCATCCACTTGCTTCCAATGGCACCAAAGCACCGTGGATCATCCTTTGGAGCGCCCATTACAACCGGGAGATGGATTGCGAGGCGTCCGGCTCACCAACCGTCGCCCAGCTCATCCTCAACCTCCTCTTCTTCAACCCAAAGTGTGAATCCCTCTTCCTCATCCCCTCAAGTTGATTTATTAACAGGAAAGATCATTACAATTGGTAGGAAAGTGGATTTTGACTTTTTGATTCAGAGGATTTTT
Source organism: Calamus simplicifolius (assembly GCA_900491605.1). Lineage (NCBI taxonomy): Eukaryota > Viridiplantae > Streptophyta > Magnoliopsida > Arecales > Arecaceae > Calamus > Calamus simplicifolius. The sequence continues at coordinate 531,692 of UESW01004176.1, read as the reverse complement.
CATTGGAAAGACAGTTAAAGGAAATGGGTTGGGAACGATTTTGCTCAATGGATATTCCAACTTATCCAAGTCTAGTAAAAGAATTTTATAACAATTTATCTAGAGGATATGGTGGGCTTATTAGCTCAGTCAAAGGTACTAGAATCCATTTGACATCCAAAATTTTGGGAAATTTACTGGAAATCCCTGCTGTTGGTTTGATGGCAAGTGCACATAGTGAGAGAGGTGTAGCACTTTCTAGATTACTTGGCAGAAAGATGACTGATTTTAAGGAAGTGGGTGCTAATCAGCTACCCCTGGAGCTTAGATTGCTCCACAATATTTGTAACCGGATCTTATTTCCTAGGACTACAAATCAAACAAGAGAGAGAGGAGATTTTCATCAACCAAACAAAGTACAAAAAGGAGATTCTCAAAAAGTTTGGAATGGAATCAATCAAACCTCTCGGAACACCAATGAGTCCTTCAAGCAAATTGGATAAAGATGAAGACGGTAAGTCTATTGATCAAAAGCATTATAGAGGTATAATCGGATCTCTACTTTACCTAACTGCAAGTAGACCTGATATCATGTTTGTTGTTTGTCTATGTGCTAGATTTCAATCTGAACCTAAAGAATCTCATTTAATTGCTGTAAAAAGAATATTAAGATATCTAAGTGGAACTAAAAATGTAGGATTATGGTATTCTAGAGACTCAACACTGAATTTGATTGCATATTCTGACTCTGACAATGCTGGATGTAAACTAGATAGAAAAAGTATAAGTGGTGCGTGTCAATTTTTAGGAAGTAACTTAATCTCATGGTTTAGCAAAAGTAAAATTCGGTTGCATTATCTACTCCTGAAGCAGAATATGTTGCAGCTGGAAGTTGCTGTGCTCAAATCCTTTGGATTAAGCGACAACTTGAAGATTATGGCATAACACTTGATAAAACTCCTATTAGATGTGATAACACAAGTGCAATAAACCTAACAAAAAATTCAATTCAACATTCAAGAACTAAACACATTGAAATTAGATATCACTTTATTAGAGAACATGTAGCTAATGGTGACATTTGTCTTGATTATATTTGTACTAAAGAACAATTAGTTGACATATTTACAAAACCCTTGAGTGAAGAAAGATTTTGTTATCTTAGAGGTGAATTAGGAATTTGTAATCCTTTAGAATAGTCTAAACCTCCAAGGATCAATTATCTAGATTTTAATCACTTTTCTTGAAAATCTTCTCATGATTCTAAGGAAAACTTATCTAAAAACATGAATCCCTTGATTTATTCAGATTTAATAACCTTTTTGACAAGTTTCGAATCATTTGAAACCTTAATTTTTCACTGAAACTTTCTTGGAGTCGACACCACAGCTGGTAGAGTCAACACTTGTTTGTGTTGCTCTGTCTATGTTTCTGGGAGCCGATACCTGGCTTTGCGGAGCCGATTCCATTGTTGGCCCAGATGACAGCCCAAGAGGGGGGAGGGGGTGAATTGGGTTCTTTAAAAAAATTTATCCTTTTAAAAATTTGTTTGCTTAAATGAATGAAAGTAAATGCAATGCAAATATAAATCACAATCAATGAGATAGAGATAGAGATAGAGACAATAGAGCACGGCAAACACAAAGATTTTATAGTGGTTTGGTGTATCCAACACCTACGTCCACTCCCAAGATCCACTTGGGTCCACACTATAATCTCCTTGATTACAGCCGAGTTGTTTTACAAGCTCACAATCCAAACTTGTTGTTTTACCCGGGATCACAACGAACCCAGCCAGTTTTTCGGGCTCACCAGCACACAACCCTAAACTCAAGCTAATCTAGCTTGACCCGAGGTATACAACCTCCACTAGTTCAATCCCTTTGATTGAACTATGCACAAACAAAAAGAATATAGTTTTTCAAAGATACACAGCTCCTCAATGAGCAAATATTTAAAAATAAGTAAACAAGTTTAGAAAAGCCTGATTTAAAGTTGTTTGGCTTTGAGCTTTTCTTCTTTTCTTCTTTTCCTCTTCTCCCTTTGGAATGTTGAACCAAGCCTTAGCTTTAGTTCCTCACAGTCGTTGCAGTTTAGAAGATTGGAAATGAAAGAAGCGAAGCTTTTTCTTCAATTTGGGAAATCCACCGATTTTTGATTTGGGGCGCCTTGGATTCTCTTTGAGCTTTTTGGAGTGGAAGGATTTGAGTTTGAATGCTTTTCTCTTGGATTTCAGGCTCAGGGTTTCTCGGATTTTTGATTTGAAATATTTTCTATTTTTTCGCCTCTTTTTCAAACGGGTGTTTCCCCCTTTTATAGATTTTCTTCAATCCATTTTTGGGATGAAACTAGCCGTTGGAGTGTACCTGGAAACAAAATATATCCGTTAGAAATTAGTTAAAAAGGAAATATTACCGTTAGAGCTGATCTGGCATTTTAAATTTTTGTCCCAGTCAGGTTGGAGTCGGCTCCAACTTTTCAGGTGTCGGCTCCAGATCGTTTTACCAAAAATAGAAATTTTCGAGTTCGTTGAGGAGTCGGCTCCGAAAAAGTAAGTGTCGGCTCGCCATCGTCAGGTGTCGGCTCCCGAAAACTGTAGGTGTCGGCTCCAGGATGCTCAAAAAATCAACGTTCTGTCCCCGCATCGGAGTCGGCTCTAGACACTGTAAGTGTCGACTCCGAAACTCTAGGTGTCGACTCCGGATTGTATCAAAAATCAGATTAAAATTGAATTGGCCATGGGGTCGGCTCCAGGTTTTCTAGGTGTCGACTCCAAGCTCTGAAACTTTAAAATCTCTGATTTGTATTTGATTCAAAATTTTTCTTAATTCCTTTAAATTGATCAAATAATTTAAGTCCTGAAACACTTATAAAATCCATTAGTAATCAAATAAATATACTCAATTCCTTTATTAATCATCAAAATCAATAAATGGATCAACAATCTCCCCCTTTTTGATGATTATAAAAACATTGAGTATATGCATAGAATTCTTAAATTAAAAAATTATCAAGAAGTGATCTTCACGAGTAAGCTCCCCTTGAATAAGGTAGCTCCCCCTATGAAGTTCAAATTATTCTTCCTCTTACTTTACATATTTGGTACTTAAAATTTCTTTATGCATAGTCAACTCAATTTGATTATTAATCCACAACAATTAAATAACTCAACATCATATTAATCAATTAACTTCATTAATTTTTCATATTAATCAATTAAGTAACTTGATTTTTCATATTAAACAATTAATGCAACATAACTTTCTCCCCTTTAATGCAATTAACAATATAACTTTCACCCTCTTAATGCATATACAACCATAATTCTCTCCCCTTTTTTGTAATCAACAAAAAGGTAAAGAATATTTCATTGCATCAAAAGATAATTTTCATTGCATCAAAAGATAATTTCATTTCAATAAAATTCAAGTATTACATAAAAAATACTCATTCATCAAAATATAGCTTTCATTACATCAACACATAAACTTCATTACATCAAAATGTAAACTACATTTCATCAAAATTAAACATTCATTACATCAAAAGTTCTTCCTCACTATTCTTGTTAAATGATCTACAATATTTTTCATTCCATCACATTGAAGCTTAACATAGTCTTTAAGTCTCTCATCAACAAATGTGCAAGCTGTTGAGATTTTATCTTGAAGCTCGGCGTTGCACCTTGAATAAGTTTCACTATCTCCACAAATCTCTTTAAGTTCTTCAAAGATATTCTTTAAATCACCACTTAAAGATTCTGCAGAGGAGTTGAGAGTTGATTCAATCTTTGCAATCCGATCATCAAGTGAATAAAGTGATTCTTTTATATTCATGAACTGACTGTCAAACTCATCCTTTGAGCAGCAAACAAACTTTTTAATTGCTCCATTTGAAGGTCTGAGAATCCAGCAGAAGAAGTGGATGGTTGATCATTAACATGTGCAGGTGCAGGAGCAGGAGTAGGAATGGACTCCTAGGCGGTGAAGAAGGAACCCTAACTGATGGTCCAGCCTCGCAAGGCTCAGAAACTCTCGGCACAGGGGCTCTCTCACCAAGGTGTCCTTTCCTATCCCACTGTCCATTCACTTTAGCAAAACCCATCCGATGCAATGTTGCCAAACTATAGTAGTCGGTGTGCCTCAGGTTCTTAGATGGTTCATTCTCTTGAATTACAACCCCTTGGCTCTTGAAAACCATAGTAAGCACCATGCCATACGGTAGGGATGACCTTCTCTTCCCTCCAGCTTCCGCCATATAAAATATCATCATAGCTGCAAGGTTGATTGGCTGTCCAGTCAAACACTATCCATAATAACAATGTCTCGCTCCGAGACATACTCAAACCGACGGTCTTCGGAAACAAGATCCTACTGCAAATGTTGTGTAATAATCTCAATTCCAAAGGTAATTGATTAGCCCTTATCTCCTCAAACTCAATCACTTCCCTTCCTAACATCTTGAAAGAGCCGCTGACCTATCACTGTGCATGTCAGCTGCTAAACCGTAATTGGGATGCTAAGAAGGTTTCCAAGCTTTTGAAAGGTAAGGTGAATCCTCTTATTTCTTACTGAGCTAACTAAACCGCCATCACCTCTAGCCAAATTAAAATAAAATTCTTTTACTAAGGCTGGATAAGTGGGAACATCTAGAGCAGAGCTTATCCCAGCCCATTTCCTTTAATTGCCTACCGATTGAGAAACCCTCGGTTTCAAACAGATCAAAATCAATCTTTCTCCCCATTGTGATAACCCTCCCGGCTAAGGTATCTACCTGAGTGGAAGAGGTGTTGGGGTTGTCTGAATCCGTGGACGAATCACTGCTTGGAGTCGGCTCACGAGCGGGACGACGCGCGACCATTTTCCCGTGGTCACCGTGCTCCAATCACTGATTCCCTCCTTTTGGGTGCCATTAGATCTTTGGGAAGTTTCGATTTGGATGGAATTAGAGGTGGGAAAGTTTTGGAAGAATTTTGGAGGAGTTTGGTTAGGATTTGAGAAGTTATGAAATGATGAGGTGTCGACTCTGCCCTAATAAATCAATTTTGAATCCCAGGTGTCGACTCCCGCAAAGTCGGGTGTCGACTCCAAATCGCTAACACAGTCAGCGCTCGAACTGGAGTCGGCTCCACTTATACGGGTGTCGGCTCCAAGGTCAGGGACCGAGAGCGACACAGTCAAAGGTGTCGACTCCTCATTCTGAGGTGTCGACTCCAAAGACAGTTTCAGAAAAAAAAATTGAGATTCAAATGACTGAAACTTGTCAAAAAGAGTTCAATAAAAATTTCAAAAAATCTTTGAAATATCAAGGATCAAATAGCTCAAATGACTAGATAATTTGTCCTTAAAATTGTGAGAGAATTTTCAAGAAATTTATAGAAATCTAGATTCTCATTCCTTAGGGTTTCAAAATCACTCTAAAGGGTCACATATTCCTAATTCACCTCTAAGATAACAAATCTCTCTTCACTCAAGGGTTTTGTAAATATGTCAGCTAATTGTTCCTCTGTATTAACATATTCAAGACAGATTTCATTATTAGCTACATGTTCTCTTATGAAATGATATCTAATTTCAATGTGTTTTGTTCTTGAATGTTGAATTGGATTTTTAGTCAAATTTATTGCACTCGTGTTATCACATTTAATTGGTGTTTTATCAAGGGTTATGCCATAATCTTCAAGTTGCCTCTTAATCCAAAGGATTTGAGCACAGCAACTTCCAGCTGCAACATACTCTGCTTCAGCAGTAGATAATGCAACCGAATTTTGCTTTTTGCTAAACCAAGAGATTAAGTTACATCCTAAGAACTGACATGCACCACTTGTGCTTTTTCTATCTAATTTACATCCAGCATAGTCAGAATCAGAATATGCAATTAAATTTAAAGTTGAGTCTCTAGAGTACCATAAACCTACATTTTTAGTTCCACTTAAATATCTTAAAATTCTTTTTACAGCAATTAAGTGAGATTCTTTAGGTTCAGATTGAAATCTAGCACATAAACATACTGCAAACATAATATCTGGTCTACTAGCTGTTAAGTAAAGAAGAGATCCAATCATACCTCTATAATATTTTTGATCTACTTTCTTACCATCTTCATCTTTGTCCAATTTGCACGAAGGACTCATAGGAGTTCCAAGTGGCTTGATTGACTCCATTCCAAACTTCTTGAGCAGTTCTTTTGTGTATTTGGCTTGATTGATGAAAATTCCTTCTTTGCTTTGTTTGATTTGAAGTCCTAGGAAGAAGTTGAGTTCTCCCATCATACTCATTTCAAACTCACCCTGCATCAACTTAGCAAATTCTTGACATAACAAGTTGTTAGTAGCACCGAATACAATATCATCGACATATATTTGTACTACTAATAAATCTTTATCTTTTCTTTTCAAAAATAATGTTTTATCAACATTTCCTCTTACAAAATCATTTTCAATTAAAAATTTACTTAATCTTTCATACCAAGCTCTAGGTGCCTGTTTCAAACCATATAGTGCTTTGTGTAATTTAAAAACATGATTTGGAAATTCATGATCTTCAAAACCAGGTGGTTGTTCAACAAACACTTCCTCATTTATAAATCCATTTAAAAATGCACTTTTAACATCCATTTGAAATAAATTGATATGCATATGACATGCAAATGCAAGTAATAATCTAATTGCTTCAAGTCTAGCTACAGGTGCAAAAGTTTCATCAAAATCAATTCCTTCTTCTTGATTATATCCTTTTGCAACTAATCTAGCTTTGTTTCTAATTACTATGCCATTTTCGTCTAATTTATTTCTAAATACCCATTTTGATCCTATAACAGAATGATCTTTAGGTCTATCTACAAGAGTCCAAACATTATTCCTAGTAAATTGATTTAATTCTTCTTGCATAGCTAACATCCAATTATTATCTTTTTCTGCTTCTTCAATAGTTTTAGGTTCAATTTGAGATACAAATGCAAGATGATTATTGATGTTTCTCATTGATGATCTAGTTCTTACTCCTTGAGATGGATCACCTATAATTAATTCTCTTGGATGACCATAGGCATATCTCCAATCTCTAGGTAGATCTATATCATTATGATTTGCATCAACAACATCAACACTAGAAGAATCATTATCTTTAGCTTCTTGTTCATGATCTGAAGATACATCTATATTCAATTTTTCAATATCTCTTTCTAGAATGTTTGTATCTTCCTCATCATCAATCTTTTCAGAACTTGATGCTAAAGATTCATCAAAAATTACATGAATAGATTCTTCTACAATTAAGTTTTTCTTGTTAAATACTCTATAGGCTTTACTAGATGTTGAATATCCTAAGAAAATGCCTTCATCAGATTTTGCATCAAATTTTCCTAGATTATCTTTGCCATTATTATGAATGAAACACTTACAACCAAATGCATGAAAATAACTTATGTTTGGTTTTCTATTATTCCATAGTTCATAAGGTGTTTTCTTAATGATTGGCCTAATTAGAGCTCTATTAAGAATGTAGCATGCCGTGTTTATAGCTTCCGCCCAAAAGTATTTTGGTAGGTTGCTTTCACATAGCATGGTACGGGCCATGTCTTCTAAGGTTCTATTTTTCTTTCAACTACTCCATTTTGTTGCGGTGTTCTAGGTGCAGAAAAATTATGATGAATGTCCATTTTCTATGCAAAAATTTTCAAATAAATGATTTTCAAATTCAGTGCCATGATCACTTCTTAGAGACACTATGGTGTTTTTTTCTCATTTGTGACCTTCTTGAAGAATTTCAGAAATAATGGAAAGTCTCATCCTTATGAGCTAAAAACAATACCCAAGTGTATCTAGAATAATCATCTACAATCACAAGACCATATTTCTTTCCTCCTAGACTTGTGGTTCTAGTAGGTCCAAAAAGATCCATGTGAAGTAGTTCAAGAGGCCTAGAAGTGGAAACAATATTTTTAGTTTTGAAAGAATTTCTAGTTTGTTTTCCAAATTGACATGCATCACAAATTTTATTATTTTCAAAATCTAGTTGTGGAAGTCCTTTTACTAAATCCATTCTAATTAATTTTGAAATAAGGTGTGTGCTTGCATGACCTAATCTACGATGCCACAACCAACCAATCTCATTCATATTAGCATTATTAGCAACTAAGCAATGATTACTAGTAGACAAATTGTCTAAATCAATCAAGTATACATTGCCATTTCTATTTCCAATAAAAACAATGCTATTATCAATGGGATTAGAAACTGTGCATATAGAAGATTCAAATGATACTTTAAAACCTTTATCACATAATTGACTAATGCTAATTAAATTATGTTTCAAACCATTAACATATAAGACATTTTCAATATATGTGGAGGGAGTTATTTGAATGTTACCAAACCCCAAGATTTGGCCTTTGCCATTATCACCAAATGTAACTACTCCTCCTCTTTTGCTTTCAAGGGTGATGAATTGATCCTTGTCACCCGTCATGTGCCTTGAGCAGCCGCTATCGAGATACCACTTTCGCTTTGATCTTTTGGCCGCAAGACACTCCTGCAAAAATAATTAAGTCTTATATTTAGGTACCCAAGCCTTCTTGGGTCCTTCATGGTTAGTAGCATAAAAGACTGTTCCTTTGGGAACCCATATCTTCTTTCCTTTATTATTTAATTTCTTGTTAATTTTCTTAAAATTGCATTCAAAAACTTTATGTCCCTTCTTGTTACAGTAATGACATGTAACATTATCATTGTTTTGTTCCTTTCTAAAAAAGTTTTTGACAAATTTTTGCTTTAAGTTAGGTCTATAACCTAAACCAGCCTTATCATATACAGCTCTTTGATTACTTAACAATAAATTAAGTTTTTCAGAACTATAAGTGAATTTATCAATAATATTTTTATATTTATCAACTTCCTTCTTTAGTTTATCATTTTCATTGAAAATTGATTCTTTTTCTTTTGACAGATTTTCATTTTCAGATTTCAGCACTTTGTTTCATTATTAAGATTTTCTTTTTCTTTAATGAAAGTTAAATTTTTATTTTTCAAAAACTTATATTTCTTTTTCAAAACTTTGAAATCACCAACAAGTTCATTAAAAGCATCAAACAGTTCATCAAAAGCAAAGTCATCACAAGGATTTTCGGAACTTACCTCACTGTCGTCATTTGCCATAAAGCAAATGTTTGCAACTTCCTTTTGATCTTCCTCTGAAGAAGATTCATCACTATCACTCCAGGTTGCAACATAGGCTTTCTTCTTCTTCTTGAAAGTCTTTTTCAGTTGAGGACAATCATATCTATAATGCCCCGGTTTCTTACATTCATAGCAAATCAAGGGCTCTTTCTCTTTGTCCTTGTCCTTATCTTTTTCTTTTTCTCCTTCCATCTTAGCTCCAAATTTCTTTTTGTGGAAGGGTTTCTTTCTCCTCATGAATCTTTTAAATTTTCTTGCTAGAAGAGCTGTATCATCATCATCATCATCATTTTCACTACAGCTCTCCTCACTTTCAGCAGCCTTAAGAGCTATGGTCTTTTTCTTTTTCACATCCTCTTCTATGTGCTGCTTCATGGTCAATTCATGGGTCATTAGGGATCCTAGAAGCTCCTCTAAGGGTAAGGTATTGAGGTCCTTTGCTTCTTGGATTGCTATCACCTTCGCTTCCCACGTTCTTGGAAGTGACCTGAGAATTTTACAAACAAGTTCAGAGTTAGAATATGTTTTGCCTAAACTTTTCAAACCATTTACAATATCAGTAAATCTAGTGTACATGCATGTTATAGTTTCAGTTTGTTCCATGCTAAATAATTCATATTTGTGCACTAGAATATTGATCTTAGATTCTTTAACTTGATTGGTACCCTCATGGGTAACCTCTAATCTATCCCAAATCTCCTTTGCGGAATTACATGTGGAGATTCTATTAAATTCATTAGCATCTAAAGAGCAATACAAGACATTCATGGCCTTAGCATTGAGCTGTGCCATTTTCTATCATTATCATTCCAATCCCTTTCGGGTTTAGGAACAATAGTGCCATCAACAATGTGTGTGGGTGTACTAGGTCCATTAATTATAACACCCCACAATTCATAATCAGAAGCTTGAATGAATATCCTCATTCTTGCTTTCCAATATGAATAGTTGGAACCATTAAATAGGGGAGGTCTATTCGTAGAATGACCTTCGGCAAATAATCCAACATGAGCTGCCATTTGGATCTTTAGCTCTTGATCGTGTGATCAAAATCTAATGAGCACTTGCTCTGATACCAATTGTTGGCCCAGATGACAGCCCAAGAGGGGGGGGGGTGAATTGGGTTCTTTAAAAAAATTTATCCTTTTAAAAATTTGTTTGCTTAAAATGAATGAAAGTAAATGCAATGCAAATAAATCACAATCAATGAGATAGAGATAGAGATAGAGACAATAGAAGCACGGCAAACACAAAGATTTTATAGTGGTTCGGTGTATCCAACACCTACGTCCACTCCCAAGATCCACTTGGGTCCACACTATAATCTCCTCGATTACAGCCGAGTTGTTTTACAAGCTCACAATCCAAACTTGTTGTTTTACCCGGGATCACAACGAACCCAGCCGGTTTTTCGGGCTCACCAGCACACAACCCTAAACTCAAGCTAATCTAGCTTGACCCGAGGTATACAACCTCCACTAGTTCAATCCCTTTGATTGAACTAGCACAAACAAAAAGAATATAGTTTTTCAAAGATACACAGCTCCTTAATGAGCAAATATTCAAAAATAAGTAAACAAGTTTAGAAAAGCCTGATTTGAAGTTGTTTGGCTTTGAGCTTTTCTTCTTTTCTTCTTTTCCTCTTCTCCCTTTGGAATGTTAAACCAAGCCTCAGCTTTAGTTCCTCACGTTGCAATTGAGAAGATTGGAAATGGAAGAAACGAAGCTTTTTCTTCAATTTGGGAAATCAACCGATTTTTGATTTGGGGCGCCTTGGATTTCTTTGAGCTTTTTGGAGTGGAAGGATTTGAGTTTGAATGCTTTTCTCTTGGATTTCAGGCTCAGGGTTTCTCGGATTTTTGATTTGAAAATATTTTCTATTTTTGCCTCTCTTTTCAAACGGGTGTTCCCCCTTTTTATAGATTTTCTTCAATCCATTTTTGGGATAAAACTAGCCGTTGGAGTGTACCTGGAAATAAAATATATCCATTAGAAATTAGTTAAAAAGGAAATATTACCATTAGAGCTGATCTGGCATTTTAAATTTTTGTCCCAGTCAGGTTGGAGTCGGCTCCAACTTTTTAGGTGTCGGCTCCAGATCGTTTTACCAAAAATAGAAATTTTCCGAGTTCGTTGAGGAGTCGGCTCCAAAAAAGTAAGTGTCGGCTCGCCATCGTCAGGTGTCGGCTCCCAAAAACTATAAGTGTCGGCTCCAGGATGCTCAAAAAATCAACGTTCTGTCCCCGCATCGGAGTCAGCTCCAGACACTGTAAGTGTCGACTCCGAAACTCTAGGTGTCGACTCCGAAACTCTAGGTGTAGACTCCGAAACTCTAGGTGTCGACTCCGGATTGTATCAAAAATCAGATTAAAATTGAATTGGCCATGGGGTCGGCTCCAGGTTTTCTAGGTGTCGACTCCAAGCTCTGAAACTTTGAAATCTCTGATTTGTATTTGATTCAAAATTTATTTCTTAATTCCTTTAAATTGATCAAATAAATTTAAGTCCTGAAACACTTATAAAATCCATTAGTAATCAAATAAATATACTCAATTCCTTTATTAATCATCAAAATCAATAAATGGATCAACATCCATTTCGAGCGCTGACTGTTTTAGCGAGTTGGAGTCGACACCTTGCTTTGCGGGAGTCGACACCTGGGGGACCCAATTTGACTATTTTAGAACAGAGTCGACACATCTCATTTTCTAAAATTCTCAAATCATCTCCAAATCCTTCCCACTTCATTCAAACCTCCGAATCCTTCAAATCTACCATCCACTTGCTTCCAATGGCACCAAAGCACCGTGGATCATCCTTTGGAGCGCCCATTACAACCGGAGAAGGATTGCAAGGCGTCCGGCTCGCTAACCGTCGCCCAGCTCGTCCTTAACCTCCTCTTCTTCAACCCAAAGTGTGAATCCCTCTCCCTCATCCCCTCAAGTTGATTTATTAGCAGGAAAGATCATTACAATTGGTAGGAAAGTGGATTTTGACTTTTTTGATTTAGAGGGTTTTTCATTGGGAAGACAGTTAAAGGAAATGGGTTGGGAACGATTTTGCTCAATAGATATTCCAACTTATCCAAGTCTAGTAAAAGAATTTTATAACAATTTATCTAGAGGAGATGGTGGGCTTATTAGCTCAGTCAAAGGTACTAGAATCCATTTGACATCCAAAATTTTGGGAAATTTACTGGAAATCCCTGCTATTGGTTTGATGGCAAGTGCACACAGTGAGAGAGGTGTAGCACTTTCTAGATTACTTGGCAGAGAGATGACTGATTTTGAGGAAGTGGGTGCTAATCAGCTATCCCTGGAGCTTAGATTGCTCACAATATTTGTAACTGGATCTTATTTCTTAGGACTATAAATTAAACAAGAGAGAGAGGGATTTTCATCAACCAAACAAAGTACACAAAGGAGATTCTCAAAAAGTTTGGAATGGAATCAATCAAACCTCTCGGAACACCAATGAGTCCTTCATGCAAATTGGATAAAGATGAAGACGGTAAGTCTATTGATCAAAAGCATTATATAGGTATGATCGGATCTCTACTTTACCTAACTGCAAGTAGACATGATATCATGTTTGCTGTTTGTCTATGTGCTAGATTTCAATCTGAACCTAAAGAATCTCATTTAATTGCTGTAAAAAGAATACTAAGATATCTTAGTGGAACTAAAAATGTAGGATTATGGTATTCTAGAGACTCAACACTGAATTTGATTGCATATTTTGACTCTGACTATGCTGGATGTAAACTAGATAGAAAAAGTATAAGTGGTGCATGTTAATTTTTAGGAAGTAACTTAATCTCATGGTTTAGCAAAAAGCAAAATTCGGTTGCATTATCTACTGCTGAAGCAGAATATGTTGCAGCTGGAAGTTGCTGTGCTCAAATCCTTTGGATTAAGCGACAACTTGAAGATTATGGCATAACACTTGATAAAACTCCTATTAGATGCGATAACACAAGTGCAATAAACCTAACAAAAATTCCAATCCAACATTCAAGAACTAAACACATTGAAATTAGATATCACATTATTAGAGAACATGTAGCTAATGGTGACATTTGTCTTGATTATGTTTATACTAAAGAATAATTAGTTGACATATTTACAAAACTCTTGAGTGAAGAAAGATTTTGTTATCTTAGAGGTGAATTAGGAATTTGTAATCCTTTAGAATAGTCTAAACCTCCAAGGATCAATTATCTAGATTTCAATCACTTTTCTTGAAAATCTTCTCATGATTCTAAGGAAAACTTATCTAAAAACATGAATCCCTTGATTTATTCAGATTTTAATAACCTTTTTTACAAGTTTTGAATCATTTAAAACCTTAATTTTTCACTGAAACTTTCTTGGAGTCGACACCACAGCTGATGGAGTCGACACCTGTTTGTGTTGCTCTATCTATGTTTCTGGGAGCCGACACCTGGCTTTGCAGAGCCGACTCCATTTCGAGCACTGACTATTTTAGCGAGTTGGAGTTGACACCTTGCTTTGCGGGAGTCGACACCTGGGGGACCCAATTTGACTATTTTAGGGCAGAGTCGACACATCTCATTTTCTAAAATTCTCAAATCATCTCCAAATCCTTCCCCACTTCATTCAAACATCTGAATCCTTCAAATCTACCATCCACTTGCTTCCAATGGCACCAAAGCGCCATGGATCATCCTTTGGAGCGCCCATTACAACCGGGAGAAGGATTGTGAGGCGTCCGGCTTGCCAACCGTCGCCCAGCTCGTCCTCAACCTCCTCTTTTTCAACCCAAAGTGTGAATCCCTCTCCCTCATCCCCTCAAGTTGATTTATTAGTAGGAAAGATCATTACAATTGGTAGGAAAGTGGATTTTGACTTTTTTTAATTCAGAGGGTTTTTCATTAGGAAGACAGTTAAAGGAAATGGGTTGGGAACGATTTTGCTCAATGGATATTCCAACTTATCCAAGTCTAGTATAAGAATTTTATAACAATTTATCTAGAGGAGATGGTGGGCTTATTAGCTCAGTCAAAGGTACTAGAATCCATTTGACATCCAAAATTTTGGGAAATTTACTGAAATCCCTGCTATTGGTTTGATGGCAAGTGCACACAGTGAGAGAGGTGTAGCACTTTCTAGATTACTTGGCAGAGAGATGACTGATTTGAGGAAGTGAGTGCTAATCAGCTACCCCTGGAGCTTAGATTGCTCCACAATATTTGTAACCGGATCTTATTTCCTAAAACTGGTCGTTTTGAGTATGTCTCGGAGCGAGACATTGTAGTTATGGATAGTGTGATTACGGGACAGCCTCTTAATCTACCAGGAATGATTATTGAATATATGGCAAAGGCAGGCAGTAGGAAGAGAGCTACACTTCCTTATGGCATGGTTTTGACAAGAGTATTTCGAAGCCAAGGAGTTAGCAATCTGGAAAATGAGCCCTTGAAGAGACTTCGGCACACTGATTACTACAATTCTGCTTCTTTGCACCGGATGGGTTTTAAGAAGGTGAATGGTATTTGGTTAAGGAAAGGTCAGGATGAGTTGAGAGCTACAGGAGCTGACTCTGTGGTCCATGGACCTTCCGAGGTATGACCCTCAGTTCGGCATCACTCGCCTCCACCGAGTTGTTTAGTACCCCCGGAAGGCACCCCCAGCGACTCCAGCACCTGCACCTACAGTCATACCTATTCTGCACCTTCTTCTTCTGGCTTTTCTGCTATCAATTTAGAGTAGCTTAAAGGACCGTTTGTTAATCATAAAGAAGAGATGAAAACTGAGATAGACTACAGTCTTATGAGCTTGAGAGAATTATTCTACTCCTTAGATGAAAGAGTAAGCAAAATTGAGGCCACCCTTTGTTCTTCTTCAGAATCTTTAAGGAATGATCTCAAGAACATATTTGAGGAACTTAAAGAATTTGGAGGAGATTCCGAAACTTATTCTAGACGCAATGCCGAGCTTCAAGAGAAAATTGTAACTGCATCTGGTTTCTTTGATAGAAGACTAAATGAATTTATCAGAACTCAAAGTGAAGGAATGAGCAAAATTGTGGAAGATTTACAAAGAGTTCTTAGAAATCATTAGATTCTGTATCTTGATTATATTGTAATGAAAGTTTGCTTGTGATGTACTAAAGTTTAGTTTAAATGTTTTGATGTAATTAGAAGTTGATGTTTAATTGAATATGTTTTGATGTTTTAATGTAATTGAAGTAACATTTTGTTGTAGTTCAATTATAATGTTTTGATACTTTTAATGAATATTTACTATCTTTGAAACTTGATATTGAGTTTTGATTCACTTAATGTTTAATGCATTGATTTTAATCTATATTATTTGCATCTTCTTAACCTTTTTATTGATTACAAAAAAGGGGGAGAAGTAAACGATATTTATATATGCATTAAAGTTATTATTGAATGTAAAAGGGAAGAAAAGAAGATAATTACAAATATACATTGAATGAATCTCATTAGTCAATTAGTATCAAGCATTGAATGAGAGCTTGATTGTAAGCTTAATTATATCAATTACAATGATAAAATAAAAAGATGTTAATTTGAGTATCATAGGGGGAGCTACCTTATTCAGGGGAGCTTAACTATGAGAACTCTTCTCTGTTTTGAAACTCTCACTAATTAATCATGCATATACTCAATGTTTTTATCATCATCAAAAGGGAGGAGATTGTTGACCCAATTATTGATTTTAATGATTAACAAAAGCCATGAGTATATTCCTTATGTTTCTGATAAATTTGATAAGTGTTTCATGAATTAAGATTGGTTATTCATCAATATGTTAGTTAGAAAATCAGTTTCAAGTTAAATTTAAATAAAATTTATGTAAGTTCAGAAGTTGGAGCCGACACCCTAAAATCTCGGAGCCGACTCCAGAGAGTATCAGAATAGTGTTAATTTTCAGCACGCTTCGGAGCTGACACCTAAAATTATGGAGCCGACACATGAAAAGTTGGAGTCGACACCTGCAAGTATGGAGCCGACTCCAGACCAATTACAGAGAGTGATATTTTCGGTCACTGGCGAAGCCGACACCTTCAGAAAGTTGGAGCCGACTCCAGATCTTGCCGAGCCGACACTTCAAAATCTTGGAGCCCACACCTTGACGGATCGCTTATTACTATTTTTAGGATCCCGATTTGGAGCCGACACCTGAAAACCTGGAGCCGACACCTCACATCAGAAATGGATTTTTCAAGTTTTCAACGGATATATTTTTCTTACCTAATCTCTAACGGATATATTTTCTTTTAGTAAGGTACATCCAAAGACATCTCCAACGGCTATTTTTCACCTACTCATGGATTGAAATACCTATAAAATAGGATTGAATCATTTAAAAAAAAAGAAAAATGAAGAATACGGAAAATATAGTAAAACGAAAGAAAAGAGAGAGAAATAAAAAATCCTTCTTCAAGAAATTTTTTGAGCCAAAGCTTATCCACTATTGAGAGTTAGAAGAGGAATCCAAAAGAGCCAAAAGTGTTGACTCAAGTATTGATTTTGATGATTAATAAAAGACATGAGTATATTTACTATGTTTCTAATAGATTTAACAAGTGTTACAGGGATTAAAAATATTTGATCAATCAAAAGGAATAAAGAAACAAGTTTTGAATCAAAATGTCAAAAGAATTTTTCAAAGTTAGAGCTTGGAGTTGACACCCAAATGGTCAGGAGCCAACCCCAAAGCGTATCAGAAGTTTTCTAAAATTTTGGTACGGTCTGGAGTCGACACCCAGAGTTTCAGAGCCGACTCCAACCTGAGATACAGAGAAGCATATTCTGTTTCAGTTTCGGAAGCCGACACCCAGTATTCGGGAGCCGACACCTGAGAGTTCGGGAGCTGACACCTAAGAGTTCTGGAGCCGACTCTAACCTGAGAACAGAGAGCGTGTTTTTATTAGCATTTCTGGAGCCGACACCTTTGGATTGCGGAGCCGACCCCCAAAAGCGGCGAGCCGACACTTAACTTTCGGAGCCGACTCCTCAATAACTTTTTATTTTCTATTTTTGGATACCCGACTTGGAGCTGACACCTGAAAAGTTGGAGCCGACTCCAACCTGTCAGGAACAGATTTTTTATCTGTCAGAATAGACTCCAATGGTAAGATTTCTTTTTACCTAACCTATAACGGCTATTTTCTTTGTGTGTAGAGAGATCCAAACAACTCACAACGGCTATATTTCCCATCTAAACCTGGATTAAGAAATCTATAAAAAGGGAAAATCGTCTGTTTGAAAAAAAGAGAGGATATACAAGAGAAAAGAGGAGAAAAATTGAGAAAAATACTCTGTGAAAAAGAGAGAGAAATCAAGAGGAAAGACTTAGAGCTCAAATCCATCAACCTCAGAAAGTTCAAAGAGAAATCCACAAGCTTCTCATGTTCAAATTAAGGAGATTTTCATCTTTAGAAGAAAGATAGCAAATGCCCCAAATCCTCAACTTCTCAACTGCAAATTTCTGAAGAATCTAACCTGAGGCCCTGATTCAATCTTTCAAAGGAGAAGAGAAAAAGAAGAAAAGAAGAAAAGCACACATTCAAAGAGCTTCAAACAGGCTTTTCTTATCCTTGTTTAGTTTATTATTTATTTGCTCATTTGAGGAGCTGCTGTGTACTTAAACTCTATTTTTCATTAGTGTTTGCTAATTCAATCGGGGGATTGAATTAGTGGAGGTATACCTTAGTACAAGCTAAGGATAGCTTGTTGTTGGGTTGTGTGCCGGTGAGCCTGAAAAACCAGCTGGTTCATTGTGATCCCGAGGGAAACAACAAGTTTTGAGTTGTGAGCTTGTAAAACAACTTGATTGTAATCAAAAGGATTATAGTGTGGACCCAAGTAAAGCTTGGGAGTGGACGTAGGTATTGGATATACCGAACCACTATAAAATTTTTGTGTTTGTCGTGCTTTGTTTCTTAGTCTCCCTCTATCTCATTTATTTGTGATTAGCATTTATCTACTTTGCACTTAAGCTCTTTCATATCAAAGCAAAAAGTTGTTTTTAAAGGGCTAAATTTTTTTTTAAGAACCCAATTCACCCCCCCCCCCTCTTGGGTTGCCATCTGGGCCAACAATTGGTATCAAAGCTTGTGCTCATTTCTTGTTTGATCCAACGATCAAGAGTTAAAGATCCAAATGGCAGCTCAAGTTTGATCTTCATATGCTGAAGGTCATTCTACCAATAGACCTCCTTTATTCAATGGTTCTAATTATTCTTATTGGAAAGCTAGAATGAGAATTTTTATTCAAGTTTTAGATTATGAGCTTTGGAGTGTAATCACTAATGGACCTAGCACACCCACACACTTAGTAGATGGTTCAATAGTTCCTAAATCCGAAAGGGATTGGAATGAGAATGATAGGAAAATGGCTCAGCTCAATGCTAAGGCTATGAATGTTTTATATTGTGCTTTAGATGCTAATGAGTTTAATAGAATTTCTACATGTATTTCCGCAAAAGAAATTTGGGATAGACTAGAAGTTACCCATGAGTGTACTAATCAAGTTAAAGAATCTAAGATTAATATTCTTGTTCATAAGTATGAATTGTTTAGCATGGAACAAAATGAAACTATCACATGCATGTACACTAGATTTACTGATATTGTAAATAGTCTAAAAAGTCTTGGTAAGACCTATACTAACTCTGAATTGGTTCGTAAAATCCTTAGGTCTCTTCCAAGATCATGGGAAGCGAAAGTAACTGCCATCTAAGAAGCCAAAGATTTAAATACATTATCTTTGAAAGAGCTACTTAGATCATTGATGACCCATGAACTGACCATGAAGCAACATCAAGAGGAAGAGGTCAAAAAGAAGAGAACAATTGCCCTCAAAGCTGCAGAAATCGAGAAGAGCAGCAGTGATGAAGAAGAAGATGATGATGATGAGGAGACTGCACTTCTAGCTAAGAAATTCAAAAGATTTATGCAAAGAAGGAGACTCTTCCATAAGAAAAAATTTGGAACAAAGATGGATGGTGAAAAAGAAAAAGAAAAGGACAAGGATAAAGAGAAAGACCCCCTCATATGCTATGAATGTAAGAAACCGGGGCACTTTAGATATGATTGTCCTCAATTGAAAAAGGGATACAAGAAAAAGAAAATGACATACGTTGCAACATGGAGCGACAGCGAAGAATCCTCATCCGAGGAGGAACAAAAGGAAGTTGCAAATATTTGCTTTATGGCAAAAGAAGACGATGAGGTATGTACCGAAACTCATGACTTTACCTTTGACGAATTGCTTGATGCATTTAATGAATTAGTTAGTGATTTCAAAATTCTGAAAAAGAAAAGCAAAGTTTTGAAAAATGATAATTCAAATCTTGTCAAGGAAAAGGATAAACTAACACATGAAGTTGAAGAATTGAAATCTGAAAATAAGAATTTGTTAAAAGATAAAGAGTCAATTTCTAATGAAAATGTTAGCTTAAAGAAAGAAGTTGATAAATATAAAAATATAGTTGATAAATTTACATATAGCTCAGAAAAACTTAATTTGTTATTGAGTAATCAAAGAGCTATATTTGATAAAGCCGGATTAGGTTATAGGCCTAACAAGAAGCAAAAGTATGTTAAAAATTTCTTTAGAAAAGAACAGGAATTTTAGAAAAATTTTAGAAAAATTTTTATTGTTGTAACAAAAAGGGACATAAAGCTTATGAATGCAATTTTAGAAAAATTAACAAGAATTTAAGTAGTAAAGAAAAGAAAATATGGGTTTCGAAAGGAACAATCTTTGTTGCTACTAACCATGAAGGACCCAAGAAAGCTTGGGTATCTAAACAGAAAGTTTGATTACTTTGCAGGAGTGTCTTGCGGCTAAAAGATCAAAACGAAAGTGGTATTTTGATAGCGGTTGCTCAAGACACATGACGGGTGACAAGGAGCAATTCATCACCCTTGAGGATAAAAGAGGAGGAGTTGTCACATTTGGTGATAATGGTAAAGGCCAAATTATGGGATTTGGTAAAATTCAGATAACTCCCTCTACTTTCATTGAAAATATTCTTTATGTAGATGGTTTAAAGCATAACTTAATTAGTATTAGCCAATTGTGCGATAAAGGTTTCAAAGTTTCATTTGAAGCTTCTATCTGCACCGTCTCTAATCCTATTAACAATAGCATTATATTTACTGGATATAGAAATGACAATGTATACTTAATTGATTTGGACAATTTGTTTACTAGTAATCATTGCCTAGTTACTGATAATGCTAATGTAAATAAGATTGGATGGCTATGATATCGTAGATTAGGTCATGCAAGCACACACTTGATTTCAAAATTGATTAAAATGGACTTAGTCAAAGGACTTCCAAAGTTAGATTTTGAAAATAATCAAATTTGTGATGCATGTCAATTTGGAAAACAAACTAGAAACTCTTTCAAATCTAAAAATATTGTTTCCACTTCTAGGCCACTAGAGCTACTTCATATGGACCTTTTTGGACCTACTAGAACAACAAGTCTAGGAGGAAAGAAATATGGCCTTGTGATAGTAGATGATTATTCTAGATTCACTTGGGTATTATTTTTGGCTCACAAGGATGAGACTTTCTCAATATTTTTAAAATTCTTCAAGAAAGTCACTAATGAGAAAAACAACACAATAGTGTCTCTTAGAAGTGATCATGGTACTGAATTTAAAATCATTTGTTTGAAAGTTTCTGCATTGAACATGACATTCATCATAATTTCTCTGCACCTAGAACACCTCAGCAAAATGGAGTTGTAGAAAGAAAAAATAGGATATTAGAAGACATGGCCCGTACCATGCTATTAAAGCAACCTACCAAAATACTTTTGGGTGGAAGCTATAAACACGACATGTTACATCCTTAACATAGCCCTAATTAGGCCAATTCTTAAGAAAACTCCCTATGAATTATGGAATAATAGAAAACCAAACATTAGTTATTTTCATGCATTTGGTTGTAAATGTTTTATTCATACTAATGGAAAAGATAATCTTGGTAAATTTGATGCAAAATCTGATAAAGGCATATTTTTAGGATATTCAACAACTAGTAAAGCCTATAGAATATTTAACAAGAAATCCTTAATTGTAGAAGAATATATTCATGTAGTTTTTGATGAGTCTTTAGCATCAAGTTCAGAAAAGATTGATGATGAGGAAGATACAAATATTCTAGAAAGAGATATTAAAAAATTAAATATAGATGTATCTTCAGATCATGAACAAGAAGCTAAAGATGATGATTCACCTAGGGTTGATGTTATTGATACTAATCATAATGAAGTAGATCTTCCTAGAGAATGGAGATATGCCTATGGTCATCCGAAGGAATTGATTATAGGTGATCCATCTCAAGGAGTAAGAACTAGATCATCTATGAGGAATATCAATAATCATCTTGCATTTGTAACTCAAATTAAACCTAAAACTATTGAAGAAGCTAAAAAAGATAGTAATTGGATACTAGCTATGCAAGAAGAATTAAATCAGTTTACTAGGAATAATGTATGGTCCTTAGTTGATAGACCTAAAAGTCATTCAGTTATAGGATCTAAATGGGTATTTAGGAATAAATTGGATGAAAATGGCATAGTAATCAGAAATAAAGCTAGATTAGTTGCAAAAGGATATAATAAAGAAGAAGGAATTGATTTTGATGAAACTTTTGCACCTGTAGCTAGATTAGAGGCAATTAGATTACTACTTGCATTTGTATGTCATATGAACATCAATCTATTTCAAATGGATGTTAAAAGTGCATTTCTAAATGGTTTTATAAATGAGAAAGTTTTTGTGGAACAATCACCTGGTTTTGAAGATCATGAATTTCCAAATCATGTTTTTAAATTACACAAAGCACTATTGTCACGCCCCAGTCCCAAAATTTGAGCTAGGATGATAACCCGTCGCATGCCAGGCATGCAAGGCGTCTCGAATTTTATCACATAAATCAATATAAAGCAAAATTCACATCCATGATTTATTACAAACCATAATTATCAGTCTTGGGCTACCTGCCCTACACACAAGCAAATCTGAACTAAATCAATATAATGGAACTAAGTCTCTTTAATAGAAGCTCCTTCTATCCCAACTATCCTTCTTCATTCCTAAGGCTCTGAAAAACATTGTGAGAATTCTATGAGCTCACACTCAATAAGTAAGCCTAATATAATTTTAAAATTTCATTTATCATGCTATCAGCAGGTTCATATCATCAGATCAAATAATTTGAAACTTAATTCAATAATAATTACTAGAATATATGCGATGTAAACAAAACATTGTTTATACAGTCATTGTTTTTCTTTATATATCCCACGGCCCTACAACACACATCGTGTATATCACTCTTAAATATCCCCTAAGAGGAAGGGTCATGGTACCAGAATTCTGTCATCTGTCATGTGATAATCTGTCATGTGATAATCTATCATGTGAGAACTGCGGCGACACATAAAGTTTTACTGTTGATGACGCTCGATCACCTCTCCTGGACGTCGGGAACGGAGGTGCTTCTCGAATCCTTTTCGCCGGGGTGCCTGCAAAGAAGTCCCGGGACCGGAGGGGGTCTCCGGTGGGACCTTCCGATGGCCAAGTTAGTGACTGAGGTCACAGCTGAAGAAGGGCTTGAGTGAGCCCTGTTTTGTGTGGAAAAGAGGGATCTCCGAGAGGAGGAATCCCTTTTTGAGAGTTGAGATGGCGATTTTGGGGGTTATCGCGCATACCTGTTTGGTGAGTGGATTCACCTTTTTATAGGGGTTGACCCTGGCACGATCACGTGAGATTGCGTAAGGAGGAGATGTCTGCGGAGTTCAGTTGCATGAATCGGCGCTAGTTGGTGGGTCCTGTCCCATCACTAGCGGGGCTATCGGGCGGCGCACGTCGGCGCTATCGGGCGGCGCACGTCAGAGAGGCGGTTTCTTGAACCGTTGGGGCTGATCCGGTGGGAACTGGGGAATCCCGTCTTATCAGGGCCGAGTCGGGTCAACCCGAGACGGCTGGGGCCCATTCCGCTGGCAAGGTAGTGCCGGGGCAGGGCCGAATCGGCGGACTTGAAGATGCCGGGGCTGAGTCGGGCCGGCCTGGGATAGCCTTGGCCAACTCGGTGGGACTGGAGACGCCGGGGCCGAGTCGGGCTGGCCTGGGATGGCCTTGGCCGACTCGGCGGGACTGGAGACGCCGGGGCCGAGTCGGGCCGGCCGGGGATGGCCTTGGCCAACTCGACGGGACTGGAGACGCCGGGGCCGAGTCGGGCTGGCCTGGGATGGCCTAGGCCAACTCGGTGGGACTGGAGACGCCGGGACCGAGTCGGGCCGACCTGGGACCGGCCTTGGCCGACTCGGAGTGACTGGAGACACCGGGGCCGAGTTGGGCCGACTAGGGATGGCCTTGGCCGACTCGGTGGGACTGGAGATGCCGGGGCCGAGTCGGGCTGGCAGGGATGGCCTTGGCCGACTCGGCGGGACTGGAGACGCCGGGGCCGAGTCGGGCCGGCCTGGGATGGCCTTGGCCGACTCGGCGGGACTGGAGAAGCCGGGGCCGAGTCGGGCCGGCCTGGGATGGCCTTGGCAGACTCGGCGGGACTGGAGACATGGAGAAGGCGTCGGGGCCGACTTGCTTGGAGAAGTAGGGGCCGGCTAGGAAGATGCCGGGGCCGCCTGGGAGGTGTCGGGCCGCCTAGCTTGGACACGCCGGGGCCGGCTGGGAAGTGCCGGGGGCCGACTCGCTTGGAGACGTAGAGGGCCGGCTAGAAAGATGTCGGGGCCGCCTGGGAGGTGCTGGGACACCTAGCTTGGACACGCCGGGGCCGGCTGGGAAGTGCTGGGGCCGCCGAGCTTGGAGACACAGGGGGCCGTCTAGGAAGATGCCGGGGCCGCCTGGGAGGTGCCGGGACGCCTAGCTTGGACACGCTGGGGCCGGTTGGGAAGTACCGGGGCCGCCTAGCTTGGAGACGTAGAGGGCCGGCTAGGAAGATGCCGGGGCACCTGGGAAGTGTCGGGGCCGGCTGGGAGGTGCCGGGGCCGCCTAGCTTGGAGACGTAGAGGGCCGGCTAGGAAGATGCCGGGGCACCTGGAAAGTGCCGGGGCCGCCTAGCTTGGAGACATAGAGGGCCGGCTAGGAAGATGCCGGAGCGCCTGGGAAGTGCCGGGGCCGGCTGGGAGGTGCCGGGGCCGCCTAGCTTGGAGACGTAGGGGGCCTCCTAGCTTGGACACACCGAGGCCGGCTGAGAAGATGTCGGGGGCGCCTGGCTTGGATACGCCGGGGCCGGCTAGGAAGATGCCGGGGCCGCCTAGGGAAGTGCCGGGCCGCCTAGCTTGGAGGTGCCGGCCTTGGAGGTGTCGGCCTTTGGGGCCGTCGGTCTTGGAGTCGTCGGCCTTTGGGGCCGACGGTCTTGGAGTCGTCGGCCTTTGAGGCCGTCGGTCTTGGAGCCGTCGGCCTTTGGGGCCGACGGTCTTGGAGGTGTCGGCCTTTGAGGCCGTCGGTCTTTGGAGCCATCGGCCTTTGAGGGCCGACGGTCTTGGAGCCGACGGTCTTGGAGGTGCCAGTCTTTGAGGCCGTCGGTCTTTGGAGTCGTCGGCCTTTGAGGCCGTCGGTCTTTGAAGCCATCGGCCTTTGGGGGCCGACGGTCTTGGAGCCGTCGGCCTTTGGAGGTGTCGGCCTTTGGGGCCGTCGGTCTTGGAGCCGTCGGCCTTTGGGGCCGACGGTCTTGGAGGTGTCGGCCTTTGAGGCCGTCGGTCTTTGGAGCCATCGGCCTTTGAGGGCCGACGATCTTGGAGCCGTCGGCCTTTGGAGGTGCGGTCTTGGAGGTGCCAGCCTTTGAGGTGCCGGTCTTGGAGGTGTCGGCCTTGGGGCCGTCGGTCATCGGGTGTCGGCCTTTGGGGCCGTCGGTCTTTGGAGCCATCGACCTTTGGGGCCATCGGTCTTGGAGCCGTCGGCCTTTGGGCCGTCGGTCTTTGGGTGCCGGTCTTGGAGCTGCCGGTCTTGGGGCCGTCGGTCTTGGAGCCATCGGCCTTTGGGGCCGTCGGTCTTGGAGGTCGGCCTTTGGGGCCATCGGTCGTCGGATGTCGGCCTTTGGGGCTGTCGGTCTTGGAGTCGTCGGCCTTTGGGGCCGTCCAAAAATTTTTATTCTCCATGGGGTCAACTGGCTCCATCAAATGCCCTCCACACTCCTTGAGCTTGCGTGCTCTGCACCAGCTAAGCGAAAGGAGTGTAGAACTTTTACCTTGGCATCCGTTCTTTCATGTTAACTTCAACCATGATTCCCTCTGGGTGGGGAAACCTCTTTCCTCTTGCGCTGCCTTGGATGGACGTCTGCGTGCCTTCTTTGGCTAGCTGAGGACGGCTAGTAATCTTCTCCCGACGCAGAGTCTGGAAGCACCTTGAACCCTAGAGGGTGACCTGAGAGCTGAGAGTTATCAGGTTCCTTTTGAACCGCCTCAGGGGTGTGGAAACCGCTGCGAGGGGCGATTCAGCTGGGTACGGAGCCTTTAGGGTCTTAACCTACTCGGGGGCATCGCCGTGTCGGGGCCGAGTGGTGTCCCGTGGGCCGCAATGCCAGTGAGCTCCTTTTGAACCATCTTGGGGGTTTGTGTGCTGCCCAAGTGGTGACTCAGCCGGGTACGAAGCCTTTAGGGTCTTAACCTACTCGGGGGCACCGCCGTGCCGAGGGCCGAGTGGTGTCCCATGGGCTGCGATGCTAGTGAACTCCTTTTGAACCAACGTGGGGGTTTGTGTACCGTCCAAGTGACGACTCAGCTGGGTACGGAGCCTTTAGGGTCTTAACCTACTCGGGGGCACCGCCGTGCCGGGGTCGAGTGGTGTCCCATGGGCTGCGATGCCAGTGAGCTCCTTTTGAACCAACGTGGGGGTTTGTGTTCTGCCCAAGTGGCGACTCAGTCGGGTACGGAGCCTTTAGGGTCTTAACCTACTCGGGGGCACCGCCGCGCCGGGGCCGAGTGGTGTCCCGTGGGCCGCAATGCCAGTGAGCTCCTTTTGAACTAGCTTGGGGGTTTGTGTTTCATCCAAATAGCGACTCAGCCGGGTACGGAGCCTTTAGGGTCTTAACCTACTCGGGGGCACCTCCGTGCCGGGGCCGAGTGGTGTCCCATGGGCCGCGATGCCAGTGAGCTCCTTTTGAACCATCTTGGGGGTTTGTGTGCCGTCCAAGTGGCGACTCAGTCGGTACAAAGCCTTTAGGGTCTTAACCTACTCGGGGGTACCGCCATGCTGGGACCGAGTGGTGTCCCATGGGCCGCGATGCCAGTGAGCTCCTTTGAGAGACTTGGCGCAAGGGAGAACAAGTTGTGGCGTCAGCAAGGGCCTTCTTTATTACTCATGCTTCTGGGAGTACATCATTGGTAATACTGGCGGAGGTTGTCCGCATTCCAGGTACGTGGAATGGGCTTTCCGTCAAGCTCCTCTAATTTGCATGCCCCCTGTGAAGTGTTTCGGTGATGCGATAGGGACCCTCTCAGGAAGTACATTACCTGGCAACTCCTCCCCTCTCGGACGTTTAGGTGCAGAAGCCGATCCCCAGGACACCATCCCGATCGTTCGCTCCGTGGGAATGTTGTCGATGGTGGCTTGAGCTGGTGGAGGCCCCATGATGGCCGGCAGCGGCTGTTGCATCTTCTGGACATACTTGCCGAGGTAGCCACGCTGGATGAGCTCCTCGATGGCCCACTTCAAGCTGTAACAGCTATCGGTGTCGTGGCCGTAATCTCGGTGGAAACGGCAGTAGCGGCTCACGTCGCAGGGTGCACCTTTCTTCAAGGGTGGAGGACGTTGGAGGTAAGGCTCGCCCTCATCTCCATCAGAATGTGGGATCGAGGGGCAAGGAGAGGAGTGAGCTTACTCTCGTCGGGGATAGGGCTTCGGCGCCTATTGTCGGACCGACGAGGTGAGTCGGATTGGTGATGTCGGGGGGTCCACTCAGCTCAGGGCGAGCGGATTTATGGCTGGAGCTCTTCGAAGACTCCCGGCGGGTGAGGTCGGCTTCATCCGCCTGTATGTACTTCTAGGCCCGAAGGAGGAGGTCAGAATAAGAGCTTGGGGGCTTCTTATCCAGGGAGAAGGTGAAGCGGGACGGAAGGAGTCCCCGCTTCAGCGCCAGGGTGGCCACCGCATCATCGAGATGGTAGACCTCAAGGGCGGCGGTCTTGAATCGGGACACGAAGTCCCATAGTGACTCTCCTTCCTTCTGGCAGACGGAGAAAAGGCTGTATGCCACCATTGGGATCCGGCGGTAGGCATCAAAGTGGGCCAAAAATGCCCTCTCCAGCTCTCGGAAGGAGTCTATGCTGCGAGGGGGCAGGCGTGAGTGCCATGCACGGGCGGCCTTCCGCAGAGTAGCGGGGAAGGCTTTGCAGAGAAGGGCATCTGAGGTGCCCTGGATTTGCATCATAGCTTTGTAACTCTCGAGGTGGTAGAGGGGGTCGGTCGTACCGTCATACGGGTCCACCTGGGAGAAGCGGAACCTCAAGGGAACCGGTTCCTCCAATATGCGGCGAGTGTAGGGAGGACAAGTGTCGAACTCTTCCTCCGGCTGATGGTTGATTTTCTTGGCGAGCTCGTCGAGGTGCCTGTTGTACTCCTCCAGGCGTTCCTCCGCCTGGCGGCTGATCGTTGGGGCCCTCCGAGGTGGCTCGAAGGAAGAAGAAGAAGAGGCAGAAGGAGATGGAGACGGAAGTCGGGACTTTCGCCTGGGTTCCTCATGATGATATGGCTTGGGAGAAGATTTGGCGCCGCGGTCAGGGACCATGGCCGCTTAGAGGGCTCGCGTCGAGGCTTCCTAGGGGAAACCTGATGTCGGCCAGTCTCTCGCCGACCGGCCTCCCGCCGAGGAGAACCTCCCCTCGCCGACTGCTGACTGGCGGGGGGAGTGGTCTGGTGTTGGGTGGCCACGGACTGCTACTGCTGGAGCCCGTGGACCATGGCAGTGAGATTCTGAACTTGCTGGGAGAGGGTTGTCAGCTGCTCTGCTATTTGGACAGTGGCGTCCGGCGGCGGGCTGGCGATCGGAGGGTTGGTAGCAGGGGGGTTGGCCTCCTGCTATCTAGTTGGCGGGGGAAACCCCGCTGGGCAGCTGATGGAGGCATCCTGAGCTCGTGTCACCACCATGGTTTCTGGGAGAAGAGAGGGGACGAAAGATGTAGCTCAGGGAGAACGTTCACTACTTTTTCTTATCCCCCTTCCTGGCGCTCCAATTTGATGACGCTCGATCACCTCTCCTGAACGTAGGGAACGGAGGTGCTTCTCGAATCCTTGCTTCGTCGGGGTGCCTGCAAAGAAGTCCTGGGACCGGAGGGGGTCTCCGGCGGGACCCTCCGACGGCCAAGTTAGTGACTGAGGTCATAGCTGAAGAAGGGCTCGAGTGAGCCCTGTTTTGTGTGGAAAAGAGGGATCTCCGAGAGGAGGAATCCCTTTTTGAGAGTTGAGATGGCGATTTTGGAGGTTATCGCGCATACCTGTTTGGTGAGTGGATTCACCTTTTTATAGGGGTTGATCCTGGCACGATCACGTGGGATTGCGTGAGGAGGAGATGTCTGCGGAGTTCAGTTGCATGAATCGGCGCTAGTTGGTGGGTCCTATCCCATCACCAGTGGGGCTGTCGGGCGGCGCACGTCGGCGCTGTCGGGCGGCGCACGTCAGAGAGGCGGTTTTTTGAACTGTTGGGGCTGATCTGGCGGGAACTGGGGAATCCCATCTTATCAGGGCCGAGCCAGGTCGACCCGAGACGGCTGGGGCCCATCCCGCTAGCAAGGCAGTGCTGGGGCAGGGCCGAATCGGCGGACTTG
Source organism: Calamus simplicifolius (assembly GCA_900491605.1). NCBI lineage: Eukaryota > Viridiplantae > Streptophyta > Magnoliopsida > Arecales > Arecaceae > Calamus > Calamus simplicifolius. The sequence continues at coordinate 502,734 of UESW01004176.1, read as the reverse complement.
GAGACGCCGGGGCCGAGTCGGACCGGCCTGGGATGGCCTTGGCCGACTCGGCGGGACTGGAGACGCCGGGGCCAAGTCGGGCCGGCCTAGGACGGCCTAGGCCGGCCTAGGCCGACTCGGCGGGACTGGAGACGCCGGGGCCGAGTCGGGCCGGCCTAGGACGGCCTTGGCCGACTCGGCAGGACTGGAGACGCCGGGGCCGAGTCGGGCCGGCCGGGGATGGCCTTGGCCGACTCGGCGGGACTGGAGACGTCGGGGCCAAGTCGGGCCGGCCTGGGATGGCCTTGGCCGACTCGGCGGGACTGGAGACGCCAGGGCTGAGTCAGGCCAGCCTGGGATGGCCTTGGCCGACTCGGCGGGACTGGAGACGTGGAGAAGGCATCGGGGCCGACTTGCTTGGAGAAGTAGGGGCCGGCTAGGAAGATGCCGGAGCCGCCTGGGAGGTGTCGGGCCGCCTAGCTTGGACACGCCGGGGCCGGCTGGGAAGTGCCGGGGGCCGACTCGCTTGGAGATGTAGAGGGCCGGCTAGGAAGATGCTGGGGCCGCCTGGAGGTGCCGGGCCGCCTAGCTTGGACACGCCGGGGCCGACTGGGAAGTGCTGGGGCCGCCGACCTTGGAGACGCAGGGGGCCGGCTAGGAAGATGCCGGGGCCGCCTGGGAGGTGCTGGGCCGCCTAGCTTGGACACGCCGGGGCCAGCTGGGAAGTGCTGGGGCCGCCGAGCTTGGAGACGCAGGGGGCCGGCTAGGAAGATGTCGGGGCTGCCTGGGAGGTGCCGGGATGCCTAGCTTGGACACGCCGGGGCCAGCTGAGAAGTGTCGGGGCTGCCTAGCTTGGAGACGTAGAGGGCCGGCTAGGAAGATGCCGGGGCACCTGGGAAGTGCCGGGGCCGGCTGGGAGGTGCCGGGGCCGCCTAGCTTGGAGACGTAGAGGGCCGGCTAGGAAAATGCCGGGGCGCCTGGGAAATGTCGGGGCCGCCTAGCTTGGAGATGTAGAGGGCCGGCTAGGAAGATGCCGGGGTGCCTGGGAAGTACCGGGGCCGGCTGGGAGGTGCCGGGGCCGCCTAGCTTGGAGACGTAGGGGGCCGCCTAGCTTGGACACGCCGAGGCCGGCTGGAAAGATGCCGGGGGTGCCTGGCTTGGATACGTCGGGCCGGCTAGGAAGATGCCGGGGCTGCCTGGGAAGTACCGGGCCGCCTAGCTTGGAGGTGCCGGTCTTGGAGGTGTCTGCCTTTGGGGCCGTCAGTCTTGGAGCCGTCGGCCTTTGGGGCCAACGGTCTTGGAGGTGTCGGCCTTTGAGGCCGTCGGTCTTTGGAGCCGTCGGCCTTTGAGGCCGTCGGTCTTTGGAGCCGTCGGCCTTTGGGGGCCGACGGTCTTGGAGGTGTCGGCCTTTGGAGGTGTCGGCCTTTGGGGCCGTCGGTCTTGGAGCCGTTGGCCTTTGGGGCCGACGGTCTTGGAGGTGTCGGCCTTTGAGGCCGTCGGTCTTTGGAGCCGTCGGCCTTTGAGGCTGTCGGTCTTTGGAGCCGTCGGCCTTTGGGGGCCGACGGTCTTGGACCGTCGGCCTTTGGAGGTGCCGGTTTTGGAGGTGCCAGCCTTTGAGGTGCCGGTCTTGGAGGTGTCGGCCTTGGGGCCATCGATCATCGGGTGTCGGCCTTTGGGGCCGTTGGTCTTTGGAGCCGTCGGCCTTTAGGGCCGTCGGCCTTTGGGGCCGTCGGTCTTGGAGGTGTCGGCCTTTGGGGCCGTCGGTCGTCAGGTGTCGGCCTTTGGGGCCATCCAAAATTTTTTATTCTCCATGGGGTCAACTGGCTCCATCAACTGTCATTATCATAATTACATATTATCATAGTAACAATATGATTTTGCAAGATTAACATAATTACATTTAATTGTAAGTTCACAATTTATAAATTAAATAATTTATAAAATTATAATACTTGACTTACTTACCACAGTACGCAAATTCCAATTGATAACCCAGCTAATTGGACACCTGGGAACCTACAGTATCATTTTTCATTATTAAATTTCTAAAATCTGAATTATAAAATGATTCTTAAATTTACTCAAACCACTTCACGGGCCCAACTTTGGCCTCGAATATCTCTCAATGTATACACCCAAATAGGGAAACAAAATTATCCCCAGAAACTAGAATCAATCCTAATTCGGGCCATATAATTATTTTGCCATTCTCGGCCCGATACAGGGCCCAAAACGCCGCTCAAACAGGGCCCCAGAAACGGCCCAACAGGGCTCAAAGACTGGACGGCCCAAACGGCCCATTAATTCTATCACCCAGCTCCTCTGTTTTTTTTAAAACAGAGGAGCCGAGAGCTGTGCCGGTAGCCAGGGCCGTCGCCGGCCAAGTTGGAGGCGGCCCGGCCATCGTTGGCCGGATCGGGGCCGGCCGCCGCCGTGGCCGGCCTCTCCCCCCTCTCTCTCTCATCAATTTCTCTCCCATTCTCTCTTTCTCTCTTTCATCTCCCGCGCATCCTTAATGGTGCCGACGTCAATTCCGGCCAAATTGGCATCGGTCCGGCCACCGTTGGCCGGACCAGAGCCGGCTGCCGCCGCGGCCGGCCTCCCCTCCTTTTCTCTCTCCACAATTTCCTCTTTCTTCCTCTCTTTCTCTCTCACTATCTACCATGGCCAAGAAGCGTGCCGGCGGCACGGCCGGCCACCATGGCCGGCCGGACCTCCACCGAATGCATGCCCGGCGCCGGTGGAGGTCGCCGACCAAGGCTCAAGCCCGGCGAAGCGGCGAGCACGCCACCGGGCCCGAACCAAGGATCGGACCGCTGGCAATCCTTCCCAGGCACTTCTTTCTCCCATCTCAGCTCTCTTCTCTCTCTCTCTCTCTCTCCTCTGGCACCCCACCAGACGCCGCCCCTGGTGCCGGTGGGGCTGTCGGCCAGGGCTCAGGCCCGGCGAGGCGGCGGGCACGCCGCCGAGCCTGAACCGGCATCGACACAGGGAAGGGATCGGGTTTCCTCAACCCGGTTCCTCCCTGTCTCTCTTTAATTTCCTCTCTCTAACTTTCTCTCCCTCCCAGGCATGGACAGGGGACTTACCAGAAGCAGATACGTGCACGATGACGATGGGAAGGTGGCGTTTGTGGATGATGGGAAGGAGGTTTCGGTGATCCTTTAAAGGCGATGCAGAGTCCTCAAATCAAGGGACTCTGTTAGTTAGATATATTTGGAATTCAAATATCTAGAGTCTATCTTCCTGATCTCGTGATAACTCTCACGAGCAGTTAAGAAATCCAGGGGATTACAACTATATGGTTTAAAACAAGCACCTAGAGCTTGGTATGATAGGTTAAGCAAATTTCTAATTGAAAATGGTTTTTCTAGAGGAAATGTAGACAAAACCTATTTTTGAAAAGAAAAGATAAAGACTTATTAGTAGTACAAATATGTAGATGATATTGTATTCGGTGCTACTAACAATCATTTGTGTCAAGAATTTGCTAAGCTAATGTAGGGTGAATTCGAGATGAGCATGATGGAAGAACTCAACTTCTTCCTAGGACTCCAAATCAAGCAAAGCAAAGAAGGGATTTTCATCAACCAAACAAAGTACACAAAGGAAATACTCAAGAAGTTTGGAATGAAATCAATCAAACCCCTTGGAACACCTATGAGTCCTTCATGCAAATTGGATAAAGATGAGGACGGTAAGAAAGTTGATCAAAAATACTATAGAGGTATGATCGGATCTCTACTTTACTTAACCGCAAGTAGACCTGATATCATGTTAGATGTTTATTTATGTGCTAGATTTCAATAGAACCTAAAGAATCTCACTTAATTGCTGTAAAAAGAATACTAAGATATCTAAGTGGAACCAAAAATGTTGGATTATGGTATTCTAGAGATTCAACACTTAATTTGATTGCTTATTCAGATTCTGATTATGCTGGATGCAAACTAGATAGAAAAAGTACAAGTGATGCATGTCAATTTTTAGGAAGTAACTTAATCTCTTGGTTTAGCAAAAAGCAAAATTCGGTTGCATTGTCTACCGCTGAAGCAGAATATGTTGCAGCTGGAAGTTGCTGTGCTCAAATCCTTTGAATTAAGCGACAACTTGAAGATTATGGCATAACACTTGATAAAACTCCTATTATATGTGATAATACAAGTGCAATCAATTTAACTAAGAATCCAATACAACAGTCAAGAACTAAGCACATTGAAATTATATATCACTTTATAAGAGAACATATAGCTAACAATGAAATTTGCCTTGATTATGTTAATACTGAAGAACAGTTAGCTGATATATTTACAAAACCTTTGAGTGAAGAGAGATTTTGTTATCTTATAGGAGAATTAGGAATTGTGATCCTTTGGAATGATTTTGAAATACCTAAGGAATGATTATCTAGAATTCAATCAATTTCTGTGATTTCTTTCATGACTTTAAGGATAATTTATCTAGACTTTTGAGCAATTTGATTCTCCACATTCCAAAGATTTTTTTAAAAATTTATTGACCTTATTTTGACAAGTTTTGGCTGCTTAAAACTCATTTATTTTTCTCTGAAACTGTCAGTGGAGTCGACACCTTAATCTATGAAGTCGACACCTTGTCTGTGTCGCTCTCGGTCTCTGACCTTGGAGCCGACACCCGCTTAAGCGGAGCCGACTCCAGCTCGGGTGCTAACAGTGTTAGCGACTTGGAGTTGACACTTGACTTTGCGGGAGTCGACACCTGGTGGACCCAAATTGATTATATTAGGGTAGAGTCGACACCTTCTCATTTTCTATCTTCTCCAAATCTTCTCCAAAACCCCTCCAAACCTCCCAAAGCCAAATACTCCTCAAATCAACCATTTCTAAGATTCCAATGGCACCTAAGCGTAGGGGATCGATCTTTGATGCTCCCGTGGCTACAAAGAAGCGCATGGCTCGGCATCCCATCCATGAACCTTCCCCAAGCGATGATTCCTCTTCAACTCACTCGGATAATCCTAGCCCTTCCTCTCCTCAAGTAGATATCCTTGCTGGGCGAGTCATAACCATGGGAAGAAAGGTGGATTTCGATTTCTATGAAGCTGAGGGTTTTGCAATCGGTAAACAAATTAAAGAGCTCAACTGGGATAAGGTATGTTCTTTGGATGTTTCCACTTATCCAGCCCTAGTTAAGGAATTTTATCTCAATTTATCAAGGGAAGATTGTGGAATAGTCAGTTTTGTAAGAGGGAAGAGAATTCATCTCATATTTTAGATCTTAGGAAATCTTTTAGGCATCCCTGTCACTGGGCTTGCGACGGACATTCACAGTGAGAGATCAGATGCTTTGTCAAGGATGTTAGGAAGAGAAATATCATAGTTTGAGAAAGTTAGGGCAAATCAATTGCCACTTGAACTTAGATTGCTGCATAACATTTGTGGTAGGATCTTATTTCCCAAGACTGGCCGTTTTGCGTATGTCTCAGAGCGAGACATAGTGATTATGGATAGTATCTTGACAGGTCAGCCAATTAATCTTGCTGGAATGATGATATGGTATATGGCTGAGGCCGGAGGCAAGAGGAGATCTTCATCACCTTATAGGATGATCCTAACCATGATTTTTAGAAGTCAAGGAGTTATGATTTCTGACAATGAGTCATCAAAGAACCTTAGACACACAGATTACTACAGCTTGGCTACTGTGCACAGAATGAGGTTTGTAAAAGTGGATGGTAGATGGAAAATGAAAGGCCATCTGGATGAGAGAGCAGCTGATATTAGGGCTACTGCACCATCTGAGGCAGGTCCATTAGCAAGACATCCATCACCAGAGCCTAGCAGATATTCACCACCACCGGTACCTACTCCAGCTCCTGCACATGTACCACCGCCTATGTCATCTATTGGTTTTTTCTGATATCCAGTTAGAATAGCTTAAAAGTTTATTTGCTACTCACAAGAAAGAAATGAAAACAGAAATTGACAACAGTTTAATGAATTTAAGAGAAATGTATTATTCTTTGGATGAAAGAATTGGTAAAATTGAATCTACACTTGAAGCCTCCGTAGAATCTTTGAAGAATGATCTCAAGAATATTTTTGAAGAACTTAAAGATATTGGTGGAGATTCAGAGATTTACTCCAAATGCAATGCTGAGCTTTAGGAGAAAATTATGACTGCATGTGCATTTGTTGATAGAAGACTAAAGGAATTTGTAAGAACTCAAAGTGAAGGAATGGGAAAAATATTAGAAGATTTGCAAAGACTTCTTAGAACTAATCTTTGATTACATTGTAATGAAGTTCTTTGATGTAATTAAAAGATGATGTTTAGTTTAGTTTGATGTTGATTTACTTTTCACTAAAGTCTTGATGTAATGAAGTGTAGTTTAGTTTGAAATTTTGATGTAATGAAGTTTCTTTTTGCAATATGATGTAATACTTGACTTTATGTAATGAACTTATTTGATACTTAATGAATATTATTTGATCTTTGAAGCATCTCTCAATTTTATCATTTAACTTGAAACTTCTTAACCTTTTTGTTGATTACAAAAAAGGGGGAGAAGTAATTTGATAGTCGTATATGCATCAAAAGTTAAAAAGAGGGAAAAGTATTTGTATATGCATTGGAATAAATAAGCTTAATTTGACATATGTGCACTTAATTTGATATAATTTGATATGCATTATTTAATCAGTATCAAACATTAAAAGTTTACTGTTAAATTGAGTATCATAGGGGGAGCTACTTCATTCAGGGGGAGCTTACCTATGAGAACTAAATATTTGAGAAATTTGAGTTGAAAATCTTATTGTCTAACTCATGCATATACTCAATGTTTTTATAATCATCAAAAAGGGGGAGATTGTTGACTCAAGTATTGATTTTGATGATTAATAAAAGACATGAGTATATTTACTATGTTTCTAATAGATTTAACAAGTGTTACAAAGATTAAAAATGTTTGATCAATCAAAAGGAATAAAGAAACAAGTTTTGAATCAAAATGTCAAAAGAATTTTTCAAAGTTCATAGCTTGGAGTCGACACCCAAATGGTCAGGAGCCGACCCCAAGGCGTATCAGAAGTTTTCTGAATTTTTGGCATGGTCTGGAGTCGACATCCAGAGTTTCAGAGCCGACTCCAACCTGAGATACAGAGAAGCGTATTCTATTTCAGTTTCTGGAGCCGACACCCAGTATTCGGGAGCCGACACCTGAGAGTTCGGGAGCCGACACCTGATTTTCTGAAGCTGACTCTAACTTGAGAACAAAGAGCATATTTTTTGAGCATTTCTGGAGCCGACACCTTTGGATTGCGGAGCCGACCCCCGAAAGCAGCGAGCCGACACTTAACTTTCTCGAAGCCGACTCCTCAACAACTTTTTATTTTCTATTTTTGGATACCGACTTGGAGCCGACACCTGAAAAGTTAGAGCCGACTCCAACCTGTCAGGAACATATTTTTTATTGTCAAAACAGACTCCAACGGTAAGATTTCTTTTTACCTATCCTCTAACGGCTATTTTCTTTGTGTGTAAAGAGATCCAAACAACTCACAACGGCTATATTTCCCACCTAAACCTGGATTAAGAAATCTATAAAAATAAAAACATCCGTTTAAAAAAAAAAGAGGATATACAAGAGAAAAGAGGAAAAAAATCGAGAAAAATACTCTGTGAAAAAGAGAGAGAAATCAAGAGGAAAGACTTAGAGCTCAAATCCATCAACCTTAGAAAGCTCAAAGAGAAATCCACAAGCTTCTCAAGTTCAAATCAAGGAGATTTCATCTTTAGAAAAAAGATAGCAAAAGCCCCAAATCCTCAACTTCTCAACTACAAATGTCTGAAGAATTTGACCTGAGGCCCTGATTCAATCTTTCAAAGGAGAAGAGGAAAAGAAGAAAAGAAGAAAAGCACACATTCAAAGAGCTTTAAACATGCTTTTCTTATCCTTGTTTAATTTATTGTTATTTGCTCATTTGAGGAGCTGTTGTGTACTTAAACTCTATTTTTCATTAGTGTTTGCTAATTCAATCGGGGGATTGAATTAGTGGAGGTAGTATACCTCGTTACAAGCTAAGGATAGCTTGTTGTTGGGTTGTATGCTGATGAGCCCGGAAAACTAGCTGGGTTCGTTGTGATCCCGAGGGAAACAACAAGTTTTAAGTTGTGAGCTTGTAAAACAACTCGACTGTAATCAAAAGGATTATAGTGTAGACCCAAGTGAAGCTTGGGAGTGGACGTAGGTGTTGGATACACCAAACCACTATAAAATCTTTGTGTTTGCCGTGCTTTGTTTCTTAGTCTCCCTTTATCTCATTTATTTGTGATTAGCATTTATCTACTTTGTACTTAAGCTCTTTCATATCAAAGCAAAAAGTTTTTTTTAAAGGGCTAAATTTTTTTTAAGAACCCAATTCATCCCCCCTCTTGGGTTGCCATCTGGGCCAACAAAAAGAGTTATTTCAAAGGAGTTCCTAAGTTTTGAAGAAGAAGAAGAAAAGCCCTAAATCTTCAACCGTGTCTTCACCAAAATCTCTTCAAGTGCTCTAATTCCATTCAATTCAAAAGATAAGGAGAAGAGAAGAAAAGAAGAAAAGCTCAAGCCCTACATTGCTTCAGAAATCAGGCTTTTCTATTTTCATTTACTTATTTTGCTCATTTGCTCAATTAAGGAGATGTTACTGTTATAAATTCTTAATTGATTTATAGTTTGTCTAATTCAATCAGGGGATTGAATTAGTGGAGGTAGTATACCTCGGTACAAACTAAGGATAGTTTATGTTTGGATTTTGTGCTGGTGAGCCCGGAAAACCAGCTGGGTTCGTTGTGATCCTAGGAGAAACAACAAGTTTTGAGTTGTGAACTTGTAAATAACTCGGCTATAATCAAGTGGATTATAGTGTGGGCCCAAGTGAAGCTTGGGAGTGGACATAGGTGTTGGATACATCGAACCACTATAAAATCTATGTGTTTGCTGTGCTTTGTTTCTTTGTCTCTCTCTATCTCATTTATTTGTGATTAGCATTTATTTACTTTGCACTCAAGCTCTTTCATATCAAAGCAAATAGTTCTAAAAGAGTTAAATTTTTTTAAGAACCCAATTCACCCCCCCCCCCCTCTTGGGTTGCCATCTGGGCCAACATACTTGCACTAGAGCCAATCACCCATGTATCCAATACCAAGTGACTCAGCATGATTATCATGCTTCTGCTGCGGCAGGACTTTAGTGAACAGATCGGCAATATTATCTTTCATGGGGACTCGTTCTATTTTTATATCATTTCTACCAATAATCTCTCTAATTACATGGTATCTTCTGAGTACATGTTTGGACCTCTGATGAGACCTTGGCTCCTTAGCTTGCGCATAGCTCCATTGTTGTCACAATACAAGTGTACTGGATCAGCAATGCTTGGAACCACACAAAGTTCAGTGATGAACTTTTTGATCCAAACTGCTTCTTTGGCTGCATCTGATGCTACGATGTACTCGGCTTCGGTTGTAGAGTCAGCAGTCGTCTCCTGCTTGGAACTTTTCCAGCTGACTGCACCGCCATTGAGTGTAAAGACATAGCCTGATTGAGATTTATAATCATCTTTATCAGACTGAAAACTAGAATCCGTATAACCCTGAACTATGAGTTTGGGTCCTCCATAAACCAAGAACATATCCTTAGTCCTTCGTAAGTACTTAAGGATATTCTTGACGGCCATCCAATGTTTCTCACCAGGGTTTGCCTGGTATCTACTAGTGATACTCAATGCATAAGAAACATCAGGTCTCGTACATAGCATCGCATACATGATGGATCCGATTGCTGAGGCATATGGAATCCTATTCATGTGCTCTCTCTCCATTTGGGTCTTAGGACTCATGTCCTTGGAGAGATGTATCCATATGATACCGGCAAGAATCCCTTCTTGGATTCCTCCATGCTAAACTGTTTTAGCACTTTATCTATGTACGTTGATTGGACAATCCAAGCAACCTCCTAAATCTATCTCTATAGATCTTAATACCCAGTATGTAGGCTGCTTCTCCCAAATCTTTCATGGAGAACTTGCTGGACAACCATTCCTTCACTTCTTGCAGCAAGGATACATTGTTTCCTATCAATAATATGTCATCTACATATAATATCAGGAAAAAATAACACTCCCACTAACCTTCTTGTACACACATGGATCATCCTCATTTTTGATAAAATCAAACTTTTTGATTGTTTCATCAAAACGGATGTTCCAACTTCTAGAGGCTTGCTTAAGTCCATAAATGGACCTTTGCAGCTTGCATACCTTTTGAGAATCAATGGACTCAAAACCCTCAGGTTGTGTCATATACACATCCTCCACTAAATCACCATTTAGGAAGGCGGTCTTGACATCCATTTGCCATATCTCATAATCGTAATAGGCTGCAATCGCAAGCAAAATCCTTATGGACTTAAGCATGGCTACAGGAGAAAAGGTTTCATCAAAGTCAACACCTTGCCTTTGCTTGTAACCTTTTGCAACTAGCCTCGCCTTATAGGTAATCACATTACCATCCATGTCTGTCTTCTTCTTGAAGACCCATTTGCACCGGGTGGATCAACCAAAGTCCATACTTGGTTGTCGTACATGGAGTCCATTTCAGACTTCATGGCTTCAAGCCATCTCTTGGAGTCAATGTCACAAATTGCTTCCTCGTAGTTAGTAGGCTCATCATCTTCTATAAGAAATCCATATCTCTCAGGAATATGATGTGTTCTACTAGACCTACGTAGCTGATGTATACTTGGAGCTACCTGTGGCTCCATCATTTCTGATAGAGGCTCACGTAAATGTTGCTGAATGTGAGTTGAGTCTCCTGCTCAACTCCACTGCATTTGACATTTGCTCCATGTCATCTAATCGGTCTGTGTCAATTTGTGGTTCTTGAGTTTCACTAATCTCAATATTTCTTCCACTGTCGTTTCTTAGAAAAATCTCATTCTCTAGGAATATGGCATGCCTTGAGACAAAAACCTTTTGCTCGAGTGGATGGTAGAAGTAGTATCCTTTTGTTTCTTTAGGATACCCCATAAAATTACACTTGTCGGATCTAGCTCCTAGCTTGTCCGACTCATTACGCTTTACATAAGCGTAGCAACCCCAAATCCTTAGATGACTAAGGGTTGGTTTCTTTCCACACCATATCTCATAGGGAGTGGTGCTGACCGACTTAGACAGAACTCGGTTTAGAGTGTATTCGGCTGTGTAGGGCATAACCCCAAAATATTTTTGGAAGATTTGCAAGGCTTATCATTGATTGCACCATATCTAATAATGTGCGATTTCTCCTTTCTGATACACCATTATGCTGTGGCGTACCAGGAGGAGTCCACTGAAAGAGAATCTCATTCTCCTTCAAATATTCTAAGAACTCATGGCTTAAGTATTCCCCACCTCGATCTGATCGAAGTATCTAAATACTTTTGCCATTTTGTTTTTCTACCTTGGATCTGAATTCTTTGAACTTTTCAAAGGCTTCAGATTTGTGCTTCATCAGATATATATAACATACCTGCTATGGTCATCTATAAATGTGATGAAGTAAGAAAAACCTATTGATAGGACCACATACATCCGAATGTACTAGTCCTAAACATTCAGTTGCTCGCTCACCCTTTTTAGTAAAGGATGACTTAGTCATTTTGCCACGTAAGCATGACTCACATTCCTCAAACGATTCCAATCGAATGAGCCCAAGTAGCCATCCTTATGTAACTTGGTTAAACGTGTTTTACATGGCCTAAACGACAGTGCCATAGGAATGAGTTCTTAGAATTATTTGATTTTAATTTCTTAGTTTCTACATTGAGAATAGGGCATTGTAAATTCAAAACATAAATCCCGTTGAACATTTCAGCAGAACCAAAGAACATTTCATTTTTAAAAATTAAAATTCCTTTATTTCTAATTTCAAATGTATATCCATCATTTACAAGACATGAAACAGAAATAATGTTCTTTGTTATGTTTGGAACATAGTAACAATTATTAAGCTCCATTACAAGCCCAGTGGGAAAAGATAAAGAACAAGATCCTATAGCTAAAGCAGCAACCTTTGCTCCATTTCTCATGCGCAGGATCACTTCATCTTTTTCCAGCTTTCTATTGTTTCTTATCATCTGCATATTAATACAAATATGAGATCCACAACCGGTATCTAATACCCAAGTGGAATAAGAAGTAACAGAAGAAAACATCTCAATCATAAATATACCTGATGTAGAAGCATCTGTATGTTTCTTTTCTTTCAGGCTAGCCAAATAAGCCTTGCAGTTTCGCTTCCAGTGCCCTTCCTTGCCAGAGAAGTGACACTTCCCCTTGGCTACTTTGTTTTTCTTAATGCCCTTATTTGGTTTAGTCGCCTTGGCCTTTTGGACCTTATTCTTCTTTGGCCACTTCTTACGAGTGCTAGAAGACTCCACGACCATAACCTGCCCCTTTTCTTTCTTAATGTTGGGCTCGGCATTCGTCAGCATATTCGCGAGCTCAGGTGGAGATGTCTCTAGCTTGTTCATGTTGAAATTAAGAACAAACTGCGAATAGCTGGAGGTAATGACTGTAGAACCAAGTCAATACTTAGTTCATGATCCATCACAAAACCCAATTGTGCCAACTTCTCAATCAGATTGATCATTTTCAGTACGCGGGCACCCACTGATGAATCCTCAGTCATTTTGCACTGAAACAGCTCTTTAGAAGTTTGAAACCTCTCATATCGAGACTGTGCACCAAATAACTCTTGCAAGTGCATCAAAATCTCCTGAGCATTCATATGCACATGCTGTTTCTGAAGATTAGATGACATCGAGGCCAACATCAAACATGTGGCCATGTCTTCAGCATCTTTATACTTGTTGTATGCCACATGAACCTCAGTTGGAGCATCCGCTGGTGGGACCTCCAGTGTAACCTCATATAGGACAAAAAGAATTTTTTCAGATCGAAGAACGATCCTTACATTCCTAGCCAATCAGGAAAGTTGAGTCCAGTCAATTTGTTGGATTCTAAAATATTCTAAGGTTGATGTTACACTCATGGTTTCTCTGATAACCTACATAAAATTAGAACGAGTCAATTACTATGAATACTAATCACCAACTTAATATGGTAATTCTAGATTTTAAATTAAGTTGGTTTCTCCTACTATTTTATCAAGGTTAATAGCCCTCTCTATTAATCTCAAAAATTAGCATTCAATTTCCTTAGTCTAGGATCCTCATTTGAATTACCTTGACCTTGGCTTTGGCACAACAAATCTCGGTAAGCCAAATTTGGTAGATTATCATCAATCACATCTAATGTGACTCCTAGATCATTTAGGGGACATTGCCTTGTCAATCACATCCATATGTGATCACCCTAAAGTTTGCCTCTAGATTAGACTGACCCTGACTTTGGCCAATTATGCCAGCTATCTAGTTAAGTCAACCCATTATTCCACAATCAACTCCTCATAAGTACACTCGACCTCGGCTTTGGCACGACAAATCTCATGACCTAATGATTTTGTATCATGTGAACAATGGAAGGCTTATGACTTAATATTCGTGGAGGGATTTAGCGCATATAGGTCCCATCTACATCTACAACATTTGTACTATGCTAGGTTACATATCCTATATGTAGATTTTAGATTAATCTCAATTAACCTTAATTTCATAAGATCCAATCTATGATTGGGATTCCTAATCAAATTAGGATCCTGATCACTATCTAATTTAGAAACCCTAATTATGTGACCAAATCAATTGCTACCATCCTGATCAACCTTAATTGATTTAATCAATTAAGAGCTTTCCTTAACAATGGCCAGATAAGCTGATCAATGGGGTCCTATTTAGCATACCCTTCGATCCCATTGAATGGGTTTTCCAGGCAGCGAACGGAGCAATTAAAAACCATGATCAAACCTTTCTAGACACCAATGTAGTTAAGCCCAATTGATTAGATCAATTATGGGATCATAGGATCAAACAATGACATGGTTAAGTCTAAGTTTCCTAAATCTTTATCATCTATTACATTTTATGATAACTATAGATAGTGATCTAGCTAGGGTGTTATGATAAGAGTTCTTAATTCAAATTTTAAATTTTCTTATCATTTAATTACATGTTATGACATGTCGGTTTCACATCCCATGTAAATCCTAATGTCTCTAACAAACCCTAATATATTCTTGTCATGATAAGATTTTAGATTCAAAATATAAGATTTTAAATTTCACATGATTACATTTAATCACAATCTTATCTTGATCCAAATATCCAAACTAAGTTTTCAATGTTATTATCATAAGAATATCAAATCTTAATCATATCAATAATCATATTAAAATTAAATCCTAAACATGATTTCTAGGATTTCAGCATATAGTATCTATCATGCATAAATAATAATTGCTATTTTAACATGACACATATATGATTAAATCTAAATGAATTATTGTTTATTATCATATAATAAATCTTTATCTCTGATATCACATATCAAAGTACTCTATTTTAACATAATAATGAACATGCATAAATCTAAATAATATTGTTTATAATCAAATAATAAATATTTTATTATATTTTAGATTTATTATCAACATATGAAAACTTTTCATGATTTTAAGCATAATAAAATCATATTATCAATCATATTGACTTAAGTATCCTATCATATTAAAGAATCTGTAGCCTAAGGAGGCTCTAACCACTGTTGAGAATTATGTATACAAGATATGAATCAAATTCATATAAACATTGCAGAAGATATAATATAAAATTCCCATATGCCCAGGATCCTTAGGAATATATTCATTAAATCTCAAATAAAATCTAAAATATAGATTTATTCATACTGAGTCCTTTATCGATGTAGAAAAGAATGAAGCCGGTGAATCCTCTGCCACTAGCCGTCCATGTGTCGGCCTCTAACGGTGATCCACGGAGAAGAGTGGATGAAGACCTTCAAGGTATGAAGATGATACTTCGGAGAGAGGGATGCTAGCACCTCTTGAATCCCTTTATATCTCTGAAGATTTAAAAGATCTAATCTTTTTCTTCTCTTTCTCTCACTTCCTAGAGGAAGGAACCATATTTATAGTTCCAAGGGAGAAGAAGAGACCTCTTCTCATGGTAACGATATAGTAACATTAATCCAAAGAAACAGAAGAAACTCCATTCTCATGGTAACGTCATGGTAACATTAATCCAAGTAAACGGAAGATAACGTTATGGTAACATTAATCCAAGAAACATAAGAAACTTCCATTCTTATGGCAACATTAATCCAAGTGTCACAATCTCAGCCTTTGAAATTAGGAGTTAGTTATCTCATAACTACATGCCCCAATTTGTACGTGTTTATCATCGAACCGTAGAAATTCATCATGCCTCATCCTATTGGCATGATTTCATCTTCACATGGCTGAGATTGGCCATCCATACCCGAATAATCAGAGCCATTCATCACATGGATCAAGTCATATTTAGGTATCCAATTATTTGTTCATCATATGCACAAATAATTTCTCCTTAACATTCCTTTTACTATAATGGATCATATCCATTATTATTTTATCTTCTTTAAATTGGGTCTCACCCAATTATTTAATTGATCATCTTATCTGAATTAAATCTAATTTAATTCTTATTTTAATTTATCCAAAATTTTTCTTTATGCATGTGACCCATTAGGCCCTTTAACATGTTGGCAATAATCATGTCCTAATTATAGACCCTAGGAATGATTGGACAACTCTTTGTCCAAGTCAACAACATGATTATAGATCATGAGAGGCCTCTAGCAAAGCATCATGACCACCCAACTGCTAAAGGTTTTGTTGACGTGACCATCAACACCTGTCCATAAACGGTTACCGTATGATCAAATTCTTTCATCACATATCCCATATCAATCAGTGGTATGAAATGTGTCAACCCTATAATTGATCTTTGTTTACTTGATCTCAGGAAAAATTGACTCATATGAATCAGAACTTCGAAACCATTTCGAATTCCAACTCAACCTTGCAAGGATTTAACAATCAATTTAATCCATCAAGTAGCCGTGGGATATAATCCTTTCTATCAAGGGAGATGAATCCTGTCTTGATCAAACACCATCTTCATGTGCTTCATCTCATACCCAACCGACACCATATTTGCCACCTGTGGCTAGAGCAACGTTTGGATGTCGTCAAAGCATAACTTCCACATATGAGATGCAATGAAGATCTCAAGTCAAATGATCACTCATACCACCATCATTAGAGATCAACCATCGACACTATATAGAATATCCATATGGGATCTTTGTATGGGTCATCCAATGCATCGTTACAATAACGAGCATCCACACACCTATCCAAGTATCTTCATACTTCAGCTTGTAAAATCAGCTGCTTACCCCAAGGGTGAGGATATACAATGTGTGCTAGTCTCACGGTGTTCGATGGTGTCCAGTCCCATCTACACATCGACTAGGAAAGTTTAAAGAATCGAACCATAACGTGCAATTTGAATCTCACAATTTATAATCTTTATTACAAATTTCATATGCACGGTTCATATTCTTTTGGACTTATCTCACAGACAAATATATCAAATAAGAAATTTGAATAGATAAAGAAACTTTTATTTGATTTGTATTCATAGAATGTATACAGCATCCAATCCGATTGGATCTAGGGCATACACTAACATCAGCATGATATAATGTCTTTCAAACTAACACATAAAATGACCTTCATACCAGCAAATGAGTTGTATGACCCATGGGTACATATGAGAGCTAAATGTCATGCACCGATTAAAGATAATATAACAGCTACAACCTTGAACATACTAATGTTTCATTATGCACTAAATGCATTTGTCACATCAGTCCAAGTATCTCTAATCTCTTAAAAGCTATACTTGACTTTATATTTTTATTATATATATATATATATATATATATATATATATATATATATATATATATCATATTATGTTCAATCCTTATGAAAACATAACCGATTGACCAGTGAACACATAATTTCGATGTGAACAATAAATGTATCTTCCCCTTATATTATGCTTTAGATAGACTTCTTTCTTAGACATGGCCCATCAAGTTTGATCATTTGTAACTATAAAAAACATGCTAAAGTAGCTTCATCCATCCATCACTTCACATTACATAGGGCACCATTTAAGGTTTTTCAAAAAAAAAAAAAAAAACCAAAAGGACTCAAATAGTGAGGAAGAAGGGATTATTCACTCACTTCCTTTATTGGTCGAATAAAAACACTTGGTATGAATCACATGTTATGATGGCTTTTCTTTCTAAAAGAGTGTATGTCATTCTCTTGAAATAATATCATACAATTCTTAGCTCAGTCATAATTCTATTCACTCAGCTTAAGATTTCATTAGCTCGTTGTATCTAGTGCCTAATTGAATTCTCACATCCGATTTCCTATTGAGCTAATATAAATGTGGAAAAATCTTGTTCGGTCCTTATTGTCTCAAATACCTCATTTTAATTCCAATCTAGGCAATATCTTTAAATACACTTGGCTCTAAAACTCTAACACCGTGAGTGTATCATACTTAGCTCACTCTCACAATGCCCGAGGTGATCACTTGTTTAAAAAAGTTGATCTTAGCTCAAAACATACTAAAGACAAATGTATGTGTCTTTGCTAATATTCACATGCTAAATAAACAAAAAATTATCTAATTAAGTAAAATACAAATATAAAGTACAAAACAAGTTACAACATTACATCCAATCTATTCAAGCCTAGAGTTTTGACATGGCTCAAAAATGTCTCTAGGGATTGGCTTAGTCAATGGATCAGTCATCACATGATGTGTGGAGATATGATGTATTACAACTTCTTTCTGCACTATTACATCTCTTACAAAGTTATAAAGTATTTATATATTTGGTCCTTCTGTGATACTTTAGATCTTTCATATAAACAATAGTTGCTTGACTGTTGGAGTATATAGCCATCGGTTTCGATAAGCTAGTCATAATTCTCAACTGTGGCATAAATCTTTTAAGCTAAATTGTCTCTTGTACTACAACAGAACAAATTATGAATTCCACTTTCATAGTAGATAGTGTGAGATTGCTACTCTATGAGACGGCACCATATTAAACAAAAAAAGTACATCCAAATGTCAATTTGTGCTCATCTGGGTCTTCATCCCAATCAGCATCTGAATAACCCAAGAGACACAAATCATATCTTTGATAGCACAAACACAACTCCATAATACCTTTGAGATATCTCAATACCCTTTTCATAACTTTCCAATATCCCTAACCTAGACTTGACAAATAACAATTGACCAAACCAACAGCATAACATATATCAGGATATATGCACATCATTACATACAAACTCCCAACAACAGTCGAATATGGTATTTTGGATATTTTCTCTTATTCTTTTGGAATCTTAAAGCATATGTCTTTGCTGAAAATTTTACCTTTTTAATAGTGTGTCAACAGGCCTACAGTCTTGCATATGAAATCATTTAAGAAATTTTTTAATATATGACTCTTATAAAAAAGTAAAAAATTTCTCAAATGATTTCTATGTATCTTCACATCTAGTAAGAAAGTTGTCTCACTCATATCCTTTATCTCAAAATAAGATGATAGTCAAATTTTGATGGTGATAACACACTCTATATGATTACTAACCAAAGAATATCATCCTTATACAATAACAAAATTATAAAATTACCCTTCAAATGCTCAAGATACACATAGTGGTCTTCATCGATTATCATAAATCCATAAGATCATCTTATGGCTTGATGGAATATCAAATACTACTACTGGATAATTGTTTAAGGCCATAATCAGTCATTAGGGCTTGCAAACTCTATGCTTTTGACCTTTTGTAACAAAATCCTTCAATCATTTCTCCATTAAAATATGCAATCTTTACATCCATTTGGTGTAATTCTAATGTTAGATGTGTGATAGTAGCTAGGATGAGACGTACGAAAGTAAAGCTCATCATAGGGAAAATAGTTTCTTTATAGTCTATTCCCATTTGCTGGGTATAACTCTTAATTACTAAACATGCCTTGTACCTATCAATAGATCCATCAGTATTGCTTTTGACCTTCCCAGTAACTGTATGTCTAGGTGAAAGATCAATTAAGTCACATACATGGTTTATCCTTATAAACTCCATTTCTTCCTCCAATATTTTCATCCATTGTTCCCTTGCCGGAGAGGAAAGAGCCTATTTTACTAATTGTGACTCACTTTATCATGCGGAGCAATCATAAAATTTCTTCCTCAATCTCAAAACATTGGTGAGGAATACTTTTACTAATACTTTTATACAAATATCTCCCTTGTAAAGTTGATGGTATGTTGCTCTCACTAGGTTCAAAAGGATAAAGCAATTCTTTACACGCCTGATTCATTTGAGGCAACATCATGCTTAGGATCTATCATATCATATAAATCAAGATTTTGCTTAATTTCACCTTTACCAGAGAAATTATTCTCTTAGAATGCAACATCTCTAGATTCAAATTCAATAGAAGTTCCATTTGATTATTCACCCATAAATATATATCCTTTTGAATGTTCATAGTATCTTACAAAAATAGATGTTTTGCCTCTCGATTCAAGTTTCCCATACTTATGAGAGGATTGATGAACATATGTTGTTGAACCCCATGATTGTAGGTTACTTAGATCAGATTTCTTACTTATCTAAAGTTCATATGGGGTGAAGTTACTAATTTTAAGGGCACTCGATTAAGTTTACAAATAGCAGTAAATAAAGTATGTTCCCAATAAAAAATATATAGATTTGCTTATAACATTATCGATCTAACTATATTTAATAGGATTCTATTCATTCTTTTAGCAATATCATTTTGTTACAAGGTTTCAAAAATAGTCAATTGCTTAGCAATTCTCTTCTCATCACATCAATTCTTAAATTATTCTAAAAGATATTTACACCCTCTATTCATTATATATTTTTTATCTAATTCTCAACCAAACTTATGTATTGTCTAAAGTAATCTAACGTTTCAGATTTATCGAAGATTAGATAGACGTGACCAAAATTGTGAAAACATTAATAAATGTGATGAAATATAAGGCACTATGCCTTGCCTTCATATTTATTAGACCACAAATATCAGAATAAACTAAATATAATGGATATTGGCTCTATAACTTTTATTTAATGGTTTTTTAGTTATTTTTTCAACCAAATAATTTATACAAATAGGAAAGTCAACTTTTTTGAGTAAAAATGCTTATTCATTCTAGCTTGCTGTGACAACTTTTTTGAGTGAAAATGCCTATTCATTCTATCTTGCCCAATGTAACCTAGTCTAATATGCCACACAAACATCCATGCTATAAGTTCGAGAGGATGTAATTAATGGATTGTTTGTCGCTTGAGGTTTTTTGTTTTTAATATCTTAAAGCATAAGGGGCAGCATAAATGAAAATAATTTGTTCTATGTACCTCTTCAAGCATGGAACTTTAGGTCTATCCTCTTAGCAATCAACGGGGCTAAATATAATCATTCGCATGCTGTGCTCCTAGTGCTATTTACCCCCCATATTTTCTTTCCTTTTTTTTCTTTGTAGACACATGGCTCCACCAACAATAGTTATAATAATTGACCATTTGAGTGAGGCTTCCCATTGAAGGCTTTCTACCCAAGCGAGCGAGGTTTTCGATCCGATGAAGCTTTTTACCCTATTCTAAGTATTCAAATAGAAAAGAATGGCAACCACTTCCCATTCCATTGGTCCAAGTGTCTTGGTGATAGCAAGGTTCATGACATGAATTCTCTATTGTTTTCTCCACCTATTATGATGCAAGTAAATATTGTAGGCTTTTACATTTTTTTAATGCAAGAATTTGAGACATTAGACTATATATTTATCTCTATTATATTATATTTTTATTTGAGATCTTCATCATTCCACTTTTTATCTATATATTAACTTTAACTAATTGTGCAATGGTTAGAAAAATATCTTTAAGTATTTTTTTTTAAAAAGGGATTCTAAGAGAAAAGAAGTTAGTCACAATCTACTTTCAAGCTCTTAATGGCCTTAAATCACATAGCAAATTCAATTTTATGACTTTGTGTTTGTACAGAATGAACCTCATATAATTTTTGTATAACCTTTAACTGGATTTAAGATTGAAGCATTTATTTTCTAAAATGATAGATATAAACTTTCATGTTCCTAAAACTATTAGAATGTTTGTTGCTTGCTTGAGAGATAAAGATGTTTAGAACATATATTCATGTAAAGTTGAAAATTGCAATAATTGGAATGGCTGCCCACTATTTTGCAAAGTTAGAGAAAGGTATAAACATGGATATTGACATGAGGTGTCACAAGAAACCTAATTATTCCCTAGTTTATGGCATCTATAATCTATTTCTATGTATTTGAATGTACTTATGATACTAAGTCAATCATGTATACTATTTTTGCTAAATATAATTCTTATCATAAAAAGCTAGTGATGGTCTATATACACCTATGAGGCTTCATGATGTATCAATTATACATATGAATCATTGAAATAATTCTTTTCTTTTGATATAATAATAGTATGCCATTACATAAACACAAACATAAATGTTTATAAAAAAGTCGTTTTAAAGGCAATTTATCGTCATTTAGTTTCAAAGATAGTTTATCTCGTTTTAGTCAAGCTATGAAGAAAACAAGAATTGTGTATGTAAATTATGGAAGAAAACTCTTTCGTTGCTTGAAAGAACTCTAGAAAAACATGGTGATCAAAGGATGTAAAAAATTTCAACAATATAATCACAACTTTTTATTAAAAATATTTATATTTTATTTTTATTATGAATGATAGTAAGAATGTGACTTTTGAGCATATATGTATGTATAGAGTGTATATAGTATATTCATGCTTACTGTATTGAAAATTGAAATTACTTTAAAATAAAAATGATGAACCAAATTCATTTCTACTACAGAGGTTTGCAACTTCGATTACACCCAAAGATTTCTAAATTATGAGTGTTGAAATATAAACTTCGAACATATCATGGGCCAGTTGATATTATAATAAATATCCATTGAGATTATGATTTAGAATTTCTGAATCGCTAAGCTAGGCTATGAAGAATGAAGAAATCAATCCCCATCCAAAAGATAGATTCATATATTTATTTATTTCATTTTATAGTTTAATGAGGAATTAGATAGAATTTTACAAATTACAAGGATGGAAGAGTGCCACTCTATGCTACTTCCAAAGATGCAAATAATGATATGTTTCCTTTGGTATCATGATAACTAGCAGTAATTATATTGTAAAATATGGAACATATCAATATCATGATTGTGATGTTTAGATAATATTTAGTTTTTATCGTAAGAAACATGTCCCTTATAACTTGTAACATGATAACATATGAAGAATGCCTCTATTGTCAAAAAAATTTATTTTCAAGTTGCAATATTGTAATCTTATCTTACTTGTTTAGGTGCTTCTTTCTTCTTGAAAATCTCATACCATATATTGCTTATAGAAATATTAACAAAAAAAATTATCCATCTTGAGAGGAGTGCATCTCCAATGAAAATTTTATCTTGTTGAATTCCACATCATGGGATGTTAGAGTAGAAAAAGATGATATCTATTGCATTGGAATATCTCAATGACCACATACTTATGCCCAGCAATGGTAAACTTGGGTTGAGCGAGAGTAAAAAAAAAAAAAAGCTTAGCTCAAATTAAATCTAGCTCAAACTTTGGCCAAGTATTTCAAGCTTGGTCTTATAGTTATGGGAATCTCTCAAGGTCTAAACTCAGCCGACTTTAAAATAAAAAATAAAATATGTTATTAGTCTATAAGTTTAATTTTAATTATTATAATAGAAATAACAACTCTAGAAGGGTTGATACTAAGTTGGGTTTATTTTTTTTAGCATTTAAGCTTTAAGACCTTGATGCAAATTCATATTATATAGACACATATACATGAGGTAGACATGGCTACATTTACCTTTCTCATCTTAGATCCATATGAATCTCAAAGTGATTTTATTTTTTTTTTATTTATTTATAAATTATGAGAATTTAAGGATGAAAAAATGATCAGATTCAAACTTGCTATAATTGAATGTAGACACGTGTGTGTATTCTCTATGGCTAAATAGGATTGAATCTATTTTTTTTAGCAGAAGTCTAATCCTAAATTTAAAAGAACCTAAAAAAATCAGACCCAAAAGAACCCCATGGGCTCAACTTTTGGGCTGAAATTGTTAGCTTGAGCGTGGCCCATAGGCTGTTCAGCTTCAGCTCATCCTTTGCTAATAAGATGAAGAAATACATATGTAAGTAGATTAACAGACCATTACGGACAGAGAAAACTAGGAAAAAAAAAAATTAGGAGAGAATATAGGAGAGAATATAAAATTTATCTTGTTTGGATGGAGAAAAAAGTCGGAAGGAAAGAAAACGAGAGAAAAAATAAAGGAAAAAAAGTGGTGGGCAGTTTTCTTTCCGAAACAGGAGAGATTTCGAAGAGAAAACTCAAAACTGCTTTTTATTTTTATTTTTTTGTTTATTTCAATATTGATCCTTCCAAAAATAATAATTGATGCATTTTTTAATCATCTATAATAATGATATTATTGTCATTGTAAATTATTATTTTTTTTTTCTCTTCTCTATTTTCTTTCAATTCATCTAAAAAAGAAAATATTTTCTTTTTATTTTTTTTTATTTTTATTTTTATTTTTTATTTATTTTTTTTTTTTTTTCCAAACGGAGCATTAGAGTATTGTTAAAGAAACCCAGGACGAATTAAGCGGTTAGAAAAAATCCGATCCAGATCCTCAAATTCGGATTCTTCCCGGTAGAAACTCCCTCCAACCCGGTCCAAAATTCTCAAATAAACATTTTCTAAATGTCATTAAAATATAAAATATTCTAATAATGGACCCCGGCGCCGGCGGCCGCAGCTGACCCGTTCTTCCGATTCGAATCGATCGGAAGCTCCTCGAAACCACCAGTCCGGACGGCGAACGGAAGCCAGGGCACTTCCGTAATTTCATCAAGTTTATGATGCCCTTCCTCTCTTCCGTGAATGCCCCTCTTCGAGTGTATTCTGGTAATTTGATACGTTTCCGTATCTGCCCCTGTAGGGTTATTCCCGGAATCTGCCCACCGACTATGGCTCTCTCTTCGTTGCGTTCTATAAAATCACCTGGAGCGTCGCAGGGGTTGCGTGCCTCGCACCGCCCTAAAAAACGCACCATTTCGAAGAAAGCGAGACCCCAAAAGAATGGGCGCGGTCCCAAAATTTCTCCCCTCCCGCTCTCTTTGGGAAACCCAACCCTTAACCCAACCCCAACGCCAACCCTAACCCAACCCTAACCGTAGTCATCGATTTCCAAGGCGGCCCGTCCGATCTCTCTCCCCCACCTCCTCCTCCGCCTCCGCCTCCTCCTTCTCCTTCCCCTTAATTCCCGAAACCCTCGCCGATCCCCGATCTTTTTTTTTTTTTTTTTCTTCTTGTCCTCCTCTCGATCCACTTTTGATCTCAACCTGACTGGGCTTTATCCTGGGCCGACCAACGGCGCCGTTCTCGTTGGAATCGCTAGATCCGGCCGTGCCCTCGACGGGATCCGACGCCATGGTGGTCAACGGGCGGCCGCTGAAGCGGGCGAAGAGGAGGGTGACCGCAGATCTGTGCGATTTTCTGACTTTTCCGGCCGCCCGCGACGGGATCTCCGACGGCCTCGACGGGCCATTTCGCGTGAACGTCCGCGAGTTTCTGGTGCGGCACGCCCGGTTGTCACCGCCGTCGTCGATTTTGCTGCCTTCTGCTGTCGCCTCGCCGCATCTCATACCGTGGCGGATCATGTTCCGGGTGGGTGAGCCGGCAGAGGGCGAGCAGGCGAGAGCTTTCGTCGAGCTTGATGTTGTGGAAGAGGATGTGCTGCGATCGAATTCAGTTTATTGTGATCATTGCAGGGTTGTAGGTGAGACAATAATTTTACTAAAACTTTTTCTCCATTCCATTCTCGCTTTTATTTATTTATTTATTTTTCACAACGATATTTTTCTTTTAAATGTCGAGTTGACCCACTGTCAATATAAATTGAGTAATAACTAATTTATTTTTGAATTGTGGATTTTAAAAAATCTTTAAAACAATCACTATTAATTATTATAAATTTTTTAATAAATTAGATAAGATTCTGTCCAAACTCTTCGCCTTACTTAAATCACTTTACAGTGTATTAGTTTGGGGTAAGTTGGCGTTCATTCATTTGATATTGGTTGCTAAAATTGCTAGTCAGTATTGTAATGGGTAGCAATTCCATATTGCAATGTAGTAGTTTGATGTAAGTTGGCAATGAATATGGTTGCTCCAAATTCCCAACCATATTGTAATGGCTAGGAATTCCATAAATATTGACGTAGTGGTTATGTTGTTTGATTCAATAGACGCTGAGTGATGGTTATTCTTGGATATTTTTGTGTATTTTAAAAAATGCTGTATTGCCTGATCTTATTGCAGGGTGGAGTGCACACCCAGTTTGTGGAAAGCGTTACCATTTCATAATCCGAAATGATAGCAAGCTATCCTCTAGCTGTCGCCAGTTTTGTATCCATTGTGGAGCCTCGTTGCCCCTGCCCAATATAAGGTGGGAAGTATACTTTCTTGATAGAGTTGCATTTCTTCTGGTTTGTGGCCTTGATTATTCGTGTTATTTGAAGTAGATTTGTCATGAGTGGTTAAAATTGGTTTATGCATATATGATATTTTGATTTGATATTATCTTGGAGTAGGATGATTAAGTGAGAACGCCAAAATCCAATAACCAGTAATGCAATGTCCATGATTCATTGACTCTCTCTTTCTTTTTAATAGAGAGTTCTTTAATGTTGTGCCTCTCTTGTCAGAGTTAGGATTCCGAACAAGATAACTAGTTTTGTGTACATTGTGGATTTGAGTAGTAGTCTGGACTTTGAATGAACTGTCTGGATCTAGTTCGGAATCCCTGGAACTGAATCAGGTAGATCTTATCAAATGGAACTTCAACCCTTCCTGACTTTTGCAAGAAGAATGGTTTTCGAGTAGTTCAAGGATTGTAATGGAGGCTATCTAAGCCTTATGTTTTTTCATGCATCATATATTGTAAATTTGTACAAACAGACTGATTGCATTATTTGTAAGAAGGAAACTCGGCAGAATATAGTTGTACCATCTGCACTCAACAAAAAAATGGAAAAAATTTAAAATTTTACTTATTAATTAAGCAACTGGAGTTGGAAGTATTGTCTAATGTTGTATATATTATAAATCATTTGATTAAGTATGCTTTGCTTAAGTATTATTTTCTTTTGTTTAAATCTATCATTTATTTATAGAAGCCTTTGCCAAATCTAATGAGAATCGGGATATCCTTGATTCCTTTCGACTGAACGGATGCAATTATGGGTTGGGTTTTTTTTTTTTCCCCTTTCAAATGCTTCTTGAGATTGTTATTCTCCTGTTTGATTTTCTTCACTTGAGTATTGTTCAATCTGACATGATTCTGAAATATTGGATCAGTTTGGGGCATCTTTGGTTCCTTGATTTTGTTGATTCTCTTTTCTAATCTCCAAAGATGTGAGTAAATGTTTAGTAGTCTAAACCACAAATTATGCTCAAGACGATGTGTGACTTGAAATATCTCAGCTAAAATAAAGGATGTGCCTAGCAGTAGGTTTGTATACAAATGGAAGCCTCTTCAAGGTTTGCTGGACCCAGAATCAAGTCTGTTCATTGAGGATTGTCATGTGTGGTTTCTATTGGTAGTTTTCCTTAGATCAGTGTCACAGACTTTACAAGGATCATTGGGCATACACATTGAGCCCTGAAATAGAAGCTTGTTATCATCAAATTGCTTGCATCTTATATTAGATGCTGTTATCTTCCTGGCAGTACGCTTTTCTTCTGTAAAAAAGATCCTCTATGACAGATCATTATATCAAGATGAATATTCTTAGGACGCTTGAAACTTGTATCCTTTCATCAGAATGATCTCCTCATTTTGGTCTGCTGTTGAGCTTCGTAAGATCATTCTCTGGGATGGTCCTTGATTGTGCAGAGCTTATAGAAGACATCCTCCTGAGCTATGATTATTTGCAATTGATAAAAAGGTTCGTAACTACAATTTCTTATGACTCTATGCCTTCTACAGATGGCTTAGTCATCTATAACACATGGGTTGTGTTTATATTTTATTTGATTTTTTGTCATGTCATGAAGTTTTTGATTGCTTCGTTGTCTTGGTTCTGATTTGCAGTTCAATGGGCCAGTTTTGTTGCATAGTATTTCATGTTACATATTGGAGCTAGTTAAGAGACTGTATCTGGGTCAACTTCAGCATTTACATATTTCTATTTCTTCCGGTTAAGTGATTTGTTACCACTGTGGCCTACGAAAGTGGGTATCAGGACAGCAGAGACACTTCTCTAACTTTATTTCAAGTAGCTTTTTGGAGCCTTACCATTGCCAGCGATCTACATGCTTGTCGATGTTGATGGGGTTTCTTTGATGCTGTGAAGTGGTTTCATTATTAGAAAGAAATCTCTTATATTTTATTGTGATACAATGTTAGTGGCTAGGCATGTTAGCCATATAATAAGAACTATGATAAATTTTAATATGTTTAGGCAAGTTTCTCATTGTTGTATTTTGTGGAACTTGTTTTGGTGTCAATATATGTAATAACTGGTTCAAGATTTGAGTGATCATCAGATAAATGCTAGTCTTTCAAAATAAAATTTCACTATTATTTTGTAATGCTTTGGTGGAACTTGTTACTGCTTCCTAATAACAGGTGGTCTCCTGCAATCACAATAATTCTGCAGTATATGTGTAAACTATGGAGATCTGAGCTAGGCATTCTGCTAGCTAGTTATTGGAGTTGCTTACTATGAAGCCTATAGATCTGAACCATGTTTTAGCGATCTTATTATGTTTGTTTATCATTGTCAGGTTTTGTCGATATTACTGTTTCTCATATACTCTTATTGTTTCAGGTGTATTACATGCCAACATGAGATGACAGGTGATGATCTAGAAGATTGGCCATATGTACAGTTGGAAGATTCCACTCATTTGCTGCATGGTGTCGTGCATGCAAATGGCTATGGACACCTTCTCAGAGTTAATGGCCTAGAAGGTGGTTCAAAATATCTGACAGGATGTGATATAATGGGTTTTTGGGATCGCATATGTAAAATGCTCCATGTCAGGTATGGCCTATCTTGTGATTATTGTGTATTTCTTGCCATTTTTATTGATCATTAGATAATTCAGGTTTCCTGTTGGTTTTGGCATTTCCTTGTGATATTTTAACACCTGATAATTACTGATATGTTATTACTCAATTCTTACACTGTATTAGAAATTTGTATGCTAGACATCTTTGTGATTTTTACAGTCATTGTTATTATAATAAGTGTAAAATCGTGATATGCAGCTGTTTTCTTATTCTGTCAATTGGGAAAAATCAAAATGGCTTGCAGTCATGAGCGTTGAACAAGACTGTTGTTTAGGATGCGAGATTTGCAATCTCAGGGCCACACAGGAATCTTGTAAACTCCAAACCAGTCTACCATATTTTGCAGGAGGAACATTGAAACTATATTTTATCTGCCCTTAAACTTCTATCTCGTTATCATATAATTGTATTGTAATATCTTTTTAGACCATTGTTGGAATGTCAGATGAATTATAAGCATGATAATCGAAGAGAGAATGGGGGCATCAAATGAAATCAAAACCCGTCACACTTTAGTTATCTATGGCATGGTTTTAAAATCTTGCCAGATGAGGGTATCCCAGTTTCTCTACTAAATGAGATGCCCTAATCTTGGTAGGTACGCTCTGTTTCTCTCTTATTATTTTTCTTTCTTTCATTGTTTTTTCATTTCTCCTTTGATTCCTTTCTTCCTTTTTTTTTTCCTTTCCTTTCTTTCTTATCTTCTGTCTTTTTTTTTTTTTTCTTTTTTCTTTCATGCCTGGTCTTGTCCCTCTCTTCTTTTCTCTACCTTTACGTATTCTTTCTTTCCTTTTTACTTTATTTTTTCTTATCTTCCTTTCTTTTTCCATCTCTTCTTTTATGCATTATTTGTTCTCTCCATGTGGGTATGTTTCAGACCCCTGCCCTTGACTTGTCCTATTTAATTCAAAAAATAATAAATAAAATCAGAAAAATCTAATTTTAATGCAATAAATATAACATGTTGAGTAAGATTAGATCAAAGGAAAATATAGCCTAGGCGGTATTCTTTACTAATTTATAGATCAATCTTATTGCCCGTACTTCAACATGATGCAAGATATGGACTGCTTTGGTAGGTCTCAGGTGGCTGAGGCAGCCATTTTTTTTGTGTTGCTAGCTAGCCACAAAATTGGCATTGATATTGTGGGACTGCATTGGAAAATCGAAAATATGGATCATGATAATTAGTTGATTTTGCAAATTTGAATGCTGGGTAATGGCACTGTAAGTGGATGAGCGTTAGAAGAAGATTAAAAGAGTGAATGTTGGAATAGACAACAGAGGACCTTGAGCAAGGAGCCTCCAGGGTATTGGAAGACTGCTCCCTAATAAAGCATAGGGCCCTGCATTAAAAATGTATGGAGATGGGTTAAACCAGCTGGAGCTCAAAATGCTGAGATTGTGGATTTATTTTCCATCTTGAGATTTTCCAGATTTTGTATGTATGAAGCTGTTGGTTGTGTGCAAAATATGACATGGAGGCCTATGGAGATTATGGTTCTTACCTAGTGCTTATTGATTATTGTGAAATTAGGTTGCATTTCCTCCATCATTTGAATGACATGGTACGTGATGATTTGAATTAGTCATACATTTATTATGAATTATGATTTTTTTTTCTTTACATCAATTGTAATTTCATGCATTGTAATTTCATGCATTAATTCTCAGTGAAATTTTAAAAGTAGGTAGCTATGTTGGTAACATGCATATTATCTGTACAAATTAAACATTTATTGTCACTAGAACCTCACTGGTCAACTAAGATAATCAAGTATTTTGTTTATATTTCTGACCTTATAAAAAAAAAATCATTTTGTGTTGACAGAAAGGTCTCTGTTATGGATATATCCAAAAATATGGTATGGAGTACCGGCTCCTTCATGCGGTAACTTGTGGCCATTCCTGGTACGGAGACTGGGGATACAGGTTTGGTGCTGGTAGCTTTGCCGTGACCGCTGAGGCGTACGATAAAGCTGTGGAAGCCCTCTCCAATGTCCCACTGTCCATCTTCTTCTCTTATGCCCGGTCCCCTCGCACCCCGTTACAGAGTATGATTGCGCTATATCAGTCTATCTCTGACTCAATTATTGACGGTGAGGGACCTCTTCTGCTATGTGATCCGTCTGCTCCATGAGGCGCATGAGCAAACACAGCCTGAAAATCTTCTTCGAAAGAAAAGATTGGCGGCTAAGGGTAGCCCAGGCATATTGTGTGCATGGACGAGAGAAGACGTTGAGCATGCAGAGGAGGCGATGGTCAAGGTTCTTAAAGCTGTTGGGGATTAAAGTGGGTGACCGGACGTGCTCTTAGAGGAGCCACATGCCGGGCAACAGGATCCCCAGAGCTGCTTGATTATTGCCTCAAGGGGCTGGGTGGTAAGGCAACCGATGATGGTATGGTTGTTGCTGTAAGATTCAATGCTGAAACAAGTTCAATAGAGTACAGGTCAGAGGAAACTCTATAACCTTGTATCTTGTTGCCTATTTTCTAGTTTCTAGCGCCCTTCATTCAGTTACATAAGTAGCTCAATGTAATGAAAACGGACAGCCACTTAAGATTAAATATTATTCATATAGATGTTTTTTTCCCGTACTGATTGATTGTTGGGTGTATATTTGGAAAAGTGCAGGCTTGAGGCGGCTTCAAACCAGACCGCACAATACCTGTCTAGGCCAACTGCTGATCAGCTTCTCCATGATCTCATGTTCCTTTATGACGCCATTCTTAATCCCGCAACCATGCAACCTTACAAGCCACAGGCTGTAAGGGAGTCTGCCCATACCTCAGCATCAAAGCTTCTGGACTGCAAACAATTCATAAAGCATTATGACGATCCTGCTTCTAATTGGTTGCCTTCTAGTCCATTTGTGCTTCGGATCTGGTGCCACGTTGAGTTGATTGATCACTCAAAGGACTACACTGCTCCACCACCAGAACTTGTAATTCTGCCGATGACTGCCACCGTAGCTGATCTGAAGCAGCAAGCAATGAGAGCTTTTCAAGAGACATACCTCATCTTCCAAAGATTCCAAGCTGAACAGTTATTTTCAGACTCGGGAGATGTTAGTGACTTGGTCCTTGTCAAGCATATACTTTGCTCAAATGAAATCGTTAAGATTATAGGAAAGTGTTTTGGAGATGACCAGAGGCTGGGACGGTTCCGAATGGAGAGGGGATTAGATAACTGGATTGTGGAATGTGATTGTGGTGCAGAGGATGACGATGGTGAGAGGATGATGGCCTGTGACACGTGTGGTGTCTGGCAACATACGAGGTGTGCTGGAATCAGTGATTATGAAGAAGTACCAACAAAGTTTGTTTGCAAGAAGTGTACCCGCTCGCGCAAGTCTAAAGGCCGCAGCAGTGGAAGGATGAAAAGTAATACCTCTGGTGTGAGATGTAAGGATGAGATAGAATCATCCATCACAGAATCAGGGAGATTTGGCAGCCTGACAACTGTAGGCTGATAATGTTGTTGTAAAGTGTCTGTGTTTATGTACAGAGAGCAGCGTAGGATGAGAGCTGATGAGTCAGCTCTGGCCTGCATGTAATAATTTTCATGGCCGCTGTGGAAACTTTTTGTTCTCTCCTTTAATGAAGAAGATAAATCTTTCCTGTGAATTTTCATTTTGCACCTGCATATACATCCAGCTTGCTGATTCGCTTCACGAATGTACAACCGTTTTTCAACCACTAACCTTTATGAATATTTTTTTATATATAATCAATCTCTCGTGCTGCCTCCGGGGTCTTTCATGCTTTGCAAGAGTTGATCTTCACGCAGCGAGAGTCGAGTTAGAGCTTCGAAAGCACTGTATACCTAGTCACCACTTGTTTATAGAGTCTTAGCAGCTGTTGAACATCCTCTGCTGTCAGGTCTTTTGCCTCTGCTTTCATGAAAGGATACTGGCAGCCTGCAATCCCACATGAACACATAATAAGTAATTTATGCTTAGACCACACTATTAATTTTAGGGTCCTTTGTTACGGGAATGACATAGAATGAAGATGAGGCTATCATCTAGTTGAATTTATGTGACGGGTAGTTACATCACAAAGAAGTTGTTTAGGTTTATCCAGGTGACAAAACCCCTGACAACCAGTGAGGACCCAAATGCAATCTTCGTCCATTGAACCCTTTTTTTTTTTTTTTTTTTTTTGAAAAAAAAGTGAACAAGGTGGAGAAGCTGAAAAGAGAATTAACATAATCTGAACGTGTTCAACTGCAAACATAAAGAGCTTCAAGGGAATAAAAAATGCTGACGACAAAATCTGGAGGAATGGAAATCCAAGCTTTCTAGGCAAACCAATGATCGAGGAAACTTGTATTTACCTTCCAAGTAATTATCTGAAGTAACCTCCCTCTACCACTTTAAAAAAAAAAATCAAGTAATTTAATTCAAATAATCGACTTTTAGTCGACTTGAGCATCATCATTTTCACAGCCAACAAGCCTTACCTCGTCCCTTTCTGTTTTGGCACATAATAAGCATTCACCATGTGTTGCCATTAAACATATAAGAAACGCTTGAGTACATGCCCTTGCATCCAAACATATTCTGCATAGATCACCGAAGCATACTTGAGAATATAATTCTTTTTTGAGAAAAGGAGCCAAGCCCCAACCCTACCACCTGAGTGGAGGTAGTATTCGAACCTAGGTCACTGGCTACTATAGCCCAACAGCTTAAGCAACTGCACTGATTGACACTCAAGTTAACTTGAGAATATATTAACAATTCAGTCTGTTCTGCATGCTTTCAAGTATATTTGTATATACTTGATTCAGTTGGGCAGCCTAGTCCTAGCCTAGACAGGACTACTAATTCAAACTACTGCTTTGCTGCTTCGAACTTTCCACAATGATCCATGTACACAACGGGTCATGAAAATCTATGATGTAACTGACCACATAGAATACAGACAAAACTTGTTGAGAAAGGCCATGGATACCTTGGAAAATGCAGTCTGAGAGGATGAAAATTTGTTTAATAATTAAGGTCTCCTGTGCGGTACAAGGTCATTGGAGGTCCCTTGTACAATGTAATTGGAAGTCCTAGTGTGAGGTAAATGTAAACCTGGTCAGATATGCATAAGTATTTGAAACTTTTTCAAGGATATTATAAAATTTCCAAGGATACGTTCTCGTCATGAAAGATGGAAAGATAAACAAAATGCTACATGAATACATGGTTGCTGTCAAATAATTATGGCCTGTGGAAACTGCACAGGCTTGTTATATCCAAATCAATACTGTCAAAGCAGCAAAGTGAAGTTCTCTGTGGGGAAAAAACAAAGAGAGAGAGGAGGCAAGAGATGGGCGGAAGGAAAAGATAAAACAAATCAACAGCTAAGAAAATAAAAGGCATATCAAGAGTGGGACAAATCTTTCAACGTAAAACAAGAAAAATAGAGAAAAAATAATTGCGAGGTAGACTTAACTACTTTCTAATGTAGCCAAGTCTACCTCTATATATCATAGGGAGCAGTGAAAAGATATCTTAGAAGTAAACTTATCTTTTAAATTTCACATTATATATATTTCTGGCTTCTTGATATTAGTAATAGTATCTGATGGTGACCAAATCATATAAGACTCCACCTTCCCTGTTGGTTCCAAATTCCAATCAAGAAAAACAAACATTCGCAAGTGTATAAGGATTCAAGACCCGATATCAGAACCCATCCTGATCTAGTCCTAGGCCAATACAATACTAGGACACTTCCAAACTCCATTGTTTCAGTATTTTTTTTATCACTTTTAAATGATTTTAAAGATATTTTTAGCATCTTAAATATATTTTTATTTTTTAGCCTCTTTTAAATAGGGTATCATACTGGGATGGCCATTCTCGCACTTTTTTTTATTTATTTTTTATTTCTTTATCTTTTGTAACTTTTATTATTTTTAATGAATGGGTACGTGCAAGTTTCCTCTTGTGACCAGACCAACAAGACAAGTGAGCCAACAGGGGCTCTCTGTGTGTGTGTGTGTGTGTGTGAGAGAGAGAGAGAGAGAGAGAGAGAGAGACAATACCCAGTCATCCTGGGTGGTACGAGGTGACCTGGCTAGCAAATTGGCCAGTTCCCACTAGTACCAACTGGGATGGCCAGGGCATTTGGTTCAGGAGCAAACCAGTGTCCTTAGGCCATCCTAATTATCACTCTCATTGGAATTGTACAGTGCCAGTGGGACACACCAATACTATTTGAGGCAGGAATCCTAGAATGCACATAAAAATGTCCATACATATGCATAATCACATATCCAGCATATGCCAAAATTAACCATATAAACTCAGAGAAGCAAATACAAGCCAACTTAAGTATCTGTTTTACTAAACTTGAGCATTAGCATTAAATACTAAACATAGTAGGAAGAGCATTAGCATTAAATACTAAACATAGCAGGTAGTCCTAACCCAACAAGTTGATCCAGCCTAGGCACCAAGGCAGACTACCAAGATGCCTAGGTGGACCATTTTGACAAAACTGGTTCAAACCGCTACCTGTTTAACAGAAATATTTGGTAATAAACTAAATACATGATGGATGATATGAATAATTGCTTTATCGGACCAGTTATAAATGATTATTAAACTTAAGAAAAATCACATGTAGAAAGAATGGAATATGGATAGCCTAAGAAGCAGAAAATAGCTTGATTGGTTAAAGTCAGTTTTGCAGCATTAACTAAGTGGGCATGAAGTTCGCAAAATAACTGTGGATTTGATCATAAATACACCAGTATGCAAACAAATGTCAAGAATAAGATCTCTTTACGTAAACTGTAAGGTATGGTAAATGTAAATAAAATTATCATACTGTAAAAAATTACCATCAAGATCTACATGGATCTCCTTGCCGTGCCTCCTCATGCTGGGAACAGCATCTTCAGATAACTGTGGTATACTTCTATGCCCTGTGACGTTCCCTTCGTTGGCTAATTTTGCTGATTGCATATTCTTCTGAAACTCACTTTCTTCCATGGACAGTGAACTGGCATTAATATTTCTTATAAATGTTTCTGCTGAGATGAGATTGGTAAGGTAGTATTCCACTTCTGATACAAGCTTTGAGTGACTCCTAAACAGCTGGATAAATTGCAGGTTTGAATGCAGCTGGGGAGGATTGGCCTGCATCAATTTGAAAGGACACAAATACTTTAGATCTGTGAAAGAAAAAGCATGTTGAAAAACAATGAAATGTAACAAGTTCAGAGCAGCTGGTGTGGTTTAAGGATTCATGAGAAAACAATTCTCTATTGACTTCTTACAAGTGAGGAAGGAATTCAGTAATAAAAAACTGCAACCCTTACCCCAACTTGTTAAAGTTGGGAAATGACAAAGAAATGCATGCGTACACACATATTGCCCCTACTAGAAATCATGGTGCAGTAGAAACTCTAGAGCATTTCATGTTCAATAACACCATCCAATCTAAATTGTTCTCATGAAAACTAAAAAATTTGTGAAATGAAAGCCTGCTTCACTTACTTGGCCAAAAATGGCAGTCTTGCAGTGATATTTGGTAAAGGCAATGACATAATAAAAGCTTAATTTTATAAGCAAAATAAATATATGTTTAATTTTATAAGCAAAATAAATATATGCTATGTAAACAAAAAAACCTCTATGTGGTCAACTTTGCAGGTCCATTAAAGAAGTTTATTGTAAGGGTAGGTATTACTCTGCCAGAGAAGCAGTATATTGTATAGATAAAATATGTTTGTTCTTCTAACCCCAATAGTCCTTTGCCAGGAAACAACTTGCAACTATTTGAAAACTAATCTGTGACAACCTCCACTAATTTGGGTAGCACATTAACAATTCAGGTAACTATTAAAATGGATGGAGCTCAAAGATGGATGATCGGTCCTTTAGAAACTAAAGGCTTAAAGATACAGAAAGTTGAAACGTTAGCTGTGGTGCCTTTTCTTTCAGGAAAACACTGTGAATGTGATATCTAAAGAAATGGAATTGAGACAACTATAATAATTTATGTATGCAAATGGTAAAGTTAATTGTAAAGATCATGGTATGTAAAGCCATCTCGGACTGGATGATTTCGGTTGAACCAAACCAGTGCGAAATTGGAATGGTTTAGCCTTACGATTCAGTACAGAGGAAGAACGATACCAAACTGACCGAACCGAACCGAACCGAACCAAACCGCTCTAAACCAAACCGCACTGCTCAATTCAGCCCGAGCTGGGGTGGTTCATAGCTTAAGGTTCCATTGGTTTGGCATAGTACATCCTGCAGCAAATCAGTACGGTCCTTAATATTGCGAACCTTGGTAAAGATTGATGGCTTGCATCACAGGAAATTGGAATTAGGATGCTACTTGTTATATATGAGAGCCAATGTCTATGGTAAAGACTAAATATCAGGGAATTCAGTAATAAAAGAATAGCATTCACTAGGGAGCAAGGGAAAGATAACCTTCAAAAAAAAAAAAATGTAGACCAAAATATTTAAAGGGCTTCAAAGATTGTTCCCCATTTTTCCTATATTACATCCTAAGACATATAATCAACAAAATCTGGTTGTATGCTCCTACATTTTCATTGGAAGTAAAACATGGTCCGTGGCTGTTCTTATTGCAATCAGTTAACCATCCTTTCTTCTACTTAACCTTACATATGAGGTGTTTATACATGGGTCATGACCACAATCACAAAACCCTTACTTTGATATAATCCATAGCTTTATTATGCAGTCCATAGCTTAGAACAGAAAATAACGAATAGAACACAACATAGTTGTGATCCCCACCTACCAACAACAATATGTGATCACACTGAAACTTGAAAATACAGTGTCCAAACAAATAGAGGTGTCTTAACCAATAAATCAAACCAGGGACTGATGGCTCAAAGAGAAAAAGGGATGACTGACATGCAGGGCAAATGGCTTGTCCTTGTCAAAGAAATTGTTTACCTTAACATTACAATGTCAATAGAAGGACAGATATGTTTGCTACATGATATCTAATGTTTTTCTTTTTCTTTGGTCGACTCCCGCCTACCCCTTTAATTGGAGAATTCCTTGCTCCTTAAAATAGTCTGCACTTGTTAACCAAAAACAACTAGACCATCACCAAACCATATATGATAACAATGTGCTCTAAGTCTTTTCTGCTTTAAAAGTCCTAGAAAGTTATTGACGATGTAAAATAAGCTTCTTTATCATGGCTGTTGGTCACAATCCGAGATCACATCGAGAAAATATTAATAGATGAATATGATTAAAGGAGAAATGAGTGCTTTCAATTGGAGGCATTGTAATCACAAAGCATAAAGCATCCATTGCATGACTAAGATTTGTTTAGAAAGGTAATGACAGGATTTTGATTCACAAATTCTCAGATCAGAGATGATACCAAGTTGAACGCTTCTCAAAAAAAGAATCCTCAAAAGGGAAAAATAAAACCAGGAGATAAGAGATTGGCCAGATATTTGGATCCACCACGACATTTGGAAACTCAAAGGATCTTTCTTTCTGTATGGTAGTCCATTACCGTAATAAGACCCTTGAGATGTCCTCTCTTGTCAGTCAAACAGAAAAAAGGAAGAATGAAACAAAATGAGTTTGGTAGCTTCTAGAAGACCATCATCATCAAGCAGTCTGCATTACGCAGGGCAGGCTAGGACATTATTTGTAGCATGAACATTTAATAAGGTCTCCCTAAAGTTCAGCAACTATAAGGAGAGACCATACTAAGGAGGCCACAAAAGAAAAAGTTGGCCTGGGGAACCACAAAGCAGCCATTAACTATGTACCATATATAGTCGCAATTATAGATAAGTGACAAATGAAAATCAATTCAATTGTTTACCCTCTTCATTTTGTAATAAATTATTTTCGTATTTCAGTCAAGTAGGAATGCTATCTGGACAAGTAATGAGCCTAATTTATGCATGACCAGATCACAATGAGTATGGTGATGGGTTGCAAATGTTAGATTAATATTACAGGCTTCTCTTCGTGGTGGGAACATAGTTGAGGAGCCCATGATCAACCAGCAGTATCATTCTTCCAAAGTTCTGGAATAGAAGTCTCAGTGATACGACGATTCTTCTAAATTTAGAATAAGATGCCTCAAAGTGTACCTCCTTCACAACTTATTTATTGTTATTTCAATTTCATTGAACAAAAACACAGATAAATAACATTAAACTATAACAGTGAGTCATACCTGTCATATTCATTATATCAGCAGTACCAGCAGTACCTAGACGTTGGAATTAATTTACAGCATTGTGGAAAATCAGTCTCCAAGGAAAATTACAGGAAATGCAATCTAATTACCCATTCTTATTTTATGATTGAATATTGAATTGCCATGCATCACTTTGTCAAACAGCTTTGAAAAAAGTAGACAGACTTTTGAAAACCTTTTTATGAGAAAAAGAAACTTTTTAAACCCTCAAAAAGGTTAAAGTTTGTGAGATTTCTCAGGCCATAACCAAACTTCTACATAATATTCCACTTTGTATCATGAATGTTAAAAATGCACTTTAATTCTGAGAGTAGGACAGCATGAACATGCATATGTTAAATAAAAGAGCAAAAAAGAGAGGGGCAGCAACCTGATGCCATCTTCATTATGAATCAGAACTCAACGATGTTGTCCATGATAAAATTCAACAAAAGATAATTCTGTTATAGATTGAAAGATGTAAGAATATAACAGATTTATACTAAAAAATGCATTAAGCGTTTTATTAAAATATTTTTCTGACTTAGAAGCTTTATATATTATTTCTTAGTTATTTATGAAAAATTCTGCTTTTCATAACAAATAGAGAGATCAAGCATCGAATCATTAAACCACTTTGTAGCAATCAAGGTTTCAGAGTACATTTCTGAGTTTGGAACAACTCAGCAGATAATCAAGTTTCACAATGAAACTGTGGACACATTAAAAGAAGATTCTTTCCCTCTAGCACTATGGAATCAATACAACTGCTATGGCGATATACATGGACCTCACTTCGCTAATGACAAGGAGATAAAACAAGAAAACTGCAACTGGAAATAGCATGCAATAAAAGTAACGGAACCATCAAAGAAAAGGTGGGCACAAGGAATTGTCACTGAAAAGAGCTTGCCTTGATAGTAACATAAATAAGAACTGGAAGGAAGTCATCAGCCCCTGCTGGTGCATGATTGGTTGACATTGATATATTGAGCAGTAAATTGTTGATGATTCGACAACAACTCATAATGCAGAGAAGCTTCTCACGAGGAGATTTGAAGGCATTTATCTTCTGCAGTTCTTTTGCTGCAAACTAGTAGCCATAAAGAAAATGAAGAAAACTTGGTAAAAAAATTTGTCGTTCAGAAAACAGCAGTCCACAACTATAATCTGCAAAATATTTCTGATAAAAAAACTATAGGACCTTAAACGCTACACCAGGATCGAAATATTACTTTCAAAAACTAAACCACACAATTTAATGAAAGCTATTTCTACCATGTCTGGTGACCTCAATTGAAATTCTCTATCATTTATTATGTGCCCCAATCAATTTATTGACCATGTTATCAGTCAATTACAATAGATCATGCACTTTGTTGACTATGCTCCTAGTTTATATGATCCTGTTTCATGACTGTATTAACATGGCTTTAAGGCAGATTTGTTAGTTAGAGTGTAACTTTAAAGCTTTTAGGAGAAGGATACTTTACTTTACCCATTTAAGCCTTTTCCCAACTACATAGGGTCGGCTACATGAATCTGCTTCCTCCACTCTGCTCTATTCAGGACCAAGTCGACATTCAAATTACAAATAGTTATATTTTTTTTAATTATTTCTATCCATATTAGTTTAGGTCTACTTCTACCGCTATCCTTACCATAGATTATTAAAAGATCACTCTTTCTAACTGGAGCATCTAAAAGTCTACGTTGTATATGTCCAAACCACCGTAATTGATTTTCTCTCATTTTATCTTCAATTGGGCCTACTTCTATCATTTCTCTTATATGTTTATTTCTAATTCTATCTTTTAAAATTTTACCACATCCATCTTAATACAAGCATTTCTGTTACACTTAATTTATTCGCATATTGTTTCAATATTGTCCAACACTCTGTTCCATATAGAATAGTTGGCCTAATAGCGGTTTTATAGAATTTTTATTTTAATTTTAATGTGATGCGCCGATCATACAGTACTCCTGAAGCATTCCTCCACTTAATCTATCCTGCTTTAACTCCATGATTCATCTTCACCTATTTCACCTTCTTGCTGGATAATTGATCCCAAATACCTAAATTTTTCACTCATTGATATCTCTTAGCTTGCAATCTTCACTGTTTCTTCATTTGTATTTCTACTTCCACTAAAATTACATTTCATGTATTTAGTTTTAGTTCTACTAATCTTAAAACCTTTAGATTCTAAAGCCTCTCTAAATTTCTAGCTTAGCATTTACTCCAGATTAGTTTCATCAATCAACACTATATCATTTACAAATAACATACACCATGAGATATCATTTTGAATATGTTTGGCTAATTCATCCATAACTAATACAAAAAGATACAAACTTAAGGCAGATCCTTGATATAAACCTACAGTAATTGGAAAACTCACTAGTTTCTTCTATAATTGTTTTAAAAATAGTTATTGCTCTATCATACATATCTTTTATCAATTCTATATACCTTTTAGTAACTCCTTTTTTCTCTGAAACCCACCATATTATTTCTCTAAGTATTCTATCATATGCTTTCTCTAAATCAATAAAGACCATATGAAGGTCTTTTTTATTTTCTCTATACCTTTTCATCAATTTTTTTAATAAATAAATAGCTTCTATGGTTGATCTTCTAAACATAAATCCAAATTGATTATTTGACACCAAAGTTTTAACTCTTATTCGATTTTCTATTACTCTCTCCCATAATTTCATTGTATGACTCATCAGCTTAATCCCTCTATAATTTGCATAGTTTTGAATATCTCCTTTATTTTTATATGAGTATTAATATGCTTTTTCTCAATCATTCAGCATTCTTTTAGTTACTACAATTCTATTAAATAAATTGATTAACCACATGACTCAAATTTCTCCTAAGCCTTTTGAAACCTCAATAGGGATCGTATCTTATCCTAATGCCTTTGCATTTTTCATTTTACTCAAAGCCTTTTTTAACCTCAAGTATACTAAATCTACGAAAAAAATTATGTTCATTTATTACTCCTAAATTATCACATCCTTCTACTTTTAAATTTACTAAATTATTTTTATTTAATAATTTTTTAAATTAACTTTTTCATTGTTCTTTTATCTTTTCTTCTTTTACTAAGGCTCTTTTATCTTCATCCTTAATACATTTAATATAGTCAAGATATTTTTTTTCTTTTCTCTTAGTTTTACTAGTTTATATATAGTATTTTCATCTTCTTTTGTATCTAGTCTATTATATAAAACATCATAGGCTTTAAGTTTAGCATTACTTACCACTTTTTTAGCTTCTTTCTTTGCATCCCTATACTTCTTATGACTATTTATAATAATATTCATTCTCTTA
The DNA here is from genome assembly GCA_900491605.1 of Calamus simplicifolius. Lineage (NCBI taxonomy): Eukaryota > Viridiplantae > Streptophyta > Magnoliopsida > Arecales > Arecaceae > Calamus > Calamus simplicifolius. Next base: position 460,854 of record UESW01004176.1, on the reverse strand, counting down.
GTTTGGCATTACTTACTGCCTTTTTAGCTTCTTTTTTTAAGGAGAAGGATACATAAAATAATATTCATTTGAATATGTATTATACGCAGAAATGTAGATTGGCAAACTTCTGCAATGACAGTCTCATGAACTTACACAAGACTAATAGGAGCACTTACACAAGACTAATTGGAGCAACATATAAACAATAAATCATAAAATACTAAAGTACACTTTTGGCTTTCAAACTTTCACTCAAAATTCATTTTGGCCCTTAAACTTTTAGTTGTTACAATTTAGTCCCTCATGTTTTAAGAATGTTGCATTCCTAATGTTTAATTACATGGGGTAATTAAAATTGATGAAATAGCTGGCATACCCTAACGCGAGCATATGGATTGGTTAATAGAATAACATGTTAGCTATTCTATCGATTTTAACTAACCCAATGTATGGGATGTTAGGAATGCAATATATTTAAAACACAAGGGACTAAACTACAACAACTGAAGTTTGAGGACCAAAATGGATTTTGAGAAAAAGTTTGAGGACCCCAATAAGAAAAGTCTGGAATTCCATAAAATAGAGCTATAGACATGATCCTACAAACAGTGAATTTGAGTAAATTCTCAGAGAAGAATACAGGTGGTCAAAACGTCGGAAATTCATGCTTAGCCTTATCTGTTGGAGTCTGCCATAAATGGGTGGGGTCAAGCTCAGTTTTGACAGCTCAGTGAAGAATCACCGCAAGGCCGGTACATTGTTTGTGATCAGGCATCATCAATGACAAATATTAACTGCTGCTTCCATTAGGTTGTTCATGTCTTGGTCCAAGTGAGAGCCACTTGAGAGAAACTCAAGGCAATTAAAAAGCAATTAAGAATGCGGTGCTCCTTCACTCTGTCAGCAGTGAAGGCAACTTACGAACTGTAATTCAGTGGACCAAGTAATGTCAACCAACTATGCCCATTCACCCTTACTCTGGGACATTTTGGAGATTGCCAATGCATCATTGAACCTACCATTACTGACACAGTTAGGAAGGGAACCAGATTTCCTGCTAGCTAGCAAATGAGAAGTCCAAGATTAGTTGGACAGTCTGGCATGATGCCTTCTAATCTTTGGTGCAAAATTGTGCTGAATGCTCAAGATGCTTGTTTTGAACCAAGTTTTTGTCTTAGTATTGGGCCCAATATCAGTACCTTACCAGCACAATATGATATAGCGCTCTCATTCCGACACACAGTACAATAATAGAGCATACAGTCAGCACACTATATGTACCATAAGTCAGTATAGGACCATATCAAGCTCCCATACCATATGAATATATCATATGAGGTTGGTTGTACCAGCCATGTGTATTGATAATTAAAACCCTATTTTGAACGCTCCAAACTGGGGAAATTCTCTCCCCTCCTGCTTATCAAGAAAAAAGGAGCTTAGAACTTCTGTATCCTTTCAGTATATAAGGGATCTTACAAGATTGCTCTAATTTTGCTAAAGCATTGGTTCCTGTTGCATCATTTTTCAAATATTATCTCCAGTTAGGCCTATTGTCTTAGACAAGTTGACATGTTAGCATTGGTTGGCGAATTTTTGAGCAACTCAACAAGTGAGAATTGATGCAAGGTTGGTAGCTGCTTGCAAAAGATTTTTCACCGTGTCAAATAGATGGTATGTCTTGCCTGTAAGGTCAAGGTACACATTGATATAAAAAAACATTATTTTAATTCAGCTTAACTAAGCCTTAATCTAATGTAGGACAGCCTTAATTAGTTGAGGGTGATTGGGGGGTTGTTTAGGAATAAAGGGGCAGGAAAATTGTGTAAGAATTAAGGGTTTAGGTTGGTATATGATCGGTAAGATATTTGAATGCAAAATAGGATTGGAAAATGGGATTTGGGGGCTTTGTGGTCTAGAAGCAGAAAAATGAAAAATGAAAGTTTTGGTTGTTTGGGACATTTAAAGGATAATTCATGGATGGATGTTTATGGGTTTTGTGGTTATTGATGTTTAGGGTTTAGTAGAGATGAAATAAGGTCTCAATTTGAGGTTCTAAGGTGCTGGAATAGAAGAATAAGAAGAAGAAATTAAGTAGTTCTCTAGGAGCCACACCTAGAATCCCATAGGTGTGAGTACCAAAATAGACGAATAAGAAGAAGAAAATAGGTATCTCTCTAGAAGTCACACCATAGAACCCCATAGACATCACACCTAGGGTTAGAATTGCATCACACAATTCTAGAGAAAGCATAAGTTGCTTCGAAAAATTCTCTGAAAATAAATTCACTCCATAAAGAGAGGTTACAACCATATTTATAGAGTTCTAGTAGTCCTGTTTCTATTACAACCTGGACTTCTTGATAGGAAAGTAACAAAATCTGAAACTTCAACTCATAAAACCCAACTAAAGACCACAAATAAAGCTCGAAAACAAAAATAGAAAATGACAACCCATGTCCAGAAAATCTAGAAAATAAGACCTTACAATGACTAATTGATCCTAAGCAGGATCCCAAGAGGGCCCCACATCATTTAAAACATTTCAAATCAAGGGTTGAGCATTAGACCAGCCTTAGGATGCCTTTTATAGGTCTTTAATAGCTGCTGCCAACATACTCTATCATAATCCTAAACTAGTTGGGGTCCGCTACATGAATCCTTTCAATTCAACATTATTTTAATTCAAGAAAGATAAAAAGTTGTTAATGCACCATGTTATGACATTTGATTTTTATAATTTGACAAGAGATTCATAAACCATCCATGCATTACTGTAGGTATCGAAGTCTCTATCAGTTGCCTTTTCTGGCCCATATGTCAATGCATCTCATTATGCAGGCTATTTCCCTATGGAAAAAGGTTGAAGAAATATATAAGATGTTGCTAATTTTAATGAGATGATGATTAACATATAATTTGAAATAGAAAAAGTGCCAAGTACTGTAGTTGGAAACAAGTTCCTCAGAATTTTCTAAGTTCATCAGACTGAGGTGTATAATTTTTTATTAGCTAATTGGTTTTATCACTAGACTAGGGTGGGCAAGGGCTCGGGCCAGGCTGGGGCAGCTCGTGGGCCTGCCTAAGTCTGGCCTAAAATTTCAAGGCTTAGGCCACGATTTTTAACCTATAGGGTCTAGCCCACGCCTAAATTTCTAGGCCTGTGCTTAAAGAAAATAGACTAGGCACGGACTGGAGCACCCAAAAATATTATATATAAATATATACAAATTAAATATATTTATATAAATGTTTATATATTTAATAAAAAAATTCTTGAAAATTTCAAGGTTTGGGCCACGATTTTTAGCCCATAGAGCCTAGGCGAAGCCTGAATTTCTAGACTTATTCAAATTTTGAGCCAAGTCCGAACTTAAGGAAAATAGACTGGATATAATTTTTTATACGTAAATATATATTAAATATATTTATATATGTTTATATGGAAGCAGATTCATGTAGCCGACCCCATGTAGATGTAGTTGGGAAAAGGCTTATAGATGAGTAGTAGTAGAGTAGTATATATGTTTATATACACACACATATATATGAATATAAAATGGGTTTTTTAAAGGTCTTAGATGAGAGTAACTTGAGACCTTGAAAGTGTGACCTGGACCCTTAAAGATTCTTACCTGGTTGGGTTAGGCTAGCTATGGACCCGATGCCTTAGACTGTTCTTTTTACCCTTAGGCTGGCCCACTTCATGCACACCCCTACACTGGATGCCATTCAAATGACATTCACTTTGAAAGCAAAGGAAGTCAACCATTTGAGATATGGAGATCCCAACCAAGGGGCATTATCTTGCTGCAAGGAAACACTTACCTAGGGGCAGATGGGGGTATTGACAAACTTTTGTTTTCACCATGTTTACCACTTTGGTTCTCTTTAATTGTATGAAAAGTCTGTGCAGGAACCTAAAAGGAAGTTTTCAATTGCTAAAAGCAAGGTTAAATGACAGCATGTCCTTAGGTCTGCATTCTCTGTTAAGGAGAGCTATATCTACCAGAGAATTCAGGGTAACTTCAAGAACATGATATGAGTCTTTGTGAGTACTTGAGAATGCTTCTTAGACTAAGCATAATATTCAATAAACTTCTTTAAATTTATCAAATTCACAACAACTTCAAACTACTATTTTATCATAAGTAACTCCTCTGGTTGTTGTGCTAGTGGCCATCCACTTCACTCAGTCCATCATCCAACATTAAGTAACTTCAGTTTACTATTATTTTAACTCAGTAAGGTATGGGGAAAAAAGCTTTCTCCAAAAATAACTCAAGCAACCTGTCATGTCTTCTTTTCATATAATTGCCGACATCATCATATTGAAGAATAGTTGCTTCTCTAACAATAAATTTTTCTTTATGCTGAAAGGATAAGGAAGAAAGAAGAGGAAAAAGGAAAAGGTGAATAAAAAGGAAACAGTGGGAGGACAAGTAAGATGAAACACAGAAAGATAATGAGGAAAAGAAGAAATATATTTGCAATCCAGCCAGTTATTAAAAACAAGTTTTGAATTCGATCCACAAAACTAATCTAGAACCTAACACATATATGGATCCCACTGACTCAACTTTTAACCGAAGTAGAATGTTTCTAAGATTAAATTTATGCAAAATAGAGTTTCTGTTGAGACTAAAAGTTGAATTCTCTATCAACAACAAATTGCTTAATCAATCAAGGTTTTAAGTCCTCATAGAACAGGAGGCATCCTAAATGTCCTGTTCTATTCCTATGTGAAAATGGGATCGGGATGGGGGTGGAAAACTGAAAACCATCCACGCAAGGAAAGAAGAACAAAGGGGAAAGAAAAGAAAAAAGAAAAGAAAGAAATAAAAAAAAGAAGGAAGAGAGATAGAATACCTAATAGGACACTCTGTTGAGATGCGGGACAACGAAGTGTATCATAGGTAGAAACAGCCATTGGGATAGGGTGGGACAACGGAGTGTCCCATTCTATATAGAAACCAAAATACCCCTACCCCATAGGATTTTAGGCCTTGTAATCAATTGAATTCAAACTCATGATTTTAAGGATTTAAGTACTACTATTCTTTAATATATCTTAAAATATTTATTATATACTCAACTCAACTCAACTAAGCCTTTTTCCAACTACATAGGGTCAGCTACATGAATCTACTTCCTCCACTCTGCTCCATTCAGGACTAAGTCGATACTCAAATTATAAATAATTATCTCTCTTAATTATTTCTGTCCATATTAGTTTAGGTCTACCTCTACCTCTATTACCATGAATTGTTAAAAGATCACTCTTTCTAATTGGAGCATCTAAAGGTTTTCGTTGTATATATTCAAACTATCGTAATCGGTTTTCTCTCATTTTATCTTCGATTGGGGCTACTCCTATCATTTCTCGTATATGTTTATTTCTAATTCTATCTTTTAAAGTTTTACCATATAGTTTTACCACATATCCATCTTAACATGCGCATTTCTATTATACTTAATTTATGCACATGTTGTTTCAGTATTGTCCAATACTCTGCTCCATATAACATAGCTGGCCAAATAGCTGTTTTATTAAATTTTCTTTCAATTTTAATGGGATGCATCGATTATACAATACTCCCAAAGCACTTCTCCACTTAATCCATCCTAATATATATATATATATCAAATATATATATATCTGAAAAGATATACCTAAAATATATTTTATATATATATTAAATATATATTTACTTTTCACAACTTTAATATATCTAAAAATATATAACAACTTTTTTAGAAAAAAAGGAGTAGCTTATACATTAAGAATATCAAGCAACGTTCATGAATTGACTTTGAAAAATGAGTCCATTTCCCCTAGACAATTCTGCACTGACATGACTTACATGGCAGGTTTACTACAAAGAAAATTTAAATGAAATCTACTAGTAAGCTCGTATCAGGAGGAGCAGAAACAAAGGTTCTCATGATATTGGTACCTTAAAGAGTAATTAGTTGGCTCAAATGAAAACTTAAAGATATAAGAAGGTTTCGTGAAAAAAGGAAGCAAATTGGCACAGAACTTCCTCGTATGCTCATGGAATTTACTGACTCAAATCACATTTTATCATCGCATTTCATTATGTTTGCCCTATGTTCAGCCTACAAAATTAGAAAGTAAATGGCTGTCTACAACTATCGAAACAATTATGCAAATCTTTGCCTGTCTTTAGTAGAATCAACTTAATGATAAAGTACACATGGTGAAAATAAGTTTTTGAATTACAGAAAAATCAAAATGAACTGTCAAATATACCATGCAGAAAAGAACATGCATGTAGACTTCTTTTTCAAAAAAATTCTGCCATACCAGCCATGATGCTTCATTATGTAGAACTGTAGGGATATCCAAGTGATCAGGCCTAATAAAGTGCTGCAGCAAGCCCATTTTCTCTGAATTCTCTTGATCTGCTTCAACATCCTCGGTGGAGGAAGCGAATGTGCGGTTAAATAACTTTGTCATAACATACTTTTCTAGACCCTGTACAGCCCACAGCTATTTCAAACACATGTTTAACAATGAACACAAAAAATTTCAAGCGAAACAGAGGAACTTCGTTATTTCTGTCAAAAGAAATCAGGTGTTACAAGATAAATTTCTGTCACTCAGAGCTTTAGAGCACCAACCTTATGTAACAAACCATAAAGAAAGCAAAGTGCAGCCTCATTGCATTGGCTGAATCCAGAATCTCAATTCATTCTTTTTAACTTGGATAGCTTATTCATTTTTTATCAACTGAATCCTGAATTTTTATTCTCTTCTTGTTACCAAAATCTTCAGAGGTTTTCTTAAGTTCAGTCGGTCCAACTCTTAAGCAACCATCGTTAAGAAGGTCAACTGGATGTCAAAAGGAACATCTTGTTCAATATAATGCAACTCCACTTAATGATTCATGACTAAATACAACATATTCACAGGATTAATTTTGGCCTTTTAGTGATAAGGTTCAATGTTGGGCAGCCAAATTAGTCAAAATTTTGAACAAAACATTGACTCAAAGTTAGATAATCTAGAATGACAGAACATCAAGCATATAGGTTTTAGTTTAAATTAACTTAAATGGAATTATATATCCTGCACTCATAAATAGAATTATATATATCTTATACGCAACAAAATTGCTGATGATGTTGTTTCCAAGAATTTTAAACATTGTAAAAAGGCCGCTACAAAAGGTATGCATGCGTATGGATGTATCCACATATGAGCATACACAGTTATTTCCATAATGGATCCATTGCATTATTGCATTTTTTCAATAAGTATTTGTTATACATTACTACAATAACGTGCATTCAATGTGAACAGAACAACTTGTTACGTGCATGCAAATGATGTAATTTCAAGCAGAGATGCATCAGACAAGTGCCACTAGATATCCATAATACAACAAGGTTTAAGAAATTCAGATTCAAGACAAGAAAAGTTTGAAATCGAGACAATCTTTCCCCTATATTCTATCTTTCGAGATCTATTTGTTATTTGTTGTTTTTCGTATAGCTTATAGGACAATTATAATAAATAATCTCAAAACCACAAAATTATGATAAAAATTTTATCCTACAATATGGGTAATCCAGAATACATCAACCACATCTCTGATGGGAAAACACATTTTTGAGATCAACAATGATGATAAAGCAATACTAACGGAGTAAGAGCTGCAAGAATCCCAAAAGGGGGTATCACAACATTTATTTTTTTATTTTTTTTAATACAATATTTGTTCAAATAGCCGACCCTATGTAGTTGGAAAAAGGCTTAGATGAGTTGAGTTGTAGAACCTTTGTTCAAATAATAATACAAGACTTATTATTGGAGATGTAAAATGAATCACTGTTGGATATGCACAAGATATGTGAATGAAAAATGCAGAGAAAGCTTTTCAAACAACTCATACATTGATAGATGGTAAGAATGTTATGTGCTAATACATTGATATATGTTAAACAAAATAGAAGGTTACAGTTGTTCGATAATTCATGCACATGTCAAATTGTCATAACAAAATATAATGTGAAAACAATCAGGTTAACTTAAACAAAATTAATTAAATTCAAACAACTCATATCACCAGCACCTTAAGACGCTGCAACAACAATCAGGATATTATAGTATCTCAATATGTAGATGTTTCTTCAGCATAAGTATTACCTCTATTGCACTATCTATATCTTCATGCGAAGCATTAGCCCATAAAGGATGCTCTTTAATAGTAGTCTCCATGGTCACAAGAAAGTCTTGTAGCTTTCTACTATCATTTTCAGCATCAGTTGTATGAATCAAGAAAGATACAATGAAGCTGCAGATAAATTGCATTTCTTGCAAGTTAATATTAAATTAACAATTTAACACAACAACACCACCCCTGAAAACAGCACAAAAAGGAAAAAGAGAAAAATATATTACATGCACTTATGATCCAAAACAGGTAAAGCATTTCTTATACCAGCCATACATACAGGTAGATACATTTGTTAGAGGAATATTTTATTAGTGTAGTATGGAGAACACTCAAGACTAGTGCTTAAATTAGTTAGTCCACTTAAACTGTGAGATTCCTGGACTTGGATGGTAAAAACCTAAAAACTATATTATGAAAAGGGAAATATCCAAGTCATTGCTTGATGATGCTTGTATGATCCTCTTGATATCAGTAGTGATTATGACTATAAGGCACAATTCCAAACAGTTGTTGAGATCCAATTGTGAAAGTAAACCACATTTTAAAGTATGACATCATAAAAAAGGAGCAATCAAATTGAATGGTTCAGGTGGATCATGGGCTTCAAGGTTCAGGAAGTAAGAATGAAGAAACATGATGTTTAGAAGGAAGGAAAAACCAGAATATAAAGAAATGCAAAATGTTTCAATCGAATCTTTACTCTTCTGAACTTTTCATACAAGAAAAACCTAAACAAACTCTTATATATACCTACCTCCTTTATGAAACCCCTGAAAAGGAAAACTTAACTGCATTCAAACAAATCCAGTAAATAATTCAAGTGGATAATATAGGTAATGCAATTTCTAATGAATTACCATTATTTGAGGCTTGAGATAAAAATCACTTGCCCTCTTTTCTGTTGTCTATTTGTTAAGATTTAGATATATGAATTATGTGAAATGAAAGGCAATATGATCAAATAGAAGGAAATATCAGAAGCTTAATGGCCATATGATCGAAATGAAGGAAATATCGAAAGCTTAAGTTCTTTACAGGTTCTGTTTTGAGACAAATTATGCTTAAATCAGGACCAAGAAGGATTCAAAACTCCAGTTAGTAGATAGAAAGACCTGCCAACTATAACGTGAATTCTTAATATAAGGAGTATCAGGCCATTTATGACTCTAATAATTACAGTAATTTTCTCTATCTCTATTATATTTTAAAATGTGTAGACCCATTGAGAAGTACAAATAAAAGTGGCATGCATCGAATTGTCACTAAAACAAAACGATGTTTGCAAAAGCAGATGATAAAATGAGATATTTTTTTCTTTGTGTGTTTGGAAGGGGGTGACCAACCCTTAAATTTGCTTCCTTTCTCCCTTTCTCTTATTTTAAAGCATACAAAGCCTAAAGAAAAAGAATAGGATTGCAGGAACAAAAGGGGCTAATACATGAAGCTATGTGAAAACCCAATTAATGAGGCTATTGATATTGAATTTAGAAGTTAGAGCAAAATTCTTCATCCGCCTCTATACGGCAATGCTTGGGTTTAAACTCTAAAATAAGAAGTGCCATAAAAAAAGGGCGAAGATAAAATATATTGAAACGGAAAACACACACAGGATGCAAACTATACCATCACATGTGATCATACTGACTCATCCTCTGCAAAAATAAGAATAAGGAGGAAATAGAAATCCAAAAGCTCGCATTTCTTAGCAAAAGCCAGTAAGCATTGATAAGATCCAAACAAAACATCAAGAGAACAAGCATATCTATGCTTTGATCTACATAAAAATCATCAAAACTTAGAAATTATAACAATCGAAAGTTGAATGCCTTTGTTTGAGTATTTCAGGTCTATTGCACATGGTAGAAAATAGAACTGAGGAAGATGATCGTTTTCAAAAATGAGAGGGTTCAAAGAGAGGACAGAGAGAAATTGTTTCCAGCACAACCATAAAGAACACGAAGCTATCACAGATCATATGTGGTTCAAATAAAACCTAAATAACAAGATCCAAAACAAACGTGGATATCGTCGTCAATCACTCTTATCTGCAAAGAGAAGAAAATGACAAACAAGAGAGCTAGCATTCGTTATTTGATAGCAGCCAACAGATAATAAAGCTTTCCAAACAAATCATCAATGTCACACAAGTCCGTCACTCAAAATACAGAATAAAACCCTAAAATCCAGCTAAGCACTCAAAGAATGCACAGATTAAATCTCAAGTGCCTAAACTAGGGCAATTTGAGTCCCTTTATATAACAGAAAATAAAGTCAATAAAGATCACTGTTTTCCAAAACACAACAATATTGAGAGAAAGAAATAGAAGACAATGTCTTCGAAATCAGGGAGGACATGATAAACTCACGAAAGATCATCAGAAATCCAAACAAGAAGCATATAAAGAAACCGAAAACAAAATCCAGATATCACGATCCGTCAACCTCTCTGCCAATCAACATGAAAGAAAACGAAAAACAACTGAGCTAGAATTCCCTCTCTGATAACAAGCAGCAGGTCATAATTCCACCCAACAAAGACACCAAACACCCCCTCCGTTCAACGAAGATAAAACCCTAAACACAACAATGATCAAAACAACAATACCCCAAGCTGCAACAGATAGCGATCAAAGTCTACCATAAAAGATACAAATAAAACCCTAAAATTCATACAAAGAAAGCACCAAACTCCGCACTGGAAATCACAATTCGAGTTCAAGAAACCATAACCAGGGGGAAAAAAATCTCGGCGCAAGCTCTAGAGAAGACCTCTTGATGGCACGGACAAGATCGGCGGCGGCGGGGTGGCGCATCCGATTTAGAAAATCGTAGAAATTGGGTTGGGACAGAGCGGAGGAGGAATCCATGGGCTACTCTTGGATCGACTGCGATCCAAATCGCCATCGCTATCCTTTTTCGTGTCGGGCGCTGTAAATTATATTAGGGGGAGAGGCTGCGAAGAATGTTAGGTACTTCTAACCTTCGCGCGTGGGCCTTAATGGGAACTAATAAAGCTAAGCGATGGATTTTTTTCTTAATTTTTTTGTTGTTGTTAATTTAATTAACTCAACAGCTGCGTGCTATTCTCGCACACTGAGGGATATCTGTGGACGCGCCGACAAAGGATCGGTAGACTCGCGCGCACGGATTGGGCCTTGGGGTGCGCCGGTTTGGTGGGAGACCTGGGGAGACTTTGGTGGACCCGTTCGGCCGGTTGAAGGAATTCTATGTTGACTTTCAGCCATACGATCACGTGGTAAGCTCCCTTTCGAGAACGTAATTATAATTAGTGCCCCTAGTTTTTTACAATTATTTTTTTACTGCCAAGGGGAAAAAATATAGAGAGGAGAGTAAAAGACAAGAAAAATTATAGATAAAGGTCACATGTCAAGACCGTCTTACTTTATGGGTAAATAAAACACTCTGCATTCCTTAAATTACTTTTTTTTGTACCTTTAAAAAATATATATATATACTTTTTAAACTATTTCTTTTCCTTTGCATCCCTCAAATTATCTGGCACACCCCTCTCCCTTAATGCACCGCCTGACCCATGCTTCCCTCTTCCTCTCTCTCCTCCTTCCTCAGCACACACCGGCAACCTCCTTCTCCAGCACATGCAAGCAGCGCATCCTAGCGACCTCTTTCTTCAGCATCGGCAAACAGTGACGATGAGTTTCCTACAAAACCCTCCGCCTCCCTCCTCGACCTTCATCTCCTTCCCTTCCTTCTCTACCCGCTTCGGTAAGCCCATCGGGGCTCTCTGTTTGACCCATTAGAAGCTTTTTGTTCATAATAACAAAGAAGTCCTTTGATTTTAAAATTTTTAAATTTATTATAAGTTGTTTTAAATAAATTTGATATTTAGTAAATATATATATATATAATAAATTTTAATTGTATGTTATTTTAATTATTTAGTAAATATTTATATAAAACTTATTATGTTATTTTAATTATTTAGTAAATATTTATATAAAATTTATTATGTTATTTTAAAAAATACATGTATGTTTAGTTTTTTGAGAAAAAATTTGGACATATTTTAATCTTGTATATTAATGATGATTAATGTCATGCTTTAGATATGGATGCTGATCCCTCACAAGTTAGACCTACAGCGTGAGCTAGAAGACGTCGTGGCAGGCATGCTGAGCTTGGGGTTCTGTTGCACCATTGTCCTCAGCTGAGACAGTAGATGAGGATATCCCAACTATGGATGTTGAAGATGAAGTGGATGTCCATGTCCAGGCCGGCCAGAGGATGAGTCCATCCTTAGTAGTTTCAGGACTTATATAGTAGCCTCCATTTGGAGACAACAGTATTGTTTGTTTGTTATTCTACTGTATTTCCTTTAATGTATTATTATGATGTTGTTATATAAATTATTAATGTTATCCATTTATATTTTATAGGAGCAGGTCCCACTGAAGTGCATGAACCATGCTGCCAAGATAGGTGAGTGGCAGTGGTAGGCATCAGGGCAATCAAATAGGAGGTTCAGAGAAATAGTTCAACAATCAGGTCTGGTTGAACTACTGCACTGCTCTTATCGGTTCGCCGATAAGATTTTTGTCTCGGCTTCGTAGAGAGATGGCAGCCCGAGACGAACACCTTCATCTTCCCTTTGGCGAGATGACAATCACATTGGATAATATTGCCACCATATTAGGGATTAATGTCATAGATGCCTCAGTGTCACTATCATGTGATAGGATGAGTGATCAGGATGTTGAAGACATATTAGTGGAGTTATTAGGTGTGTCATAGGTAGACGCGCGTCAGAAGGTGCTATCAGTATGCAGTTAGTCTGTGAGATTAGAGTGGCTGAAGTGTCATTTTCATGATGTATCTAATAGAGATAGTCACCATAGGATAGAGTGTGCAACGCGAGGGTATTTGCTATTTTTGTTAGGGTGCACACTCTTTGTTGATAAAAGCAGGATGAGAGTGCCTATAGCTTATCTTTCTCTACTTTGGGATTTGGATAGGGTGAGCACATATGCCTGGTGTGCTGATGCCTTGGCTCATTTATATCGGCATTTGAGGATTGCGTCTAGGGCATCCGTTAGACAAATTAGTGGATATATGACGCCGCTCTAGGCATGGATTTATGAGAATTTTTCATATTTCACTCCTTACCCATCCCTGGATTATACTGATGCCAGGCCCTTCGTGCATCGATGGATTTTCGACAGTCCATCATGTACCACGATGGACCATTTAGTGATTCTACGTGAGTCATTGAGTTTTGAGGGCTGATGAGGTATGTACAATAGGACCATATACTTGTATATTTTATGATTTACCATATTTTATCAAACTAATTAGGATTTATCTGGTGCAGGTAGTTTGGGATCCCCATCGTCATATTCGGGAGGATCGTCCATTCCTAGATATTGCATTCTCAGTGGATGCCTGAAGTGCATGGATGTTGTAGAACCCTATCATCCTGAAAGGGCTCTACGACAGTTCGGTAAGATACAGACGATCCCCCGCATGCCTAGCCCCTGAGCGAGCCAACAGAGGATCGATAGCAGCATCGTACAACATCCGGTATATCTTATATGATCAGATATGAGAGGTGGAAGGATCACCTGCTGAGCCTAGCGAGCAGGAGCCATCCGATGACCTGACCATCAGATTGCATACCAAAATATGGATTGGTATTCTCGTATCACGCACCTGGTTGTTCACCCTCTAAAGCCGATCCAGTATCTATTCCCGATCACATCCCGATGATGTTGATGCTGGCGTGCAAGGGTCGTGTATTGTATGCCATTAGCATTGTACCAGCATTCTTCAAATAAATCGGGAGGAGGCTGCATCACAGGGGACCTACCTATACGATGTTATTGAGCAGATGACACAGATGTTAAAGGGTCAGCATATCTCTACAGTTGAGCCTGATGTACTTGGCCCTAGTCATGCATCGCTACAGTAGTACAAGCATCGACGATCGCAAGATGGGGATTGATGGTGTATCTTATGTATTTTTATAGCTTTTAGCACATATTTTTGTAAATACATTGAAATTTAAATGAAAGTTCATTTAAATTAATTTTTTTTGAGCCAAAGTCAAAATTTAATGCACTTTATATTAAATTTACTGAAAGATCATTATACAAATTTGAAGATTGATAAAAAATGCGCTCTACAAACTCAACAGTCTCGCTAATAATAACATCTGATGAGATAGTTTGTTTAAACTGTTGAATCCTAAATTCATATGAAGTTGCCCATCCGTAAGCACATGGTAAATGATATCTTCGCTAGTTGGTTGCTATTGGGGGAACGGGATGACCCGGCAATAGAAACACCTATAAAATATAAATTAGTAAATAATAACCCGTTTAATTTATAAGTCATTTAAAATGAGTAAGAGAAGTTTAATTTATACCTCCACAAAATGATTGCTATTAACGAAGCCACTGCAATGTCTTTACGGGATAGAGGAGAAGGCACCGATCTAAGAGGAAGGAATGTAAGACATTGTTGCAAGGAGAGGTGGTATAGGACAACATTATAGCATGACGCTATAAGATGCCCCATATCTGGCATAGTCATCCACCGGTCATATGGTGGACAATCCTCAAAATATGATAATGCATGAGCGATCTCGTCAACCCTCCCTTCGACAGCAAATAATGCGCGATAGTGCTCTATATGACAGTTCAACTCATGTAATAAATCCTTCCTAACACGTGCCAATCCTCCTCTCCGAATCCAGCAAGTCAGCTATTGCTCGAATCCACAGTTGCCATCAGCTTTGACATCCTTGATATGCTGGATGAATGGCCTCAACCCGTCTGGAAGTTGATCAATATAGATCATTGGCTTATGTGACCGGATTCGTTGACGAATAACCTACAAATTGTAATAATGATATATAATTATATTATAATATAACGATAAGCTACATTAAAGAAAAGCTTCGTACCTCTACTCTTGTTAAAAATGAAAGAATTGCTTCTTACCTTCTTCTCGGCTGCCTCTTTGCACTTGCGTCATTAGGGTGCCCGTACCAGGTGAATAACTATCTTGTTCAGAGAGAACCAACTCAAATGGCAGAAGGGTCACGCGAGTAGACAGTATCAACCTCAATGAAGCGCAGTCACATGAATGATCATCCTTTTCGCAGGTTCTTCAAGAGAAGTACTATCTGGGCTTGCAATCTCTCTTAATTTCTTTAACATCTGCAATTAAAAAGCCCTATCTAACTGCTTGAATTTCTGGCAATTATATCCAACTTTGGTTTACAGCTCAGCTTCATACTTTGCACATTTGAAGCAGGCACCATATCAAGTTTCTCCAATGAGGATATGCAGTCGAGGGGAATAGGCCGACCTTCCATCCTATACCGCACAAATCTCATGAGCACATGGTAAACCATGTGTGCGTCGAATAGCACACCCACAAACTGATTCATCAATCCCAACTGAATTGGCCGGTTTGCTTGGACAAGGATATGATTTAATGCACTTATAGATATGGAACCTCGCGGTTCTTTGAATTCACCAGGCTTAAAATTTATGTTGCACGATTATCAAACTCTTCTCAAATGAGGCTTTAATGTCACTGTGCTGCAACTAAATCAAATTATGTATTTTTGTCCAAGATGACTCGAAAGTCCCTTGGCTTGATCCAAGCTGTCTTTTAAGCTTTGCATGTGTACTTTTAGCCCTAGTAAAGTAAATAAAATTAAATAAAAGTTAGATAACAAATACGCAATTAAATATAAAGTTCTTAAATGAATCAATTTCTTGTGATACCTATTAGTTGTCATATTCCCGTAATGCCTACATCCGTCCGTCCATGTTGCGACAAATCTTTCCTTGTATTTGCTCAGCCAAGTATCTGACACATACTGTAAAGCATCTTGATAGGTACTAAACTCTCTCTGAAGTGCACTCCAGTGATCGCTATACTCATCTTATGTGGTGAACAACACTATATTCCAACTCATTATAAACTTATCTCATTTCTCCTTTTTAAATAATCTTTTGCACTGGGCCAAAACATTCCTACTAATATGCCATCTACATAGCAAATATGTTATTATAGGAAATACCTATGAATTGCATTTAATAGAGCCAATTCTCTATCTATGACTGCGCACTTCAGGCAGACCATCAACGTCTATGACACTACACAATCTCTCTAATGCCCATGTATAGTTATCTTCCCACTTAGAGTCCATGTATACAAAAGCAATAGAAAATGTGAGTTCAGTTGATGTCACCACCACAATCTCTAAGAGAGGAAGACGATATCTATTCATCTTTTATGTGCAATCCATTATCAAACATGAGGAAATGCACGTAACAAATTTATGCTGCCAGGGTGTGCCCAAAATAAGTCACGCACAACGTCAGACTTAATACAATTCCTATGCCACTCAATATATTTATCCTCAGATAATTTACCCAGAAGATGTTGCATCTGAGATCTTCCAACTTTCTCTATAGCCTTACACTTCTGCCATGCATTGTAGATCATCTTTATTATCGTAACATTTAGGGCATCCCTTTGCTTCAATGCGGACAATATGTCCTTTGGCCAAACCAAACTCTTTGACATGTCCACTAATAATGAAGTCTCCTGCTTATATAATCTCTAGCATATGAGTGCCCCTCGAGATGCTTCGTAGCCTGATGATTGTGCATACCACAAACAATCATTAATATTCAATCATCTGCCGTGTCCAATTTTTTTCTTTTTAAGGCAAAAGGGCATCCACACTTCTTAGTGCCACTAGCCTGGTCTTTAATTCCTCTTCCTTTATGCATTTACTTCTGCAGGTACTACTCCTCTTCGTAAGTAAATACAATTCTTGGTTTCTTAACATTGCACCCAAATAAGAAGTTTTAATAATAACAACAAATCCATTCTTCCCAGCTTCCGATACCAATTACACATTTCTTCTATACTCTTGAATATCTACACAATAAATAGTTTAATGTAAGTAGACAATTTTACATATTGCTCAGTCAACTAATAAAAAATTGCAATCAAAATTATCAGACCTCGTAAGTTATAAATTCATTTGTGTAATCCATCACACATTCAGAGCTAATCATGCTGCATTCAGTTGAAGCATCGCCCTACATGGTCAAAAAATTACTTTAAACCCTAACCCTAAATTACCCTAAACACTAAAGCTCAACCCCCCTTGTTCGGCCTTGTGTGGCCGAACAAAAGGCTTCATGCATGGTCGAATAGATGTGATTTGTTTGACCCTGTATGGTCGAACAAAATATGAACTGTGAAAAAAAATTGAAATAAGTTAAAAAACGAACCTTTGCATCGTAGAATCTTCCCAAATCGCTAGTTGCTTATCCATTGTTCAATTGAAGGTTGAAATCTCTTCAAATAAGGGTCAAAATGGATTGAAGAATTTTTTTCCACATGAACGTGGGAGGCAGGAGGGGTGGGAAGGGGGGTGTTTTGTTTAGGTGCATAGAGTAATCCAGGGGTATTTTAGTAAATTGTTTAGGGTAAAATTAGTATTTTTTGTTAAGTGGGGGTGTACTGAGTAATTTGGGCGGTGCAAATAGAAGCTCCCATGGAACCGAACTTGTGTCTTGAACCACCCAAGATTGCCTATTGGCAACAAAGAATTTTTTTTTTTCATTAGGTAAGTTTAGAGAAGATTGCTCAACATTTTTTTGGGCCAATTTACCCATAATTTTTCTTTATCTTTCTTATTGAAGAAATCTTATGGGTAAATCAAGTTCTCATCTGCTTTATTTATTTCTAAAATAAGAAAAACATGCAATAGATAAATTATTTTTCATTGATAAGATAAAATATATTTTTATTTACTTTTAAAAAATCTTCATCTTCTCTTATGATTCATGTTAATTGCTTTTTTTATCCATATAAAATCCTAATCAAGATAGTACCATTATAATTTTTATTTATTTTATACCAAAAATATTTATGAGACTAAATTATTTTTTCTTTATCTTTTTAATTTATTTTTTTTTTCTTCTTTAAATTATGTGTTTTCTTTCATTACAGTCTTTAGTCCCATTTAATAGAGAATCTAGCCAAAAATACGTATCCACCCTCCAAGTATGGTTGCACTCCCTTTCATAGGGCTTTTGTGACCATTAATTTTTTATATTATTATTTTTTTCTTCTTTTAACCTAAATTTTTTTTTTTATCATAGCTTTTGGTCATATTTAATGAAGAACAAAAACTAAAAGAAAATCTCTATCTCGGCTCAACTTCGATTGCCTTCGATGTCACCATCAAAAAGTGCATAAAAAGATGTTACATAGGCTCAAATTTTTTCATGCACTTGTTCTTCTTCCATACGTAGTGTCATTCTCTAAAGGATACAATCTCTCTAAAGGATGCTACATAGCCTTCACTGTGGTTCCATCTGACCAGCTCTCCTATCACCACTCACTTTTTTTACAACTTAATTTGTAAAAGATTTTATGATTTAAATAAAAGCTAAGTAATAAAGGACTATAACACTATTATTTGATCAATGAATAATAACTATCAAATTTTTTTTAAAAATAAAATTTATAAATTATTATAATTTAAACCTCATAGTTTGATGTAAATTGCAACTTAAATATTAGACTTGGTGAATACTATATTATAAAGTTAGATTTAAGCAGCGGTGTTTATTTATTTAATACGTATGCATCTTAAAAAAGCCCTTTATTGTTTCATTCTTAACTCTATATTTTTATGAACCCTGAATGCCTCGAGAAGTGCTCCTCATGCTGAAGCATTGACTTTAAATGCATGCTATCTACAATCTCCATTGCCTCATTAATCTCTTAGCACAGCTAATATGGCCAATCGTGTAGACATAACGATCATGAGTTCATTCAATATCATGCAGCTCTACCATTCTTTTAAAGATTATTTTTTTCCCTCGTCAATGAGACTAGCATGATTGCAGCCGCAAAGTGTTACATTATTTCTGATTTAATAAGTTTTTTTTTTCAAAATTTTATCTTTATTATTTAGATTTTAAGATACCATTTTGTGTTTGGTTTGCACCTTACAATGTTTATGACCAATTGAATCTTAATGTACAAGTTAGAGGAGTTCGCTATGATCATTACATTCGTATCGAAGAGGTGCGATAAAGTGATCATATCATTATGTACTATCCTATGCAAGCTTGCGTAAAAGACCTTTCATTGGGCTTACGGTTTAATTTATATATCAAACCACACATGTGTACGCACTTGCCTCACCAACCAAGGCGTCTATATGTAACCATAACCATATATAGAAAATGCATCTTTTAGGTGACATGGATTGATATTCGTAAACCTATTAAAGCTTTTTTTTTTAATCCTCTCATCTCATATTTTGCATTAGATGAGTTGCATACATTTTTATCAAGAAAACCTATATGAGGGCAACCATACATTCTTAGGGCAATGCAATTAACTGTGTGTCCAACAAGATTGTACCAATGATTTTTTTCTAATTTTATTTTTTTTTACATGCTAGTAATAAGTAATCGGTAGTGAAGATTATCTAAATTTGTTTATCACATATTTTTAGCAACTATTCTTTCCACATATCTAGCAAAAAGAACACCATTCAATGTTTTATGGTTTAGAGGAATACCCCCATCAAGTATCCTATGAACAAACTTAATAACCTCCTTCCTATGCCCATGTTGTGCAAGCCCTCCAACATTACAGACCATGAGAGAACCCCTCTCTCTCAAGTATCTCAAAGAAAGCTAAGGAGGCATCCTTTATGCTCTCACAACTGGCATACATATTGATGAGTACATCCCAACAAACACATCAATAGAAACCCTATCTTTAGCACATGAACATGAATTTATTTACCTTAGCTCATCAGTGAATAAACTAGCACAAGCATTGAGGAGGCTACTTGAGGCAAATGAGTCAGGCTTAAGCTTACAGTTTAGCATCTCACAAAAGTTTCATACCTACCTCCCCTTGCCCACTTAGTGTGTAAACTGTGATAATAATGTGAAGGCCACCACATCTCCAAATGGGCATTCCTGAAAAAGCTCTACTACCTCCTTAATGCAATAACACCTCCCATATCCATCAATAAGACCATTTTCAACTTGCACATTTAATAAAAATCCTGCCTTGATAGCAAGGCCATGAACCCTTTCACTCACAATGGCCGCCTATAAGCTCACTAACAATGTGGTCCAATTAAAGCTCCAATCTTTCATCCTCATCTTAGAGGAGAGAAATAGAGCATCCTCATCATTCCTGCTACGTGACATCCCACGAACAAACATTCTACGAAATCAAATCCTACTCCAAATCAAAGCAAAATAGCTTTCCTTGCATCTCCTAAATGGTATAACATTTAACATATATATTTTTGAATTTTATTAAAGAAATTATTTACGAGCGATGAAGAATATACAAAGGATGTGTGCCAAGGAGGATTTAACAATGCTTTCGAGGGTATGAGCTTCAGCCCTTTCCTCTAGATATGTATGCCTGAGATCGGAAAGAGGAGAATTTTCCTAGCAACAGCCAACATGGAGGATGATTTGGAGGAAAAGATTGTAGAGTTTTTTTCTTTCCAAATTTGCAACTAAAAGGCAAGAACAAGTTGATCCCAAATCTATCTCTAAGATCTTGGGATAGACCGCTTTCTTTAAGATGTCCACATGAGATGAAGATTCTATGGCTCCAAAGAAATTTGTAGGCAATCAGGTAATATGAATCATAAACATGAAGTAAATGAGTAAAATATGAAAAGATAAGAGAATTTCTGGAAAAGCACCATATATCGGTCATCCAGTATTAACACTAATCATTAATTCTTAACTAATCTTTTCTTTGTTTAGAGCTTATTTCGAAGGATCAATTATGCATTTTTTTTTTCAAGAAATCACTACCCTCTAAATGAGCTTTTAATAAGGCCATAAAAGCCTCCATATTTCACATACATATCAATAATCTCAATACCTATGAACATCTTTGAATTAGAGCCAGCCTTGACTAGAGTGCCATGTATGTGCTATCCTAGATCTAACATCTCTCTTCCAACACAATCTTAGGAATACTCAATGAAGTGAACACATTTGGATAGCATTTAGATATAACATCCCTCTTTGAGCATAATGTTAGGAATACTCGACAAAGTGAATATATATGGAAGCATTTCTGATAGCATTTAAATATAACATCCCTTTTCGATCACAATCTTAGGAATACTTCACAAAGTGAACATATTTGGATAGCATTTAGATATACATCCCTCTTCAAGCGCAATCTTAAGAATACTCAACAAATTAGTAAATACATTTGGAAGCATTATTGATAACGTTTAGATATAACATCCCTCTTCAATCACAATCATAAGAACACTTGATAAAGTGAACATATTTGAATAGCATTTAGATATAACATCCCTCTTTGGACATTTAGAAATACTCGATAAAATAAACACATTTGAAAGCATTCCAAATAGCTTCAGTAACAACCTTAAAGCCTAACCACTGTACCTAAGAAGAACACATCTAGCAATGAAAACATTTCACAGAATAATATCAGGCCGAGCTATTCCTTTGAAAATTATGGTTGCAGCAACCTCGATATCTACCCACTTTGCATGCATATCCGCCAATTCATTGACAGTAAATAGGTCTGAACTATATACAATCCTAGTGATGTAACCATAAACTTCTTTCCCATGGCGCAAGTCCTTCTAGCCCATGCAAGAATCAAAACAGGTGAGAACCTTAACTCGTTTCTCCTTATTCTACTCATCACTGCCTCACTAAACAACCCAACTGCCTCCTCGCACTGATCATTCTTAACATGCTCCACAAGCATTACATTCAATGAAACCATATTCCGAACAAATTGTTGTCAAATAACTAGCAAGAGCCTGACAGAAGGCTGAAGTCGGTGTACATGACAATGAGGGTGTTAGTAACAAAGATGTTGGAGTCGAACCTGGTGATGATAGAGATAGCATGCATTTGGGTGCCAGCAATGAAGTCCGATCGAGGAGGCCTTGAGAAGGGTTGCAAGGATGAACTCTTGCCAGCAAAAGCCTCATTTTGAAAGTTAGGAGGTCTTCACGATTGAGGCCACTATAAACTCAGTTGGAGATGAGGACAGACCATGTAAGAAGATCCAATTGGCATGTACGTAACTTCAAGAGATCTTTAAGGACGAGGCTGCTACGGACCATTGGAGATGAGAGCAAACCATGTGATAAGGTTCGGGTGGCGCATAGCATCAGGATGCCTTCAGGGTGAGGCCACTATAGACTTAGTTGGAGATGAGGGCAGATATCTCGGATGGGGCGTAGCGTCGAAGATCTTGTAGGCAAGTTAAAAGTACAAAGCTCATGTGTCCTAGTTACGTAATTTCCAACCATGTCCAACCATGGTGAATGAAGGCCTTCTTGTGAAACATAAGCTTTTTTTTAATATTTTATTTAGATTTGGGTTTAAATTATAACTTATCTCAAACTATAAGGTTTAGATCATATATATATATATATAGAAATTATGATTAAAAATATGATTTGGTATGGAAAAATTGGATAAGAGATGGTGTAGGTCATGAAGGTATAAAGGTTGTTATAAAAATGATGAATAAATTTTGATAACATTTATAAAAGATTTAGAATTTGGATAATATATACCGGGATATAGGTTATATGGATAATATATAGCTGAATTAATTTTTAGTGTATAAAAAAATAAATAAATTATTTTCTTATCAAAATATTATCTTGTATAATACTTATATAAAAAAGTATAAAAATTTTCATATAATTTTAATGGCCTTCGAAGAACAAACTTTAAGAATAGAATATGAAACTCTATGTCTACCACACTATGTAACTTTTTTTGTTTTTTTAAGATTACCCAACACAAATATTACTCAAACGATCAAGCCACTTAGATTGGCAGTAACCCCAAGAATAAACCCATAAGAAAGCGTTACCAAGCCCAAAATTGCTGCATCGAGAAGGAGGGACCTGAGACCACTGCAACCGACATGCAGGGGAGCTTCTAAATACATTACAAAAATTACTCTCTATATCATCAAATTTTTTTAAAAATTTTAATTTTCTAAATACTCTTGAATCCTCACCATTCCTTCCTGTTCGCTCCGACGATCCCTTCGGCTCCGACTCCTTTTCCTAGCTTTTTTCCTCCTTCTCTGTCATTAACCTTCTTCTTTGGTCCGATCGCTTCGATTCTCCTCGGACATTGAGGCAAGGAAAAGCTGAGGAGAGGGGGTCGGTGCCGAAAGAAAGCCGGAGCGAATGGAGGAGGAAGAGTGTTGGAGGGAACGGGAAAGCCGAGGGGAGAGGAACGGGCGTCGGAGCAAACAGAAAGAGACAGGAAGGGAGAGCGAGAGTTTTAAGAATAGTTTAAAAAATTATAAAACATTTAGGTAGTGTTTGATAGAAAAAAATATTATCCATGGATAAGTGTACAGGATAGAGTTTATCTCCTGGCTATCCCTAGGGATATCTTTTGGCTATCCCATTGATCATATTAAACACAAAAAGGTAAATCCATAGGATAACTTTTTTTTACTCTTATTTGGAGGGATAACCAGCTATTCCTGCATTCTTTAGGAAATAAATTGAGGGGATATCCCATGGTTAACCATGGATTATCCCTTTGGTTAACTTTATTCCCAGCTATCCCTTATAGTTATGGCTTTTGGGAATAAGAAGAGATATCTCATATATCCTCTCTTATCCTCTATTTTAAACACTATCTTAGGGGTGTAGAAAGTAATTTTTGCAGTGTAAATAGAAGCAGCCGGCATGCGGTCCTCTCCTATGGAGGTTAATTACGAACCAATCCTGATACTTAAAAGTTGATATCAGTTTTCTTCTTGTTAAAATCTCTGAGCTCATGCCATTCTGTGCTTTTTGGCCAAGATCAAGTGTAAAAATCTGTGAGCTCTCCGCTTGATTGACCGGCCAAAAAAACTGTGAGAGCTGGAGAGCCTTCCCACTCCAAAGAATCTATTGGCACCACTGCATGGAATATTAAAACAACACCCATAGAAACCCATAGTTGCAGAACATTGATAACTCAAGGGAGTGCAGCTCTACGTCACATGCGTTGATGGCTCAAGGGAGTTCAGCTGTACGTCACTTGCCCACCGACCTACCAGTCGCACCCGGCCACAGTGAGTGAAAGGTCTTTTTTTATCAGCCTTGGGACCAATGTTTTAAAAATCGAGTTAAAAATCGAGCTGAACTCTTCTGTTTGTTTTAAAAAAAAAAAGCTGAACAATAAATCGATTTGACATTTAGATCATGAATCAACTGTTTCATTCGAATAAATTAATTTAATTAAATCAAATAATATTATAATTAATTTTTAATATATTAATATATTAATATTAATATAAAAATATTGATTAAAATTAAAATTTAAAAATTTAAAAAATTTAACCTAATGAGGTTCAAATTTATGGCCACTTATGTACCATTTAAATATTTCTTTAGTTTTTTTATTTATTAACGTTAAAAATCTAAAAATTGGAATTGAACTAATTCTTTGAAACCCAATAGGTTCAATGGATTTTTTTTATTTTTATCGGATCATATAAAAGTCAACTTTGATAATAAAATTGGACCGAACCGATGATCAATCTTCAGTTGAACCGGTTCAATCAGCCGATCAGATCCAATTTCAAAACCATGCTTGGGACACCCAAGTTGACCTAATTTTTGGACAGCATTAATGGTGAGAAGAGGGGGATTAATAGTGAGAGGAGGGTCTTTTTCTTTATCCTATATGGACCAGCCTTGGGACACGTAGGCATAGAAGGGGCTTGCATTGACATAATTTTGATTTTAGATCATGGGCTAAGATAATTCAATTTGAGCTTGAACACAAATTTAAATTCCAAAAAAAAAAAAATCAAGCTTGAGTCATTATTTAGTCCAATCTATAATTAGCTTAAAGCATTAACCCTTAATTAAAATTAAATCCGACGGAAACCAAACTCAAAACTTTAAAAAGTAATGAATCTTTTAAATTTTATTTTGAATTTTCTATGCAAAAATAGATCTCCAATTAACGATAAAATTTTCTGTACTTAAAAAATTAACTAATTTAAAATCTTTATCTTACCCCTAAATGATTAGACACGGTAATTTTAAATATTACTTATTTATGCGCATTTAAAAACTAAAAGCTTAATCTTTAACCCAAATGTGTTGCTGTGGGTTAGATGATTAGACCTTAGACAAGCCTCAGCTTGAATCCAGTTAAGACCCAGGCTTAGCCCGAAGTTGAAAAAAGAATTTGAACTAAGCTCCGAGGCAAACTAACACATCGACTATCTTTATAGACATTTTTTAAAAAAATTTAAAACTATCTTTATAGACTATTTACAGGCCGGACCAAGTTGGATTCAGGCCACAACTCTTCCCAAAGGTTAACATCAGGCCCAAACGCAGCCCACCATCAGGCCTTACTTGGGGCTCTAAGCTTCGGACAGGGCTCAAACTTGTTGTCCACATTTTTTACCATTTGTAAGAATATTAAAAATATTGATAATATTAAAATGTTTAAGAAAGCATTTATCTAACTTAACAAGATCATCTCATAATTCAAGCAAGGTAAATTACATATAATATCATTAAGTGCACTGAGTAGGTTACATATAAAACGCCATCCACCTTTTTTTGGGTGAAAATGAGAATACCGATAGCACTCTTATTGAGCCTAACTACTCCTCTACATCCACGGAAGCTCCTTTGAGGTGCAAGTGCTTCTCTCTCTTTTGGAACTCGGTTAATCCCTTTCCGCTGCCAGTGACACCAACCTTACCCTTCGGATCGTCAGGGGACTTGAAGATACTCTCTCGCTTTCTCCCTGAAAAGAATCCGATCTGCAACAACAGTAACAAAAGCAACAGCAGGAAAAGGACACATCAAATCAAATTCGGACTTCATATAGAATGGATGAAAGGCACGACAAAGATAAATGGTACTGTTGACAGTTGGAAAGATAGCATTCTATGATACCATATTTTAAGCCAGCCACTGATGTTACCTGGGCAAATGCAAGAATATATTGAACTCAGGTCAACAAATCACCTACGGCACTGCAAACAGCTCTAGGAGAGTTCTCTTTAATGATCACTTTCAGAATTATATATGCATTTTATCGTCATTAAACCCAGCATTTAAAGAAAGTTTTATAACTCTCTCAAACATGTTTTGCATGCAAACGAAGGGTGCAGAATTAAGTTCATTTCAAGGTTAAAGAAAACAACAAGACAATAAGCATACTCTATAGCTTGGAAAGTATTGGCACCTGTCTCTAGAAATTTGTACCTTTAAGGTATAGATGGCCTAGAATATCCCTAGATGATTTTGGCAGTTTGAGATTCACGGTTATAATAAAAACTGAACACAATGCATCTAAGTTGGTATGAGATCCCGTATCGGCACCATATTGGTGGTGTTAGCACGTCTAGTGAACGAGTTAGTCCTGCACATCGAGACTTAGTACACCCTATACCAAGCCCGATTCGATGCCAATGCAGTATGCTACGCCTGATACAGCTCAGTACGTACCAGTACAATATATCATGCAATACATACTTCAGTTTAAACTTCATTATTGAAACTCAACTCAACACAACTCATCTAAGCCTTTTCCCAATTACAATATTGTAGCCTAATAAAAATATACATATTGGGGTGGAGTCTCAGAATTTGAGCTTATTTTTATCAAGTCAAATAGAGGGGGTTGACAATCATACAATATGAATAAATATGAATAAAATTAGCCTAAATCACCCAGGCAGAGATGCAAATATGAATAAAATTGCACCAAAAAAATACATTGATACATGAAAATTTCACCGCAGATGTTACTAAAGAGATAACCCATGTTTCAAAATCACTGCATTGAAGTAAAATTTTCACCCAATAATTAGGAAAAACCAAATTTTGAACACAAATTGCAGTTGACATAATCTTTGCAGTACAAGGCAGCGTTTTGCTTAAACATATGCCAGCAGTAGGTGCATTCACCAACTAAATTAAGATGAGGAATCCCATAAGCATCCAAACTAAAAGCACACACGCAAATTCAAGAAGGAAACAAAAACTTTACCTTCTTAGTTTTCCCTTTCGTTGTCTGGAACTGCTGCCAAGCATTCTGCCGCTTATTCTGCACAACTTCAAGTTGCTCAAAGCGAACCTTTGACTTGAAAGCATGTATTTTTTTACGCTTAGCAGCTTTCTGCAAATTTATAGTCAGTCAAATACATCAATCCACAGAAAACATCTAAATGATAACTCTCAAGGGTTTATATGATAGAACTATGACTCCAAAAATGCAAAACCAAAAGATTTGATATTGGCCTCAACCTAATAAGAAACTGGGTTGACTTTCAAGTTTCTGCTTACACTAACTTATAGAGCTAAATTTAAATGTTTGTTTAATTATTTGCATTTCTTTATTTTTTAAAATGTTTGGACATTTTCCTCAGGCTAAACTTGAATTTTTTTCAAGCAACCCATTTGAATTACTGTTTAAATGTTTCACAATACAAGAAATATTTATTATAAATCTACAGAAACTTCAACCATTTAAACTGCTGAAACTTCAATAATTTCTATTTTACCACAAGTAACTCGATTAAACTGTCCCCCCAAACCACTTTTTTTATTTGCCACCATCCTTTTCCTAAGTTCACATAAGGGCAACTCTAACTATCATGTCATAATTGCTGGTGACAGAGAATCCAGATTATCCAATTGATACAATGCATGGCAGATCCAACCAGATCAGTTGCTAATTTATATTTGATGATCATGATTTTCCTGCAAAACTGGATTTAAAAAATATTAACGAAAATAAATAGCATTTATTGGATAGTCCAAAAGATTAACTAGCCCTACAGCGATAGAGATGACTTCTAGTTGAAATGCTTATAGTGAAAGGCATTTAAGATCTTGTTAGGAAAGACATTACTATCACCGCACAAAGAAGACTTGTGCATGCTGCTGTCTGTGTGAGCACAAAAGCATATGCTGCACACACTGTTACAACAAGACATGTAAAGAAATTCTGCACTGATGGTACTTACTACATCTTCAGGATCATTGGGATCAATACGAAGTTTGGGAGGTAAACTGCGTGCTTGGAAATCAGTCACAGCTGCTTGTGCAATCTTCCTTTTAATGGCCTGTCTGGTAGCTTCAGCTTCTTTCTCAGCTTCGAGCAAAGCATCAACTGCTCCATCTTGGATTGGCCTGACATTATCAGGATCCACCTAAAATATGGTAACACAGATGCATAAGGTTCTTTGACATTGCAGCAGAGGGGGGATAAAAATATGAAAGCGAAAGAATGATTAATGTAGCAAAACCAAAGGATCCAGATTCTTGATTCAAGAATAATTCAATTGAATAAACTGCATCATTGACATGTTCTAAAGCAGAACTAAGATAATGAAGTTGTTTGGACAGAAGAACATATCTGAAGATGTATATGAAAGCAACATGGAGCACAGCGCATGAATTTAAGTGAAGAATTCATTTGTATTTCTAATAAAAAGCCTTATTAATAAGGTCAAGGAATTGAACTAACAATTGTAGAAAGTAACACATCAGGAAAAAAAGAAAAAAGAGTTGATTTTTCATCCAAATCCATCAAAACATTCATAAACCACGACAAAATCTTGCTTAGAATAATTGTCATACATAGGAATAAAAAGAGAACGACCAATTTAGACAAAAGCTCATCATACTTTTTAGACAAAAGCTCATCATATTTATTGTTCTAAAAAGTGATGCCACATTTATGAGCGCCTTGATTGAAGCAACAGCTGACCAAATCGTTTACAAGTCAAAAAAAAAAAAAGACTTTAGTTTACCAAACTAATTTTAATTTACACATGAGATAAACTTGCCGCTTTGCACATTTGAGGCTTATCTTTACTTGCCGCATGTGAAAAAATGCACATACAAATACAAATGATGTTAAAACTTCAATAAATTTGATCAATTTTGGGCATACCTCCTCCTTGTTTCCCCAGTCATCATAATAGACATAATATCCATTTGGAGTGAGCGCCTCAATTGTTGCCTCATACCTGAACATTCAACTAATCAACACATAAAGGAAAAAGGGTAAAGCAACTGAAAATTAGAACGTACTAAATAAAATAAATAAATTTTCTTGTACATACCACTCCCCATCTTCGCTCCAAACAGCTTGAACCTTGGTGCCAACAGAAAACTTCTTATGAGATTTGGATAGTTCACTTGATCCCTTCAATGGAAACCACAAAACTTAATGAAAACAGACTGCCAAGATGAAGCAGAAGATCTATTTGGAAGCATAAGTTTAGTACATGCACACAAAAAAAAAAAAGAATACACAGGAAAATAAAACTAGTGTTGTTGAATGTAAAAAGAATAACAAAACAATGGATGTTATTTCTTGACCTTTCATTTGTCCAATCCACAATATGTTGAGACCTTCACTAATTTAGTAGATGATAAGTGTTAAATGGACTATATAAGATATTTCTGACCAGCAAATTTTCTTCAGCTAGACATAGGGCTTAAAGCTTAATTTTATGAATCCATACTGAATTGCATCTTTGGAACATTCATCTATCAAAGTTCCAGATTTAAAAGTTATAAAAAGGTTATTATTTTGACATTTTGCACAACTCAAAGCAAGATGTGGAAACACAAAACCATTTGTCACACTATAATCAAGAGATTTACCACTTTGGACGGAGGAGACCCATCATACAGACCCTGAGGAGACATATCTGAGTCAATCTGGGCAGCTGCTGATTGCTTTGCAGTTGCCAAAAGCTCCTTTGTCAAAGCAATAACCTGCATTCTCAAAAATGACACTAATTTCAGCCCAAAAGGCAAGGATCCAATTATCATTATTAAAAAGCCCAAACTCGACGAACTTAGAACAGCAGCGTGAACATCTGAAATCAGGAGATTGCAAGGAAGCAGACCATCACGACACACATAAAACCTGCAAAGAACCAAGATAAAGGGTGGTGATGGGCATCTTAAAAAAGCCACAATTTCTCATATATAGCTCTTTTTCTTATATCATACTTGCCCATATAGCTCCAATCACTGTAGAGAAGAGCTATTTTGCAATAGAAACACCCTTCTCACCTTTCAAGCTATAAAGAAACATTGCAGATGCTGTCTTATTTGAACATGTGGTTGATCATTGAACAGAAAAAACACAAAGGGGCGAAGCAATAGAACGTGCTGAAATTTACATAGGCAAAAAAGAAAAAAGCAACTTTACAAGTTAATGAATAAAACCTGACTTGCTCCCTCTAAATTTGCAGCAGTCTATCTTACAGAGAATCACAAACATCCAATACAATAATATCAATAACAAAACTAACAATCACAAAAGGGACACAGCTCACCTCCTCAAGTTCCTTCTCCATATCTGCATACTCAGAGTTTTCAGGCTCATCAACCAAAAGCTTTTTGACCTGAAGCATGTGAGTAGTTTACATTGGTGAAAAATGGAAAAAAAAAAAGATATTTCAAAAATCAAAACAAAAGTATATAAAACAATCATTCGAAAGAGGGTGGGAAAAGTCACATAACAAAAGTCACTCACTCTGCCAATTGTTCAGCACCCTAATAATACACAAGAATGTGAATGAAAATTTCCATCTTAGAAGAATGCAAGATGATAATAAAAGTTGAGTCATAACAATGAAAAGAGATTGTCCTGCCATTAGAGAACACAGACAACAGGGAGAAACTTAATAACAAGCTCACAATAATTTCTTTGTAAAAATAACTTGATATTGTACACCTGACAAAGGAATTAGATTGATGGTTAACCCAATTTATTTGACAACATAATTTTCACAACATGTCAATGCACGGTAGGTGCCCTGCTTTCATTACACGATTGAGGCACATGCATACAACAATATAGGTGATGCAATGGAACAGTTGGAGTTTTGTTATCATTACACCAGCAATGTGCAAATGAAATGCATGTAAGCTTGCACATATAAGAGAGATCGGAGAAAGGTGCTTTGGGGGGGAAGGGAAAAAGGCTATGTAGCGAAAGGTTTCATGACACCCAGAACTCCACTTTGGGATTTAAAATGAAACCATATCAAAGTGGAGTTGAACTGATTTAGTGGAGTGGAACACCTGAGTTTGCAATACAGTCATCGTGATGCGTACACAAGATATAATGTAGATCATTTAACTTGACATGCCTATGTAAATATAACCTTGAAGATGTTTTGGGGCTTTGAACAATTCAATTAAGTTTTAATTGCACGAACATTTAACATGTTGCTCCTGCTACACTTTTGCAAGTTTTATCTTTTTGACTTTCCACCAACGAACAATCATGAGGATTTTATGCTTATGTTGCCACCTATTATACCATGAATGCATCAGTATTTGTTATGCCAAAATCTTGTCACTTTCCTCTTTCATTCACAAGTATTATCTTATGTGGGTATGCACTTTTATAATTTCCATGTTTTATAATTTGCTACTATCTAATCCTCATAAATTCAATTCAATTTTAAATTAACGGCAAAAATTACTGCAGAATTCAGTTGCTTAACTCCAATTGCTAAGAAAGAAACAGAAAGCAGGAACCAGAAACAAAAAACACAGTAATTCCACAGGCAAAACCCGTGATTGATGTTTCTTCAACGCAACCCGTCAGAAGTTACAAATAATGCAAACAATCGAGAAAAATTCAAAGAACAAAAGTAATAAAAGAAACCCTAGAAATCGAAGAAACACAACAGCACCATGATAGTGGAACAAAACCCAAATTCCTAGTATGAAAAAACCCATCAAACTCCAGAATATTCAAACTTTGAATCAAAAAACATTAAAATTTCCAGAAAAAAGGGAAAGAAAAGGACTGCGTTAATGGACCTCGCGGAGCTGATCTTTATATGTGGAGAGATTCGCTGCAAGCTCATCGATGCTTAGATCCTCGCCCCCTTGCATTTTTTTTTTATTTGCCCTTTTTTCTTCTCTTTTCTTGCGAACTCTTCTCTTCTTCGAATTGCTACGCCGGAACCCTGCGCTCCTTCGGGTCCTTTAACTAGGTTTCTTTCCCATCGTGGTTTTAAGAGGCGAGACGACATCAAAGCTAAATTTCCGGAAATACCCCCTTTAGATCTGACGGCTTGATTTTATAATCATGCACGTTTCCAATTTTTGGTGTCACCATTCGAAGATCTGGAGAGGACGCGTGTCACTCACGGAGGAGGGCGTGCGAGCGGCTGAGGAGGGTAGAGTGTGGGCATTGGGCTGCAAGTAGAGTTGGACACGGGCTGGACCATATATTTCGGTCTAATCTAACACGAATTAAGCCGGATCAGGTACAACTCAGGCCAATAAAAAGATCATACCATGCTTGAAAATTTCGACCTATACGGCTCATAAGAGCTTGGGTTGGCATGGCTCACGAAGGCCTAATAAAAAAATTTAAGTAAAAAATATTTTTTAATAAATAAAAAAATTATTAGAAATAAAAAAAATTATTAATATGAAATTATCTTAATAGGAGGGTTTGGCATAAATCCCTATCAGTTTATTAATTTAAAATCAAAATGATACATGAAGGAAGGAGGGTTAGGCCTGACCTCCAGAATACAATAAGAAAGGAAAAAAAATAGAGATGACTCACTTTAACAATTAAAAAAATAAAATATATAATTATAAAAATATAGATGACTCACTCATCAGTAGTATTTGTGTCATCATCATCTTCGCTAGTTAAGTCATATCATCTTTATCTTGAAGTTTCGCCTCAGCATCCAACCAATCTTTGAAGCAGAGAGCATTTCAACCGTCTCATCAGTCATCTTACTTTTCTTTTCGTCCAAAAAGGTAGACATGCATTGAAAGCGGATTCGATGCTATTATAGACATCGGCACAGCTAAAATATCCTGTGCAATGGTAGACATAACAGGATATTGATTTCTAACACTCTTCCACCAAACTAATACATCTAGATTTTCGATTTGATCTTCATCATATGCAGAATAAAGATCATTTCAAATAAAATTATAATTCATTACTTAAAGATGAAGCATGTGTGTGCCTTTTTTGTGTAATAAATGAAGATATAGATGACGAACAAGATCTAGAAGAATAAGCAGAGCTTTGAGCAAGTATTCTAAATCCATGAATTTTGTCATCATATAAAGTATAAATATCATTAAGAAGTCGTGTTATCTCATCTTTAGCAGGTTCAGGATCTTGATTCATATTTTTACAATATTCATCAATTAAAATTTTTACGCCACTTAATTTAACTTTAGGATAAAAAATAGCAGCTAAGTTATGCAAAGGACATATCCTGTCCCAATATTCATTCCATTCAGTTTTCATTTGATGTATAATAGGCATTAAAACATCATCATATCTATGTTCTTTAAATTTTTTACTAATTACATATGCTTTTTTATAAAAATGAACAAGAAGTTGGATAATAAATTCTAAAAAGAACATTTGTAGTATTATAAAAAGCAACCAAAAAATCTTTTAAAATTTTACCTTTACCCCAATCAGTTTCAGTCAATGTAAATCCTAATCCACAATCATTAATATAAGCACTTAATAAGTTCTTATATGGACATGCATCATGTATCATGGTATAAGTATTATTCCAACGAGTAATTACATTAAGTTTAAATTTTTTAAAACGTTTACTATGATCTACACATAATTATTTAAATTCTTAAAGTCTTACTCTTGAAGCATAAATAAAAGAAACTACATTTCTAATTTTTGAAATAACATCTTGAATTATGTTCATGCCAGATTGAAAAGAAAGATTTAATATATAACATGCACATCTAATATAAAATAATTATCCATTTAAAATGGAATGCAAAGAGTTATTTAATAATATAATTATTATATGTATTATCAAAAGTAATATATATTATTTTATTATTAATATTATATAAGCATGCAGTTTGATAAATAACATTTGAAATTTATTGTTCCGAATGTAAAAAATTAAAAGCACGAAAAGCAAGAATTCATTTATTTAGTTACCAATTATTATCAATATAATGAGCAGTAATAGCAATAAAATAATTACTACCTATAGATGCCGACCAAATATCAAAGTTAAAGAAACTCTAGCATTTAAATTTGAGAGCGTTTCAATTAAACTCTATTTTATTGCTAAAAAGTTTGTCATAGTCACTCTTCTTAATGTACGCCTACTAGTTCTTTTATAAGCATATTGTAGGCCTAATTGAACATATTGTTCAAAATTATAAGATTTACATAAACTAAAAGGTAATTCATCATGAACTATCCATCTTACAAGTAATTTCCTCTGATTTTCATAGTTATATGCAAAAGTACCTGCAAGTGATCCCCTTGTATATTAAGGGTACTTGCTGACGAGAATCATATATCCTTTAGTCTTTTGATGTCTTTTTAAATGCCATGTTCCCCACCACTACTACTATAACCATAAAGTTTTGCACGTTTTCTACATTTTGCTTTCATGACTCCGTCAACTATAATTCTATCAAAATCATTCCAAACATCACTAGTCCTCTTAGGAGAAGAGGTTTGACCTTTACTAACACTGGCCCTAGAGGTTAAGGTTAGGGATTAGTTTCCTCACCCTCAGAAAAAGGGTGCATGCCAAAATGACTTTCGTCATAAGATGCCATATCTAAAATTTTAAATTAATGAATGCAACAAAATAAAAACTAACCACAAGAAGAATTAAAAAGAGGACCAAAGGTGGAGGCATGGAGCCGAAATTTGTGAGCTTCCTCTTGTGCTCTTGCCTCTCAACAAGAAGTAACCTCCTTTCTCTTGTACTTCTCAACAAGAACCTCATCTTGTGTAGCACTTGAACACTTGCTAGAGCACTTGCCACTTGCCAGAACACTTGCAAATTAAAAATTAAATTATTAGAGCACTTGGTAGAATAGAAAATAGTAGTAGTAGAGAAGGAGGGAAGAGTTAGTTTGGTGTGATAAGACTGAGGAAGGAATGGGCTATTTATAGAAGTCCCAATTTTTTTTTTCAAAAATACCCTTCAATATAGTTGTTATATGGCTATTGGGGGGGTTAAAATGGTCAAAACCCCATCATATGGCCATTTATAGCCGTTTCTAGCTATTTTCAACGGCTAGAAACGATCATAACTGGGTCGAATGCCTGCCTAGCCCATGGCGGGTTGTGCCGGGTTGAAAAATTTTTTCCCAAGCCATGCCCGATATGATCCGTTTATTAATGGACCATGCCAGGTACGATCCATTTTTGATGAGGCTCAGCGGGCCTGGGCAGTGCCCAAGTCTACATGCAAGAAGCGATTGATAAACCGAATTGGTACATGATGATTTAATGCCATCATATAGTAATTAAAATTTTTAATTTTTTAAAATTATCATACTTCATATATTGTAAAAAATTTGAATCCATAATAAAAAAACTACTCTTAATATATATATATATATATATAAACTATATTATATTAATATAAAAAAAAAATATTTTTAATATATGAGAGATATTTTGGTTTCTAAATTTCAAGCCAAGATTATTGCTTAAAGGTGATACTGAGTACTAAATTTCATACCGGATTGAGCGGTGATTTTAAAGATGAAAATGGTCTCATTCCCATGACAAGATCATCAATTAAAGTGCCTTCAAACATGATGCCTCCACTTTTATTTGGATGGTTAGCAATTTTGGATGGACCATCCATGCCAAACACCCCCTTAAGGTTTGAGTTTGAGTCGTAAAGATAATTACATACCACGCCACACTTGGTTATTTAAGTTTAGTTTTTGAAGTGCATAAGGCCACTTAAAGATGCTTGCAAGGTTTAATTTTGCCAAATCATTGGTAAATAAAATTATATCTAAATTTAAATATCTAAACTAATCTAATCTAGGACTTTGAGGAACATAAAATGAAGTTTTGAAAAGGTTTTCTAATTATATTTTAAATAAAAAACTTACCTTTTATGAGCATGCACAATTTTCATTTTGTTTAGCTAAAATATACTTTTCGTTCTCAAATAGTTAAACTCGCTTAAAATTTATTTTGATTTTTAAAATTTTAATTGTTATAGTTTAGTCTCTTATATTTTAAAAATATTGTATTCTCGATGTTTCATTACATTGAATTATTAAAATTAGCAAAATATTTGACATGTACCTTGATATAATATGTAAATTGGTTGATAAGATGGCACATCAACTCTTCTATCAATATTGAAAATTAAAAGTTCATCCCAAAAAAGGACAAAAAAATAAATTACTTAATATAAGATGTTGAAGCTATAGACTAGGAGGGATACAAGAGCCATATTGCAACCAAACAAGAGGGAAGCTTATTTCTTCGCAACAATTAGGCATTGTTTCAAGAAAGAGATAATGCAATCCCTAATCTATCCCAAATAATTTGATTTAAGAAGCTTGAGGATTGCAAGGTTACCAAGAGGTAAGAATGGGAGAGGAAAGAGGACCATTTCCTTTATAATTAACTTTATAGCTTGACCTTCCTGTTGGTGGGTGTATGTTGGCAGATGGTGGCTATCTAATGAATCAGACTGAGCTAGAGTTTCACTCTATGTCCTTAAGATAATTTTGTCCCATAATGGTGCTTACGGTCAGTATAACGATTGTCTCCCAGGATACAACAGTCTCCTTTTGATGTAAGCAGCACTACAATTCACAAAAATATCAAACCAAGAATGCTACTCTCTTTTCAATGCACTATTGCTATACTACCCTTAGGAAAGTATGCAAATGCCTAAGAGAGGAGAAGACTAGAATTGATTCAGATTGAACTCAATTCGGAATGGCTTGGGATGAATGAAATGCTTAGGTCTAGAGTCCTATTTATAGGTTTTAGGTACCCTTTGGAAGCAACCCTACGGATTTAATTTAATTTAAATTCTAAAATCAAAGGATGTGAGGGTTAAGGGCTTATCACCCTTGATATGCCCTTTAGACATTGTGATCTTCAGATCAGGCGATCGGATAAGCCTTTTCATGGTTGATCTGAAGATCAGCTGATTAGATAAGCCTATCCTTATCCTGATAAGCCTTTTCATCATCGTGATCTGATGATCACGTTATCAGATAGGCGGTTGCATGTCTTTGATTGCCTTTTCATGATCGGACCATTGACTTATCTCTAACCGATGATCGAACGGGTGCCTTATCACCAACCGACGATCGGACGGATTCCTTATCACCAACGTCCTGTTGACTGTCAACCACGGTCCTGTGCAAAGTGCGCCTACAAAACGCCATTGCGCCCTTCGCACACGCGCGTGCCCTCAAGCTCTCCACTTATGGTGAGCCTAAGGAACTTAAGCTTCAAAGAAGTGGTATCCATATAAATGAGCCTTCCTTTCTTGTTCTTTTCGATATGGGACTAAATGTCCCTGCAATTTCTCATTCACACACTAAAGGGCGGTGATGGGCTTTCAAGGCCCATTAGGGTATTTAGGCGTATTTTGGCCCATTACCCAACAATCCCCCACATGAATGGAAATTGGACTTAGATCAATGATCATCA
The DNA here is from genome assembly GCA_900491605.1 of Calamus simplicifolius. NCBI lineage: Eukaryota > Viridiplantae > Streptophyta > Magnoliopsida > Arecales > Arecaceae > Calamus > Calamus simplicifolius. The sequence goes on along the minus strand of UESW01004176.1, from coordinate 423,095 downwards.
AAGATCAGCAAAGGCAAACCCCCACATAAAAGGATTTTAATGCAAATGAATATGCAGACACACTAAAGAGAGTATAATGGGATGAAGTTGTATCGGGATAGGTAGCTTGTGGCTTTGAACCTTCCTTAGTGAGTTGTTATCGAGTTTACTTGCTAAAAGGTGAACATGATTCTTGAACCTTTCAGCGTTTTGTGTAAACTAAGACAATAACAATCACGCAACTTCTTCCCGAGCATTCTTTTGGTTCTCATGGTTGTGTTCATTTTGGCCCCGAACAACTCCTGGTCTCATGAGTGCTTCAGAGAATTAAACCTTAAAATTCTTATAAAATTGGCCCAGTTCACACTCACATAGGTGATTCTTATTAAGAGTATCCTGCTATACCCCACATGAATGTTCATGTCATAAGAATCATTAAAAGCAATGCTTATCCTAATACCTTTAGCAGGTAGCACCAATTATCATAGGAATGAGTAGGATTGTACATCCTTAGTGCTATCAAGTCTCTTCATAATTTAGTTGTCCCTTTTGAACCTAGATCTTGGGATCTCCAGTCAGCTAGGTTGGGTATCCACTATGAAGATTTTTCAGTTATAGGTTTTAAACCCATTCCCCTCGATAAACAGTTTACTTGATCTCTTGGTAACCCCTTTGTTAATGGATCCGCTAGGTTTTTCTTTGACTGAACATAGTCAATAGAAATTACACCAATTTCAAGTAACTGCTTAATGGTATTATGTCTGTGACGTATATGTCTAGACTTACCATTATACATTTTATTCTGTGCTATGCAAATTGCCGATTGACTATCACAATGTATGCATATTGCAGACACAGGCTTTGACCAACATGGAATATCTTCTAAAAGGTTTCGAAGCCATTCTGCTTCTTCAGCTGCCTTTTCTAAGGCAATAAACTCAGATTTCATAGTGGATCGAGCTATACATGTTTGCTTAGAAGATTTCCATGACACAGCACCTCCTCCTAAGGTGAATACATATCCACTTGTGGATTTTGTATCTTCTGTGTTAGATATCCAATTTGCATCACTGTATCCTTCTAGTACAGCTGGATATCTTGAATAATGTAATCCATAACTTAGGGTATATCGCAGATATCTTAATACCCTTATTAAAGCTGTCCAATGATTTGGACCTGGATTACTTGTAAATCTACTCAACTTATTGACAGCATATGCTATGTCAGGACGAGTGCAATTCATAACATACATTAAACTGCCAATTATACGTAAGAATTTCCAATTGAGATATGGGTTCTCCAGTATACTTAGCCAAATGTAGATTAACATCTACAGGTGTTTTCACCGGGCTAGTATCATACTTTTTACTTATTTAATATTTTCTCAATATAATGAGATTGAGATAATATTATTTCTTCAGATGTTCTAGTGATTCGAATCCCTAGTATAACATCTGCAACACCCATATTTTTCATATCAAAATGTTTGATTAACATTTTCTTTGTCTGTTTAATCATTTCTATATTACTACCAATGATTAACATGTCATCTACATATAAGCAGATTATCACATACCCTTCAGGCAGGGTTTTGGCATATATACATTTGTCACATTCATTTATTTTGAATCCATTTGATAACATAACATTATCAAATTTTATATGCCATTGCTTAGGTGCTTGCTTTAATCCATATAAGGATTTAACAAGTCTACACACCTTCTTTTCTTGTCCTGGAACAATAAATCCCTCAGGTTGTTCCATGTATATTTCTTCATCTAATTCACCATTCAGAAAAGTAGTTTTAACATCCATTTGATGAATTTCAAGATTGTTAATGGCTGCAAAAGCGATTAACATTCTTATAGATGTTATTCTACTTACTGGTGAATAGGTATCAAAGAAGTCTATACCTTCTTTTTGTTTGAAGCCCTTAGCCACTAATCTGGCTTTATACTGTCAATTGATCCATCAGCCTTTAGCTTTTTCTTAAAGATCCACTTGCACCCTAAAGGTTTCATGCCAGATGGTAAGTCTACCAACTCCCAGGTATGATTATGCATGATGGACTCAATTTCATTATTGACAGCTTCTTTCCAAAAGGGTGCTTCTGATTAGACATTGCCTCCTTGAATGTCTGAGGTTCATCTTGTAACATATAAGTTACATAATCAGGACCAAAAGACTTTGCAACTCTTGGTCTCTTACTGCGTCTGGGTTCATCTTCAGGATATTCTTCCTGATGACTACTACTAGCAGTATTGTCACCATAAGTTCTTTTATTTGAACTTATTTCTAATTTTCTTTTACTTGGAAATATATCTTCAAAGAATGTTGCATTCCTTGATTCCATGATTGTATTTTTCTGTATATCAGTTATATCTGATTTATACACAAGAAAGCGATAAGCACTACTATTATGTGCATAACCAATAAATATACAATCAACAGTTTTAGGTCCTATTTTGACCTTTTTGGGGTCCAAAATAGCTACTTTAGCTAGACACCCCACACTCTTAAGTAATTGTAAGAAGGCTTCTTTCCTTTCCATAACTCATATGGAGTAATTTCTTCTTCTTAAGAGGTATCTTATTAAGAATATGATTTGCTAAGAGAATTGCTTCTCCCCATAAATTCTGTGGTGTACCAGAATTTATTAACATAGCATTCATCTTTTCTTTTAATGTACGGTTGTTACGTTCCACAATTCCATTAGATTGAGGGAATAAGGAGTAGTAGTTTGATGAATAATGTCATGCTCTTGACAGAATTCGTCAAAAGGTACATTGCATTCATCACCTCTATCACTCCTTATGGCCTTAATCTTTTTTCCAAGTTGATTTTCAACTTCATTCTTATAACATTTAAACATTTCTAAGGCCTCATCCTTAGACTTTAGTAGATACACATAGCAGTATCTAGTTGAATCATCAATAAATGTTATAAAATACTTTTTACCTCCTCTAGTTTGAACTGACTTTAAGTCACATAGATCACTGTGAATTAAGTCAAGAGGTTTAGTATTTCTTTCAACTGATGGAAATGGTGTTTTTGCTAACTTAGCTTCAACACACACTTCACACTTGTAATGTGGATCGATTTCATGATTAGGTAATAATTCTAATTTCATTAATTTTCGTAATGAATTAAAATTCACATGTCCTAATCTATCATGCCATAGACAAGAAGAGTCAACCATATAAGCAGAAGAAGAAGCTTTATTTATTTCAAGGTTTCTGTGTACAGTCATTATATTCACCTTGAATAATCCATTATTCAAGTAACCCCTACCAATAAATATCCCCCCTTAGTGAGTACAAATTTATCAGACTCAAAGACCATCCTAAAGCCATGTTTGCTTAGGAGGGAGCCTGATATAAGATTCTTCCGGATGTCAGGGACATGTAGCACATCATTCAGAAGAAGCTCCTTGCCAGATGTCATCTTCATAACGATGCGGCCAAGTCCTTCTATCTTGGATGTAGCGGAGTTACCCATGACCAAATTTCTACCATTGATAGGAGTATATGATGAGAACATACTCTTATTAGAGCAGACATGTCTGGTAGCTCCAGTGTCGATGTACCATTCATTTGCTTTGTCAACCATGTTTGCTTCAAATACAACAGCTGACAACATCATCTCGGATACCTCTTTGGATAGGGTTTCAGTAATGTTGACCTCTTTCCTTTCTTTATCCTTGAAATGGCAGTCCTTGGATTTGTGTCCTTGCTTTCCACAAACAAAGCACTTTCCCTTGAATTTATATTTCTTAGGATTGCCCTTCTTCTGTTTAAAGCCTTCGCCTGGAAACTTGTGTTTCTTTCTTCCTTCTATGAGGTTGGCCTTTGGCTCAGCAGGTTGTTCTCCTGTCTTCTTGTCTTGGCTCTTATTGTCTTCCTCGATCCTCAGGCGGACAATTAGGTCTTCAAGTCCCATCTCCTTCCGCTTATGCTTCAGGTAGTTCTTGAAGTCCTTCCATAGTGGTGGTAGCTTCTCTATGATAGCAGCTACCTAGAATAACTCACTGAGAGACATTTTCTATGCATGTATCTCATGCAGGATGATCTAGAGCTCTTGGACTTGCTCCATAACAGTTTTGTGGTCGACCATTTTGTAGTCTAGGAACCTTCCAACCATAAACTTCTTGTGTCCAGCATCCTCTTCTTGTACTTTTTATCCAGGGATGCCCATAACTCCTTGGCAGTAGCAATACTGTTGTACACATTATACAGGGTATTGTCCAGACCATTCAGGATATAGTTCTTGCAAAGGAAGTCTGAGTGCTTCCATGCCTCCACCGCAGTAATGACTTGCTTGTCGGTTTCCCCTTCCTTCAGGACAGGCGGATCTTCATTCAGCACTCTGACCAGGTTCAGAGTTGTGAGGTAGAACAGCATCTTCTATTGCCACCTCTTGAAGTCCGTGCCAGAGAATTTCTCGATCTCTCGGCTTGAACTGATGTCGTCATAGTAGCCATCTGCAGCAGCATTTCGGTAGCAAGCAAATTGTCTTAAGATTGTTGGTGGGTGATTGTTGGCAGATGGTGGCTACCTAATGAATCAGACTGAGGCTAAAGTTTCACTCTATGTCCTTAAGATAATTTTCCCGCAATGGTGCTTACGGTCAGTATGACGATTGTCTCCTTTTTTGATGAAAGCAGCACTATAATTCATCAAAAATATCGAACCGAGAATGCTACTCTCTTTTCAATGCACTATTGCTATACTACCCTTAGGAAAGTATGCAAATGCCTAAGAGAGAGAAGACTAGAATTGATTCAGATTGAACTCAATTCGGAATGGCTTGGGATGAATGAAAGCTTAGGTCTATGGTCCTATTTATAGGTTTTAGGTACCCTTTGGAAGCAACCCTACGAATTTAATTTAATTTAAATTCTAAAATCAAAGGATGTGAGGGTTAAGGGCTTATCACCCTTGATATGCCCTTTAGACATTGATCTTCAGATCAGGCGATCAGATAAGCCTTTTCATGGCTGTGATCTGAAGATCAACCGATCAAATAAGCCTATCCTTATGATAAGCCTTTTCATCATCGTGATCTGATGATCACGTTATCAGATAGGCAGTTGCATGACTTCGCACACGCGCGTGCGTGAGGGTGATGTGTAAGGAACTTAAGCTTCAAAGAAGTGGTTTCCATATAAGTGAACCTTCCTTTCTTGTTCTTTCCGATATGGGACTAAATGTCATCGCAATTTCTCATTCACACACTAAAGGACGGTGATGGGCTTTCAGGGCCCATTAGGGTATTTAGGCGTATTTTGGCCCATTACCCAACACTTCCTATATTCACATGTAAGACTTTTGGGATGGTGCCACCACATTGTGAAGAGCTAACTAAGTGGAGAGGCTTAAAATCTATTATTAAGATTTTTGTCCTATAGATGAAGAGTCTAGATGAAAAGGTAAGAGCTTTTAAAATTCGTGTAAATGATGATAGCTAAAGGAATTCTAAAATGCTTTGTTTACCATGCTTTTTTACGCGGATGGTATCATAAATAATGAAAAGTTTAAGGATAAAAAAGTATTAAGTGATCACTTGAAAGCATTGAATGATGGCGTTAAACAAGCAGAATTGAACAGTGGTTTCTAAAAAAATATTAAAAAGCATAGTAGGTGAACTCTCCCTAGAATGATGGAAAGATCTCCGAAAGCAAAAAAGTAAGAAGGTTAAAAACTAGTTAAAAGGACAAAAGAGAGATGGATGATAGGTAACAGACATGACCAATAATGACTTTAGCAGAATCTTAAAAGTCCATTTTGTAACATTTGAAGATATGATTGACATAATCTTAGAAATCTGATTCGTGACATCTAGAGATAAGCCTGAAACAAAGACTGTTAACTAGGAGGTTACACAAAAATGATTTATTTGGTTAAGGTGATAGGTCGAAACAAGGTAATAATAGCTTGTTAATCTCATTTAAGAATTGCATTATTCATGCTTTTAGAAAGCCAAGGGTCTTGACCATTAATTGAAATGAAACAAAAGAAAAGATATATAAGAGTTAAAAAATGAAGGATAAATTTATGTTGGATCATCAGTAAACTGGACTTTAGAGTTCAGTTTTCATTGACCGGCAATATAACATCTAACCAATCAAACCAATTTTCTTTAATTTTTGATGAGATAATAGTTATGTGCATATAAACAGTTGTCTTCTCATTGGATGCAGTTATTTTTTCATTACACATAAATATTTTTTTTACCATACAATTATCTTTTCAATATATACAGTTATCTTCTTTTTATACATAATAAATATAATGAATATGCATACAGTTATCATTCAATGAAAAGAATAAAAAATTTAAAAATTTTGATATTGTGGACCGGTTGTTAAGTGACTGATTAATAAGAGTTAAATGTTAAAATATGAAGATTGTTGGACATTAATTAAACCAAAAATAAAAAAATAAAATAATATAGACCAATTGAAGGAGCCGTAAACAGGAACATACCTTGTTTCGCTAGTAGTAAAGCAGCGGATCGTCGGTCGTCGGGGGTTACCAGATTTTTCAGTGCATCGGTGAAGGAAAAGGAAGAAGGGAAGCCTGTCTTCGTAAACCCTTATCTCACAAAAAACACCTTAGATCTACTCTTATAGATATGAAGAGTCCCTGGAATCCTCTCATGAGACTCTTGGAATTCTGTGTGGGCGCTGTCTAGGCACCCAGGCCAACAGGGAGAGTGACGCAAGAAGATATGTTGTTGCATGACATGGTTAGAGTTCATTATAAAAATGGGCGAAGATGGATTTAACCATGGATAAATATAAAAATGGTTAAGTAGGTGGTGTGAGGCTAATACATGATAGCGAAAAGAAAATGAATTCATAGAATGACTAAATAAGTGACATTAAGAACCATGTCGAAGCTAACTGATAGTTTAGGTAGTTTAATTTCATAATCCCAATTTATTTAAGTTGGATTATGGGTCATGATGCCTCTCATTTCATTGAGGTGATCGAATATCTCACGCAAAGAAGCTATGTGGCTGTGGAGCATTCAGCTGCTTCAGAGAAGAAACTCACTGGGGAGCCAAGAAATCACTGGTTCCAGGTTTATGACTGTAAATATACTCAAAAGGAAAAAATCTTGAATGCTGCCTTTAATTCATCTTGAGGTTTGAGAAGCCTTATTTTGAGTGTTATTAGCAGGGGAACTTCTTGGTTCAGAAAATAAGAGCTTGTTTCGAAGTGGGTAGATGAGAGCTGGGGTTCCCATCATCCATGTCAACATGCTGAGGTGGCTGCTTGCAGATCAATCAGCTGGCTCAGAAGAGTGGGAGGTTGATTGAGAGCTATTGGTTTCTGATTGGTCTCTGTTATCTGGAACTAACTAGCTGTGTTGCTTCAGTGATCCATGTAGCCAATTTTCAGGCCTTCTTGCTGTATATCAGTTCCAGAGGATTCTGATGATGCCTTTGCTGATTACTCCTTTCTTGGAATTCCCTGTATGTTTCTTTGCTGCATGCACAAAATGGTTTCCAATCCATATTAAATGCTCTTCCAGGATGGGGGTTGAGCTATTTCTACATTGGTGCTCATCTCCATCCTCTCTCTCTCTCTCTCTCTCTCTCTCCATATAGAATGATAAATTTTCATCTTGCTCCACATGCCCTAAATAACATATATAATTTTTTAAATAAAAATTATAAAATTAATAATAATGCTGAAATTTTTTGCTAAACATGTTAATAAATTTATCATTTATCTTTTAAATTTGTACATATTATAGAAATAATTAAAGTTTAAATTAAACTAAAAATAAATATTATATAAATATATAAGTTACTAATGAGACCGGAACAAAGTAGGTTAAGGTTGTATTTATTTGTATCTTCATCCTATTTTCTTCGGCAAGAACAAAGATAATTTTTGTTTCCATTCTCATCCTCACAAAAGTAAAGAATTTCCATCCCATTCAAGATGGGACATGGTGGATCTTATTTTATGTGTTAAAATTGCCATCCAAAACATTAAGCATAGTAGACAATCATTGTTTGAACTTCTATCTGTAACTCCTTTTGGGGTTGTTTGATGTAAGATAATACTTATGAATAAGATATTTAGGGTCTCTTTGGATTGGAATGAATGAAGGGAAGGAGAAGGAAATGGAGGAAAAAAGTCATAAGTTATTTTATTTGGAAGGAGGATTAAAGAGAGGAGGGAAAGAGAACGAGAGTAACTGGTTCCCCCTCTTTTTCCCTCAACAAGGATAAATTTCTTAACCCCCAAATAGGAGGGTAAGCTGGGGAAGGGAAAAAAGGTTTAAGTCATATTTTTTCAGAAGACCAAAATATTCCTTCATTTTCTATTGTTTATTCTTTTATTCTCACTGTTTATTCCCTATTCTCAAGGTTATAATTGTCACATAACTCTTTCCCTTCTTTTCTTCCCTCTCTATCCAAAGAAGATAATTGATATTGCATTTCCTTCCCCTTCCATCCTTTCCAAACAAGAGAAGAATAACAACTTTTCCTTTCCCTTCCTTTCCCTTCCATCCCTTTGCTTCTTTTTTACTCCCCCCTTTCTTTCCCTCTAAATATCCAAACATAGCTTAAGGTAGTGGAGGCGCTTGCCTCCCTTTATCGCTTCCATGTCCAACTGTAAACACCCCTCTCCCTCCTTCAAACCTAGGAAAGACAACAGGGTAGGGCAAGGGTCGGGAGCCACTCTCCATCGCCGTTCTCACCATTATTTTAGCCCTCCATCTCCATCTTCATCCCTGCCAATGGAGTCAGAAATTTTTTCATCCTTGTCCCCTATAAGGATTCCCATATCCAGCTATCTTATTTTTAATAAATTTTTTTTTTATTTTTACAAAAATCCTGATCCCACTAGCCTTTAACCCCATTTTTAATATTAAAATATTTTTTAATATTTGATTCTCACTCTAGTATAAAATAAAATAAAGTATTAAGTTACATATAATAAATAAAATAAATTTACTATAATTATAAATTTTATGAACTAATTTATAAAAAAAATATTAAATTATAATATCAAAGAGCACAATGACATAAATTTGTGATCTTAAGCTATTTTATAAGAAACAAATATATCCAATTATAAGACTTAATAAATATAAAGGAGGTAAGCGTATGTAATCTTAAGATATTTTAGTAATATATATGGGATTATATTTAGGATACTAAAATAATATAATGACATTTGAGTAATATAAAATATGAGGATTCATGGGATGAGGAGTATCCTTTTCATTCCTTTTCATCCTATTCATCCTCATCTATAAGGATAGAATTTTTTCTATCTCCATCTTTATGGGATGAAAAATTCTTCCATTCTCACCGTATTCGGGGGCAGTCTTTACGAAGATGATAAAAGAAAAAAGAAAAAAATCACCATCCCCACCAAAACTCTCTTTGTAAGAAAATGAAAAAAAATTATTATCCCCACCTAAATCCCTCTCTAACGCGTGAACCACTGCCTTTTACTTAATTTTTTGCCTGATGCTTGTATATACGTTTCTTCATGCTTAATCCATTGTGTATGTGAAGCTGGTTCACTTGATTAATGGAAAAGGATATTGAATTTAGGATCGCTGTGTTTTTACTTCGGTTTTTGAGTCGTTTAATCCAGTACTTTTTTTTTGATAAAGACGGGCGATCACACTAGTCTAGTATGAGTCACCCAGATACATCAGATTGCAAAATTTGTAACAACACAGGGGGACATGGTTCACCCATTGTCCAAATCCTATATCCAACGTGCTGAGCCACGACCGTCGCTACCCAGTCAGCTGCCGTGTTGGCTTCATGGAAAACATGACGAATCTGGGCAGTAGCCACCTCCTGAAGCATGGTCCAAATATCTCTCAAGATTGGATTGGTGGATACATCAGGAGCACTCTCTTTCCGCATCCACTGTATGATAGTCATAGAGTCTCCCTCAATAACAAGCCTCTGAGCTCGAAGAGTTTGCAATGCATAAGATATACCAGCCCATGCAGCGCAAAGCTAGACATGGAACAGAGAAGTCCAGAGAGCCAAATCCACCTGCCGCAATCATATTGCCCTGTGGACCGCGTATGATGAAGGCCAACCAGCTAGTCTGCCGCGAACACTCCCATCAAAGTTGATTTTAACAAACCCTGAAGGAGGGGGCTCCTAGGAAATAAATATCGTACGACGGTTCACTGCCGTAGCAGCAGGAGAACCCCAGAGGCCAGAGGTGTCAAAACCAACTGTATGAAGAGCACAGGAACAATCCGCGGACAATGATCTGATTTTCCTCATAAGCTGATGTGAAGAAATACAGTACTTTCAATAGCTGCGGTTGATGAAAGTTGCTGTCCAAATCCCTCAGTTGATCATGGAAATAACCATAGAACTAGCATCCCATGTGTTCCCATATATCAAATCTCATAGTTTTATGGGTAAACTTCTCATGAAACATTTGATAACTACTAAGTATGATGATAAAGCAAGGCCCTAATGAGGCAGAATGGAGCTAAAACCTTATTTCTATCTCTATTAAAGAAAATAATATTCTTCTCATCCTATCCCTAAAAATAAAGATTTTTCTCACCCCATTTTTATCCTGTGTAAGAAATGATAAATTTTTATCACCATCTTGATCCCATTGGATCCTCATCTCCTCCTTATCAGGCATCACTCCTAATAATATATAAATTTAAATTAAAAATTATAAAATTAAAAATATAATTGAAATTTTTTTCTTTTCTTAAGCATATTAATAAATTTAACATTTATTTTTAAATTTATTTTTATTAGTAAAAATATATAAATATATATTATATTTAAATATAAAGCCAATCGAATAAAGTGAGGCGAATAAGATGCATTTTTTTTTTCAATCCCTATCAATGGAAACAAAAATAATTCATCCTTATCCCCTCAAAATCTAAGAAGATTTGAAATCTAAATCCCAAACAGGGTTTGGTTGGTCTCCAATTTACTAATTGAAATTGTCATCCATATGGTCATTAAAAACCCCATAAATGTCCAAAAATAGTTGTAGTTTGCCGGCACTTAAGGCAGATGGTTCTTTCCTGCAACCAAGGCACACCCTCTTGTAGGTCAAGAGAGAGGAAAAGTCTTCGTGCACCATCTTCGATGCACGAAAGCATGCACCAGATGCACTCATTGGCCACGCGCTTGTGCGGACATGCATGCCACAGCCCAATGGCATGCATGCCCGTATGGGTGCATGGCCAATTGTCGTGCTCGATGCACGCTTTTATGCACCAAAGGCGATGCACAAAAACGTTTCCAAGGAAGAACCTGTTGGCAAGATACTAACGCTGCTGAAGCCCAGACTGTTCATAGTCCATGATCAAATTCACTCCAAGTTCGATTAACTTCTTGAGACTTGCACTTTCCAACCAACATAATTCAATAGTGTTCTCCTCCTAGACCTCCAAAATTTTCAACAAAATATCTTATTTTGTGAATCCTATTTGCTAATTTAACACTTTAATAGAAAACACACTCTTTTTTAACAAGAAAAAAAAAAACCATGCATTGTTGTTATAAAATGTTCTAAATATGCTTCAAAACATAAATCTAAGCTAATTTGCAATATAGATTCATGAAAATAATTTGACTTGCCCGTGGCATACATCTTGCACATGTTTAGTTGTAATTCCTACAATATCTCCTTAAATTATGCAATCAAAGACATGCATTAAGGCATGGACGCACATCAAAGGAGCAAGATAGCCAAGTTGCTTTACGGAATCAAATTCATAAATGTCGGATGATACATGGTAAAAAGTTTTTGCATAAATCGACTGATATGAATAAACAGTGAAGCTCATCTTTGGGTTATGGTTAAACCTATATGAGCCCAATAATGCCTTGTCGGGCAACCACATCAACATTTCTATCCAAATCTCGAATCTGAGCCGATCGACCTTCGCCTTTTTTCACTGAGTCTCACCTTCAAATTAGGATGATCGAATCTTAATAATTGGGAGTCTCCCAACCAACTATTCCTCAACCGACTATTTCTTTTGCCCAAATGGAAACAGGAGATGGATATAGCTATATATCAAAATCGGTCTTATCCTTCTTCCAATTCCATAATTGCATCCAAAAAATCAGATATTAGCATACCACCTCTGCTGCCTTTAATCAAAAGATCTTAGGACCTCTTAGGTACTAAAAAAAAAAAACCTTTATGCATGCCATTACACTCGAGACCTCTTCTGGAGAATTTTCTTTTCTTCAACTCTTTTTCATATTATTTGTGGTAAGGATCTTCACTGACTTAGCTTGAGCATCGGGGGGTTTTTAGTAAAGATCATCTACCTTAATTTTTTGCTTAAGAATGCTATTTTGCATGCCCATGAGGATGAAAGAACGCTATTTATAGGCTCCCATGTGTGCCATCGTTCCGCTCCCACGTTAAAAAACAAAAATCCACAGCAACACTAGGTAATGCTGAAACTCCTTGTTTCATGCATGCCAACAATTAGAGAATTTCTATTTGCACCGCTCGGATTGCCCAGTACACCCCCCCCCCATAATTTTTTTTAACTCTTTGCACCCCTCAAATTACTCTCTGCACCCTCCTCTAAAAATTGATATTCCTAAGCTACCCCTTCGTGCACCCCCCACTCCCTCCTCCCAAATCATTATGCACACCCCTCCTCAATGCATCGCCCGATCCATTCTTCCCCCTCTCCCTGCTCCTTTCCTAGCACCGGCAGAGCCTCGTCCTGGCGATCTTCTTCCCCGGCACCGAGCGGCACCTCGTCACCGACAGTAACTAGCGGTGGAAGGTTTCCTAAACCCACTACCTCTGCCTTCCTCGGCTCCGCGCCCCCTCCCTCCCCTCCGACCTCCTCCTCGCCTTCCTTGCCTCGTCTCCGCCCCCTCCATCCCTCCCTTCGGTCCCTTTCATCCCCTTCGCCCCTCTCCGGCAAAGGCTTGGGTCAAGCATGGGTCGAGTCAGGGCCGAATATAGTGATATCTGTTAGGCCCATTAGGCCGAACAGAGATTCTCTGTTCATGCCACTAGGGCTGAATAGAAATAATATGTTCGGCCCATCAAGGCCAAATAGAGATCAATCTGTTTGGCCTAATAGGCCAAATAGAGTGTTCTCTGTTCTCTATTCAGGACACATATAGCAGCCTCCATCTGGAGGCAACATGTATTGTTTGTTTGTTATTGTAGTATATTTTCTTTAATGCATTATTACGATGCTGTTATATAATTTATTCATGTTATCCATTTATATTTTACAGGAATGAGCCCCACTGAAGTACATGAACCATGCTGCCAAGGTAGGTGAGTGGCAGTGGTGGGCATCGGGCAATCAATAGGAGGTTCAGAGCATTAGTTCAGCAGTCGGACCTGGTTAAACTAGTGCACTGCTCTTATCGGTTCGTCAATAAGATTCTTGTTTCGGGCTTCGTAGAGAGAATGGCAGCCCGAGACGAACACCTTCCATCTTTCCTTTGGCGAGATGACGATCACATTGGATGACGTTGCCGCAATATTAGGGATTAGTGTCATAGGTGCCTCGATGTCACTGTCGTGTGATAGGATGAGTGATCGGGATGCTGAAGACCTACTAGTAGAGCTGTTGGGTGTGTCATAGGTAGACGCGCATCAGAAGATGCTATCAGTACATGGTCAGCTTGTGAGGTTAGAGTGGCTAAAGAGTTATTTTCATGCTGTATCTGATAGAGATAGCCACCATGGGATAGAGTGTGCAGTGCGAGGGTATTTCCTATTTTTATTAGGGTGCACACTCTTTGTTGATAAGAGTGGGACGAGGGTGCCTATAGCTTATCTTTCTCTACTTCGGGATCTGGATAGGGTGAGCACATATGCCTAGAGTGCTAGTGCCTTGGCTCATTTATATCGGCAGTTGGGGATTGCATTTAGAGCATCCGTTAGACAGATTAGTAGATATATGACGCTGCTCCAGGCATGGATTTATGAGCGTTTTTCATTTCTTACTCCTCATCAAGCACTAGATTATACTGTTGCTAAGCCCTGCATGCATCGATGGATTTTTGGCAGTCCACCATGCCCTGATACACACCAGCACGATACTCCATGTTTCTTACCTTCTTCCTCGGTTGCCTCTTTTGCACTAGAGTTAGTGGGGTGCTCGTACCAGGTGAGTAACTATACTGTCCAGAGAAAATCAACCCAAAGGCAGAAGGATCACGGTGAGTAGATGTATCAATCTTCAATGAAGTGCGGCCACATGAACCGATCATCCTTTTTGCAGGTTCTTCAAGAGAAGTACTATATGGGCTTGCAATCTCTCTCAATTTCCTTAACATCTGTAATTTAGAAGCCCCATCTAACTGCTTGAATTTCTTAGCAATTATATCAAACTCTGGTTCACAGCTCAGCCTCATAATTTGCACATTTGAAGCAGGCACCATATCAAGTTTTCTCTAATGAGGATTTATGCAGTCGAAGGAAATAGGCCGACCTTCCATTCTGTACCTCACAATCTCATGAGCACATGATAATCCATGTGTGCGTCGAATAGCACACCCACAAACTGATTCATCAATCCCAACTGAATTGGTTCGGTTCGCTTGGGCAAGGATATAATTTAATGTAGTTATAAATATAAAACCTCGCAGTTTTTTGAATTCAGCAGGCTTGAAGTTGTGTTGCACGACTGTCAAACTCTTTTCAAATGAGGCTTTGATGTCACTGTGCTGCAACTCAATCAAACTATGAATTTTTGTCCAAGATGACTCGAAAGTCCCTTGGCTTGATCCACGCTATCTTTTAAGCCTTGCATGTGCACTTTCAGCCCTAGTAAAGTAAATATAATTAAATAAAAGTTAGATAACAAATACATAATTAAATTATAAATTTCTAAACTTAATCAATTTCTTGTGATAGCTATTAGTTGTCACATTCTCGTAGTGCCTACGTGCGTTCGTCCACGCTGCAATAAATCTTTCCTTGAACTTGCGCAGCCAAGTATCTGATACATACCGTAAAGCATTTGGATAGGTACTAAACTCTCTCTGGAGTGCACTCCAACGATTGTTATACTCGTCTTCTATGGTTGACAACACTAGTATATTCCAACTCATTATAAACTTATTCCATTTCTCCTTTGTTTCAAATAATTTTTTGCACTGGGCCAAAACATTCCTACTAATATGTCATCTACATAACAAATGTGTTGCCGTAGGAAATACCTTTTGAATTGCATTCAATAGAGCCAAGTCTCGATATGTGACTATCACCTCAGGCAGAACATCAGTGTCCATGACGCTGCGCAATTTTTCTAATGCCCATGTATAGTTATCTTCCCGCTCAGAGTCCATGTATGTAAAAGCAATAGAAAATGTGAGGTTAGTTGATGTCACCCCCATAATCTCTAAGAAAAGAAGACAATATCTATTCGTCTTGTAAGTGCAATCCATTATCAAAACACGAGGAAATGCACGTAACAAATATATGCTGCTAGGGTGAGCCCAAAACAAGTCACGCATAATATCAGACTTAATGCAATTTTTATGCCACTCAATGTACTTATACTCGAATAATTTATCCAGAAGATGTTGCATATGAGATCTCTCAGCTTTTTCCACAACCTTCCACCTTTGCCATGCATTGTAGATCGTCTTCATGCACGTAACATTGAGGGCATCCCTTTGCTTCAATGTGGACAATATGGCCTTTGGCTGAACCAAAGTCTTCGACATATCCACTAACAATAAAGTCTCCTGCTTCGATAATCGTCCAGCATATGAGTGCCCCTCAAGATGTTTCACAGCTGGATGATTGCGCAATCCACAAATGACCATTAACATCAAATCATCTATAGTATCCAATTTCTTCCCTCTTAATGCAAAAGGACATCCATACTTCTTAGTGCCTCTGGCCCTGGTCTTTGATCCCTTTTTCTTTATGCTTTTACTTCTGCAGGTACCACTCATCTCACAAGCAAGTACAATTCTTGGTTTCTTACTATTAGTACCTGAATCAGAAGTTTTAATAATAACAATAAATCCATTCCTCCTCCTAGCTTTCCGACACCAATTATACAAGTCTTATCTACTCTTGAATATCTACACAATAAAAAGTTTTATGTCAGTAGACAATTTTACACATCGCTTGGGGTACTAATAAAATAATTGCAATCAAAATTATCAGACCTCGTAAGTTGTAATTCATTTGTGTAATCCATTACACATTCAGAGCCAATCATGCTGCCTTCGGTTGAAGCATCGCTCTACACGGTCAAAAAATAATCAATTTAAACCCTAAGACTAAACCCTAAACCCTACCCCCTTGTTCGGCCCTATACGGCCGAATAGAAGCCTTTGTTCGGCCGGAATGGGCTGGACAGAGGGTCCCTATTCGGCCCATATTGGCCGAACAAAAGCTCATTGTTCGGCCAACCAGGGCCGAACATAGGCCCTGTTTGGCCCTGTGTGGCCAAATAAGACGTGGACCGTGAAAAAAAATCGATACAAGTCAAAAAATGAACCTTTCTGTCCGTAGATCCTTCTCAAATTGCTAGTTGCTTGTCCATTGTTCAATTAAGAATTGAAATATCTTCAAACAAAGACTCAATGGATTGATAGAGCAATTCTTTTTTTCTATTCGTTTGGAGAGGGGGAGGAGAGAGGGGGAGGGTAGGTGGGTGTGCGGTGGAAGAGGAAGCTATTTTTGTTAAGGAATGTAGAGAGTAAAACTAGGAGTATTTTGATCCATTATTATAAGATAAAATTGAATTTTTATTTATTTATTTTTTTTTTTTTTGGGGGTAAGAAAGAGGTGCACAGAGCAAACGAACGGTGCAAATAGAAATTCCCCAGCAGCTCACCTCGCGCAAGTGGTGAGATTCATGAAAATTATGAGTGGATGGTTGGATCGATATCAAGTGGCCAAGCCAGCATTGAAGAACCCACCCAATTTCAACTTTTAAAATTCCTCTCAGTGTGGGTGCCACTAAACAACTCAACATTATCTACCTAATTTAAACGGTTGACAATCTAATCATTTCGTTCTTTTAGCTTTCTTCAAGCCACTATTTTAAGCTACGGTAGCATCCCGTAGTCAATCATTCAAGAACGTTTGTAACTTGAATGGAATCATTATAATAATATCAAATTATTAATAATTTTTATATTAAAATAATTTAATTTTTAATAATTAAAAATTATTTTAAATTATTAATCATAAAGTATTAAATTATTTTTGTTTAATTAACTTTTTTATTTTAAAAAGTAATTATTTAAAATATGTTTTACAAGCATCATGATAATTTATCATCATTTTATATTATTTATTACTATAATATTTAAATTAAATTTAAAAGATATAGTTCTGTCTATTAAAATATGGCCTTATTTTTCATTGGCTTCGGAGGTGACACAGTGGATGCTTGTGAGCCATTCCAGCGGCGTGGCCAACCAGACGCCATGCCGTCTCGCTCCCTGTTTCACCCTCATCCCATCAGAGAGATTTTGTGCTCCGAAGCTCGCTTTTTCTCCTGCTTCTCATTTATTTCTCCAACCTCGTTGTTCCTCTTTTGCCATGGCTTCGGCCTTCGGCCTCCGCGGGTCCCCTTTCTTCCCCGCCAACGCCCTCAGTTCCCGATTCAAAATCCGGCGGGAAAGAAGGGTGGCGGTTTTGGCGCGAAGCTCGAACGTGCAGGAGCCGCGCCTGACCATCGGCGGTCAACCCCCTTCGAAAGAAAAGAATCCCTTCCCAGGTGATCTTCTTCGCATGACTTTCTTTTTGATTAAAAGAAAAGCGTTCGTTTGGACTTCGTGATTTAGATCTATTGGAAATTGTTGGTTACGTTTGGAAGAGATCTTTTTAATTTCCAAAGCAGGTTTCAGTATTTGGAGTCTTTTATATATCTGTATCTGCTTTATTGCATTGTAAGAGCCTGAGATTAGAGCGAGTGGTTTTGGGCTTGGAATTGTTAGTTCCTGTGATGGAGATGGAAGCAGAGAAGAAGTTAACTCATTTGAAGTTGTGCAGCTGGGAGGAAGAAAACAATTATTTAATTAACCAGGACTATTGATGAATGGAATTGATTTTTTTTGCAGCGAAATTTGCTGTCACTTTTATACTTAATGATAATGAAAAGTTGATTACAGTGGTGATTGGGAATGCAACAAACCATTGATGTCAAGGGTTGGGGGAGGGGGAGTGAGGATGAACAAAATCGAATCCCTTGTCAAGGCTGCATCTGGCATACCTCCAACTTTTTTCTTTTTTGTACTTATTAAGATTTTAATAGCAGCAGCAGCAGCAGCAGCAGCATACAATCCATCAAATTACATGTTTACTTCTTCAATGACCATTGTACAGATGCAAGATTATAGGTTTATGGTGCAATGAAGATCAAGGGCAAGACTGTCTTTACCTGTACGTACTATTAATGTTAGATTGTGTTCCCAAGTCATACCATTCTATGGATGCAAAGCAAGTGTCAAGTTAGGAAACTTTTCAAACATTTCATTCGAGAGAGTTGCAAGCTGTTAAAATGTCATTTGTAAGGTGCCAAAATTTCCATCTACATGCACTCTTGTCTTCTTAGGAAGTGTCATGCCTTGTTGTTGTCCTCTTTTTTCCCTCAAGCAGAATTTCACTACTTGATGCACCTAAAAATAAAGTTCACATTATTTGCCGGGAGGAGAGATAGAATGAATAATTAATGAGAAGGTATTATTATTGGCTTCTTTAATGGTTTAAAATGAAAAACTAATTAGAAGGTATTGTTATTTGGTTCCTTTTATGGTTTAAAGGTATCTAAAACTACTAAATTTTAGTGGCATGTTTTCAAAAATGTAAAGATTATGATCAATGTCATGGTGTCTCAATCTACTTGGTCCATTGTGCATTTTGACACCTTAGTTTTATCAACAATATTCCAATTGGTGCTACTTGATTCATAGGTTGAAATGTCCAAAGCATCTGATTTTTTATATACCAAGCTGTTTTAACATTGTGGATTCACCATAACAAAGACAGTGCATCATGTATTTTGCATGCTAAGAATTTGCTCTCAATTTTTTATGGTAGGATTCTAGCTCAACTTATATACTTGGGAGGGTTCTAGTGTAACTCTCTCTCTCTCTCTCTCTCGTGCGCACGCTGCACTCTCTTAATTTATTACGCACAATTTTTGACTAGTTCTGATAATTTTCTTCCTTGCATTGAAATCAAATATTATCAGGGATGCAGGATGATGATTTTCTTCTGATAAATAGGGGACCTTAACTTTTGAATAATGACTCTTTATTGCATAAACTTCTTGTAATCTCACACACATTAACTTTTTACTGGGACAGGACTTTAGCAATTTAATTTGTCTAACTGTCGTTATATTGTCCAGGGAAGCCGGAAGCGGATGTTGTTGTCATTGGAAGTGGTATTGGTGGACTATGTTGTGCTGGGCTTTTAGCTAGATATGGGCAGAATGTCCTTGTGTTAGAAAGTCATGATCTCCCTGGAGGTGCTGCTCATTCATTTGAAATAAAGGGTTACAAATTTGACTCAGGTCCATCTTTGTTTTCCGGATTTCAGTCAAGAGGTCCCCAGGCTAATCCTCTTGCACAGGTGATCGGTGGATGGTGATTGAATATATCAATTATTGATAAAAAATCAAACAAAAATTTATCAAAGGACACTTCTGATCTAGCAACTGAATGGCTTGTAAAGCTTTCTCATTTGAATTTTAAAACAAAATTAGATGATGCAAATTTATTGATATGACCTATTTGACAAATTTTTTTCAAGTTATCATATATGCCAACAATATCCCCTTTTTTTCTTTTTATTTGAGAAGCATTTTTATGAATCTAGATTTTTGGGCATTGTTCAACTATTTTATTGATGTGCTTTCTTTCTTGCCCATCTCCAAACTCAAATGTTGTATGAATTGCATGTTCATTTTGTACCATCGTCTTTGCTAGGTTATTGCTGCTGGACATAGTTTCTGGATTCTGGCTTGCCTGATGAATCTATATCTTATCTTCCATTTAAAAATGATGTGTTTCTTATTAACCTTAGGTTCTTGATGCGATGGGTGAGTCTGTTCCATGTGCATTCTATGACTCATGGATGGTTTACCTACCTGAGGGCGAGTTCTTGTCACAAATAGGTCCCACAGAGTTTCTCAAGGTGAGTGTGTGATACTCAATGTTCTTCACCTCATTTCTTTTTTCAAAAGAGAAGTTCATCTAAAGCTTAACATTTTTCTCCCTGTTTTATGGTTATTTTTTCACCCTTCTATTGGCTGTAAACAAAATAGGATTGTGTGAGAAAACCCTAGTAACATTTATTCCTGATATAAGCTGCTCTGTAGAATAATGTAATTTATGTAATGATTGGTACAACAATTTTTCTTTGTGGCTGCTTCCAAGATTCAGGAATCATTTATTAGAAACACTGGTTCAGTCTACAATTGCAACATGTAGATCTTCATTTAGGACTGATGGATCGAATATGTCGGATAGTAGTATATCCATATTTGTATTCATATTTTTAACGGATACGAATACGAATATTAAACAGATATTAAAATTTATGTCAATATTTATTCTAAACGGATACGGATACAAATTGGATATCATATCCATATTTGTTATATACATATACTATGTACAGCGGAAGCATGCGGATCGTTTAACATGCATAAAATTATATTGTCATATCAAAAGATAAAACTATTATCATATAATTTTTTAAACATAAAAACATACCGATATATTGAAGTCTTGAAGGAGAGACGCATCCTACTACCGGATTCGAAGTTATGGAGAAAGAATCCCACGGTAGAGTTTACGGGCCAAGGTACTTCACAAAATACCTGCAAAATAAAATGAAATCAGAGCCTTCCTCACCTTTCTCAGGATCCATATCAAATTATGAGAGTGGGCTCACTCTTATTTTTCTATCTTTCTCACAACTCTGGCGCACATAAAATAAGAGAGAAAAGGAGGAGAGAAACTTTCTTTCGTTTTTCACCGTTCTTTGAAAGTTCACCTTATGCCATATTTATAGGCTCTAGGTCAATCAGAAAAATATATTTTTAAATTAATTTAATTTAGATAACCTTTATGTATTACAACCTATTTTGACCGCATGAGAATAATTCTCACATGTACGTCAACTCTTGATCATATCAAGAAAAAAAGTTATTTCTTATTTGCAACCAATTTACAAATAATATTTAAATCAAATATAATAATATCTAAATTATCAAATCTCATTTAATAATTTTAGATATTATTAATTTTAAATATCTAATAAATTTATTATTTTATTTTTAATATTTTCAATAATCACATTATCAAAAATATCAAAAATTAAAATTTCTCTCTCCATCAACTCATAATATGCGTCACTTACAAGAGCAAAATTCTCTTGTATGATGTTCCACAATAACATTTATGTGCAATGATTCATATCAATTATTATATGAACAATATGTCTAAATACATTTTTATTTTGTCCAATAACCAATTTATTGTACCAAAATGAATATGAAAAAAATAATCAATCAAATTGATTATTTATCTTCATAATAAACTCTTTATTATAAAGTTTCAATAAATTTTATTTAAAAAAATAAATAATTAATCATATTAATTATTTAATCCAAAAGTATTTGATGCGATTAACCTAAGACGGTGTGGGGACCATGGACCCATAATTTCAAGCTTCAATAAACTTGACTAAACTCAATTAAACTCTTTAATTATTTATTCAATTTATTAATCTCGAAGTTATTCCACTAAAAACTCGAGACTGCACTCTTGAAAATTATAGATTAATTTTACTCGAAAACTTGAGTCGTCCACTGATATAATTATTACATATAATTCAATCCTTCATAATTAGTTTATAATTAGAGCTAGGTGAAATAACCGTTATACCCCTCTAATTATCCCTTGTTCCTTAAGTACCATTGATTCACTAGTTAAACAATTAATTTATGATCGGATCATAAATTGCGCGCATAACTGTTTAGCTACATAATCTATACTTAAGGGAACTAATTTTAAGCTTCTTTTCAAAAGCTATGAATTCCATATCTTTAAATCACATTCCCAGTCCAATGTGTTACTAAATCTCCAAGATGTAAGTATTAGGCCCAACATCAAATGAGCTTTAACAAACAAATCAAAAGATCCAATAGCACAATCAAGGAGTCTGTGATTAAATCATGATTAAGATTGATTTACATATGATCATCTTGTGACATAAATTGAATTCTTTATAATGGTCTTAAATAATGATTCAAATTATGTCGGTCCAAGTCCTATATAATCTTATTATATATAATACCTCCACTAAGTGTCTCTACACAATAATCCGAATATGATTGTCACATTCATAATGTTCATGGACCGTATTAGTAATTAGCAATAGAAGATCCGTACTTCTATCAATCACGGACATGTTTAAATATATTAGCTATAATTTTAATCCTCTTATATACATTATACTAAAATTACAGCCTCATAATATATTTTGGATTTTCATATAAACATTCATCTTTCATATAAACAAGGTAATATTGAAGAAAAATGCTTTTTTTATTAATTCAAAAAATCAAAAGTATAAATACATCTGATTTCAAGGGCATTGTTCCTAACAGATGAAGCATCATCTGCTATACAAAAGAGATTACAGGTTTTCTTTTTTTTTTGGCTGTGTGTACATATTTGCATGCATGCATATGTAATGATTGTACGAGGAGTTTTATTGTGTCCACTTCCAAGATTTAGAAATAATTTATTGGAAAAATCTCGCTCAATCTACAATTGCTCCATTTAGATCTTCATATCATGCAAGAAATGGAAGCCTCATCTGCCATATAAAATAGATTATAGGTTTATTTTTC
Source organism: Calamus simplicifolius (assembly GCA_900491605.1). Classification (NCBI taxonomy): domain Eukaryota; kingdom Viridiplantae; phylum Streptophyta; class Magnoliopsida; order Arecales; family Arecaceae; genus Calamus; species Calamus simplicifolius. Next base: position 400,239 of record UESW01004176.1, on the reverse strand, counting down.
TCATGGTGTGTGTGTGTTTGTGCGTGTATGTGTGTGTATCTGTGTGTATATGTGCATGCATATAAGAAGGTTGTGTGTGGGTGTATTTTTGTGTATATGTGCACGATAAATATGATTTATCATGGTAGAATTTTACAAACACATCTTCTATCAAATAAAGCCATTGTTGAATAGCCCTTTCCATCTGAGATAATACCAACATGTTCAGTTAATCATACTAGGTAATTAAAGATGAATGTTGAACAAAATAAACGTGTTTTCCATAAATGGGAAATGGGGTTGCCAAGCCTACATAAAATGGTGTTAATTCAGACTTTTTCTAGTTTCTGAATGCAATATACTATGGCAGTATGGCCAATCAATTATATCTAAAATTTAGAAAGGGATGCAGAGTCCCTTGAGGTGTCTTAGCTTCACTGATTCTCTTAGCTTCCCATTCCTCCTGCAAGTATTAATGAGGTCTGTGAGTCTCATCTTGGGCCAATCATCAGTACATCCCTTTTGCCAGTAAACCCATTCCCCCAACACACACACACACACACACAAAACCCATACACCCATTTAATAAATGAAATCTGCTGTAAATATCTAGATTCATGGGATTATAGCCATCCATCAAGTTCTCCTGTACAAATCTACAATGTGCATTGCTTGTGCTGAAATCTAATGTCCATTAGAATTTTTCTTACTGTTGAATGTTAGTATCAAATTTAGGTTTATATTATTTAGCTTACAATGTCCAATGAAGTAAAAATAAGTAATTTGACATATAAATTTAAAGAATTGTCGTGGTAATAGTTTAGTACTAGTACAATAACCTAGATGAACTATGTGATCGTAGTGTTCTAATATTGTTAAATTTTAAATGTAGGAAACTGGATAATAAATGGAAGTTATTAAATGGGTTAAAATTTATATAAGCACAGATAAAATTTTATGAGAAATGTTAATTACTTGTTGAGTGCATCTATAACTGAAATTGTTATTCCCATTTCCAGAGTTTTCAAGAGAAGCATACTGCACATTTCTCTCTTTCTCTCTATTGCTCTCTTGCTCACACATGCATGTGCATATGTATGTACTTCAGTATGTGTTATTTATGCATAGAGCAGCCTGTTATACGTTGTTTATAAATCTAATTTTGGAAACAGGACTATAAACACTAGTTTTAGATGGAGACAAATGAACAAAGAGGCTATTAGGCTGTGAAGGTAAATTGCCATCTTGTTATATATCTAGCAATCCTTTAGGATGCCGGACCATAAAACCTTAAACAATCCACACAATGAAAAACAATGCATGCATATATAGCCATAAACGTAACAATAAAATATTGTAAATTTGGATTTTCAGAAAAAATTGGGAGCTAGCACGCATTGTTAGCTCATTTCATAGAATATATGGAGTATGGCCTAGAATGTATGGAGTATGGCCTGTAATACCAAAACATCCTAAAGTTCTTGAAACTGATTAAAATAGAACATATTTGATATATGGCAGCATAAACTAATACTATGGGTAGCTGTAAGTATTACTTAAATTCAAACCAGTTGTCTGTATTCTTTCTGATTGCTGCTTAATTTTATTATTTTGAATATCAAACAATAGAATGGAGTAACAATCTAACCAAAGTAAACTAATGCCTATGATATGTTCCCTAGTCAATTTATCAGCTTAATCTGGTGTGAGCTTCATGTCTGGTGTGAAGCATGGTGTTTTTCCCTTAAAAATTTTAGAAACTAACACAGAAGGCTTAATTATTTATTCAGTTCAATTATTCATATCCCATGAACTTAGCCTTATTGTGAAAGCAGATATTTCTGTGATTTAGAAAGTATGCTATAATTTCTTTTCCTGGGTGAAGCTTGCTGTGGTAAATTTCTTGTTGATATGATAAGTTTCACTTAACCATACTTGAATTTCTATAGTTTTACTCTTGGTAGATTATGTCATTAACATGCATTAATTTCTGTTTAGTGATTCTTACAGGACCTCGAGAAATATGTAGGTCTTGATGCTGTCCGTGAGTGGAAAAGGCTTCTTGTGAGTGTGAAAGGAGTTTTCTGAGTATATTAAATTTCTTTCCCTAACTGAATCTCTGATTATTTCTCATGGAGTTGTGGATTTCTACCTTATCTCTTGTTAATCTACTTTTTCTGATTATTTGAGTTCTATAGCTCCTACATTAATTGATATGCTAAGTTGTAACATACATAGATTTTTTGCATATCATGATCTTTGTAAATGATGTTAATTTCCCCGCTTACAAATATATGAGAACAATTTAGTAAATGATAAATTATTTCAATTAGCCTTATAAGGCATAATTTTAAATTCTCTCTCTCTCTTACATATACACAAGCATGCTTGCGCACACGTGCACACTTGCATGCATGATGTGCAACACAATAATTCATTTGCACCAACTTTTGAACATTTTCATGCAATGGATGCAGAGTGTTATCTTAGCTACAAAACCTTAACCCTCTCAATATGAAGCCAAAACAAATGCTCTTGGAAGTAAAATAACAACATTTTAATTACATTGCTTTCTATGGAAGAGCCTGTTAGCAACAACCGTATCCAGCAACAGTCATCAAAATGTGTAAAATTATAGATTGTTGCTCATAAATGCATATATTACACACATACAGTGGATACATATATATACACTCATATGTAAGTACTATTTACATAATTACATACATACAGTGGACGTATATATGCATGCTTGGATGTGTATATATATGTGTTGGTGTGTCTATATTTGTGTGGGCATGTGTGTATGTATGTGTATATGTACTATATACATATACATGTAAATATGTTCTCGTGTTATGATTGTCATGTTAAATTGTTTAATTTTGTCATTGCCTGGTTAAGAATGATGCTAGAACTGCATGAATCAAGTTTTGTAAATTTGATTTAACATTCTTTTGTTAATTGAATTTCAATTATCATGTTATCTTACAAATCTTGATATACCATACACATTTCAAATGAGAAACAAAATTAGTCAACAGGATGCAGTTCTGCCAATGTCCGCTGCTGCAACGACTCTTCCTCCTCTTTCTATTCGAGGGGATTGGGGTGTTCTCTCCACGGCAGCAGCTAGATATGCTCCGTCTTTATTGAAATCTTTCATCCAAATGGGTCCTCAAGGAGCTCTAAGTGCTACTAAGCTTTTGAGACCCTTCTCAGACATTATTGATTCATTGGAGCTGAAAGACCCTTTTATTCGTAATTGGGTGGACCTGTTGTGCTTTCTACTTGCAGGGGTCAAATCTAATGGGACACTCTCGGCGGAAATGGTAAACTCAATTCCACAGTTATATCTGTGGTCTCTTAGAACCTGTGTTGTTTTCTTCCCCAAGTTTTCATGTCATTGTCAGTGAGATTGTCATGCAAAAAACTTGGCTTTTACCAAAACTTTTGGGATTTAATGTGTCAACCTGAATTAGGTGTGATGAAGTGAAAGGAAAGATGGTGTGTAAAAGGTTCTGAAGTGGGAATGCCTGGGAAGCTTCTTCAAACAAAGATTTAAAGTAACATCATTTAACATAACTTCCAATTTTTAAGTGATTACCCTCAACATTCTAAATAAAATTAGTAGTTGTATCTTAATTAATATATGATGTGTAAGTTCAAAAATTGACAAAACAATAAGTTCTGATTGAGTTATTGCAAAAATTTGAATCAATAAGAAAATGTTAGTTGGAGATCAGTCTGAAGTGAGGATTGAAAACTGCTGGTGCTGGCCAGGAACCAGCATAGGGAATCCTTGCCCACCCCAATTTTGGCAAACCAGGATGAATAGTCCTGTATCACGCTGTATTAAGGCAACGATCCCTTATCACTGCATCAAGATATATTTACCTTGCACGGCATGATGCACCTTTTTTTCTTTATTATTTATTTTTTTCATTTGTACTTAGAAGTGCAGAGTGGAGGAAGCAGATTCATGTAGCGAACCCCATGTAGTTGGGAAAAAGGCTTAGATGAGTTGAGTTGAGTTGAGTTGAGTTTGTACTTAGAAGTACCAACCCCATTTCACCCTGCTATTGAGGTGCATAACGTAGCAGCTGGTGACTGCTATGGATTGGTACTTTGGTGTTTAAATCTTGGCCTGTAGTATGTGGAAGCAAGTGTGGATGTGATTGTGACCGAGTGGGGTGCATGTATCATTCGTAGAAGAAGATGGTCGCTAGTAAGTACAAATACAAGTCACTAGAAAACAAAAACAAAGGCATGAGCTATTGACTTTTGAGACCAAATATATCATGAACAATGTCTTTATGTTGATCAACAACAAAACTTGGAAGACAGTGGAATCAAAACTGTGGGTATGATTCTTGATGGTTATAGTTTTGACCCTTAGCGTTACTTTCATATTCTACGCAATTACATGATCCAATAAGCTGAAGAATTTGATGCCTTTTGCTTTAGACTGATCTGGGAATTCTTTTTTCACCTCTAATGCTGATTATCTTAGGATCAATGTTAAATTAAATCTTGTTCTGAGAAAGACCTTCATGATGCTAACAACAAATATTTGTACATAAAGTTTGAATAAGAGCCATGCTTTTCCTCTTGCAAACAACAACCTGGGTTGTGAAAAGATCTAATTAGGAAATTATAACCATTACATAAAGTTGATCATGCATATCAGAACCAGATTTCATATATTTTTCTTTGTTGCAAATATCTCTTAGATCAGCCTTTCACAACTCAGTTGAGTGTTCCTTTTGGGACCTTTATGTCCTCGAATTTGGTTTTGGAACTGCAGTTTTATATTCATGATTACTTTAGAACTCTAATCAGGTCTAAGATAGTACCAGCCCAAGAAATGTGATTAGATTTTAGCACTTGGTGGTGTTTGAGAAATGTAATCTTTATTTCATTTCACTGTCTTCTCATCATTGTGATCGATGCTTCACCTCTAGGTCTTTTCCAATGTGGATTAAGGTGAGAACATTTCCATTATTTCTTTTCTTTTTTGGTGATTCTCTCTCGTCTTATAAGGCCAAGAAGCATGATGAAATTTTTTTGTTTAAGCATGAATGGAGTTCATCAGTGGATCTGGAGGTCATTTGATTTTGGTGCTTGTTTCATGAAATGGAAGTTTTCCTGCAAAGTCCCATTCCCCTGATTCTGGGATAACTGGAGTGCTACCCAGATAATTGGCAATTCAGTGCTTTAAACTTGGATGAAACATATTGATCATTACTTAATGAAATACTGCAATATGACTGCCTCGTTGGGGTACTCCCTTTTGTTGACTTTTTACCATTTCAAAAAGTTAAAAGTTAAAAAAAAAGGAAAGGTAACGGACCCACGCGAGCATTAAATGCTCGCATGGGCCAGCGAGCGTTCGCGGAACGCTCGCCAGCGAGCTTGCGGCAATTACGCGAACGCTCGAGCGTTCTGCAAAAGTTTCGACTTTTCCTTCGTTCCAGGAGGAACGGTAACAAGGCCTAACGGCCAAAAATATATATATATATATATATATATATATGTATGTATAGACTAAGGGGGAAGAGAACAAAGAAGTAAGAAAATCCAAATCCTAAAAGCTCTATTCAATTGTTGAAGATTTTGTTGCTGCAAGTGCTTGGAGTTGGGAGTCTGTCTCTTGGGAGTCTGTCTCAACAAGTTACAGTGAAATCTATTGGTGGTAAAAGGTTTATCTAACAATTTATTTTTATTATTTTTATTTGGGCATCTGAAGAATCATTGGGTTTGCACCTCCACCCGATCGTGCTCGCGGTAGGAGGATCGGATCGAGCCGGGTCGTTGTACCTTGGGGACAAATCGCCAACAACCCGCACGAGGGGGCGAAAACTTGTCCTTAGGGCAGTGTTTAACACGCCTCGACCAGTTTGATTCTTTTTAACTTTAGTTTATATTTTAAATTTAAATTTTAAATTAATTTTCTAGCATTTTCTAGAAAAGGATTTTTTTGCAAAAATCAAAATAATTTTCTAACAGCTAAGGACAAGTTTTCCTATCATTAGAAAGTGCTAGATTTTATTATAAGTAATTAAAAAAATTCTTATTTTTGATTCTGTTGAAGCCTTAGAATTTAGTTTTTGAATTTAAAATTCAAAATTCAAAATTAAAATTTGAAATTCAAATTTTGAAATTGAAACTCAAATTCAAAATTGAATTATTTGAGTTAATTTTTGCTTAGTGGTTTTATTATTGCAAGTAGTTTCTAGATTTAATTCTTTTGAATTTAAATTTAAAATCTAGAAATATCTAAAAATCACTAATTTAAAAAATTCAAATTATAAGGCTAAACCTTCAACTTTTTGGTTGTGCAGAACGAATTAAGCAACCAATTTTTTCAAAATGGGTTCTGATGATCTTAGTGCAATCAAACCTGAAAAATTTAATGGATCATTCTTTAGGAGGTGGCAAAGCCAAGTGAAATACTGGCTTACCACTTTAGGTTATTTTCTGCCATAGAATTACCAGATCCCAAATCCAATACTCAACAAGGTTCTTCTAGTATAGTTGATACCTCTCTTCATCAACATCAAAAACCCCAAGAAATAGATTTTCATTGTAGACATAGAATTTTAAGTGCCCTATCTGATAATCTTTATGATGTCTACCTTCCTACTAAAACTGCTAAGGAACTATGGGATGCCCTTGAGGCTGAATATGGGATGGTTGATGCTGGTCTAGATCGATTCACCATCTCAAAATTTTGAAAGTACATAATGGTAGATTCCAAACCCATTAGTATTCAAATTCATGAATTCCAAGATTTTCTTAGAAAGTCAGAGTTGACTGGCTGTAGTTTTTCTGAAAACTATAAGGTCCAAGCCTTAGTAGATGCCCTTCCACCTTCTTGGTCATCCTTTACTCGAGAGCTAAGCCATAAGCAAGGTAGCTTGACCCTAACAGAAGTGATTAACTCTATTAGGATTGAAGAAGAACACCGGCTTAAGCTCAATCAAAATCAAAAGACCGACCTTGGACCTAAAATCCATCTGACCGAGTCAAATCCAACTCCAAATCAATTCAAACCTAAGGAAAGAATTTTAAGAAGAAGAAATTTCAATCTAGATCCAACCAATCATACAAACCTCCTCAGAACCGATCAAATCAGAACCGACCGAATCAGAAGTCAAAGAATTATAAAGGCACATTCTGCTTTGTGTGCGGAAGGACAAATCATGTGGCGAAGGACTGCTACCACCGAAAGACTGAACCATTGAGGAAATCATCTAAACCACAAGTTAACGTGGTTGAGAGTGGTGCTGAGCCTTCTTTTAGGTCGGTAAATTCAAAATTCTTAATTAACTCAACCCAATCTTCTTGTGATTGGTGGCTTGATTCAGGAGCTAATGTTCATGTTTGTTTTGATCGCTCCTGGTTCTCCACCTTTCAGGAATCAAGTGGAGGAGGTGTGACACTTGGGAATAACTCTTCAGCACAAGTGCTTGGGAAAGGTCAAGTGGATCTAAAGATGACATCTGGAAGATCCTGGTCCTTCATGAAGTGTGTTAGTTCCTAGTGTTAGAAGAAATCTGATTAGTGGATCTCTCCTTATATCTAGAGGATATAAAATTGTTCTAGAGTCAAATAAAGTTGTAATTACTCGTAATAATGAGTTTGTTGGTAAAGGCTTTGTATGTGAAGGTCTTTTTAAATTAAATGTATCCTCTAAGTTATCTAATAAAAGTCCTCTTCTTTTTAATGTTGAATCTTCAAATGTTTGGCATAGTAGACTTGGTCATGTGAATTTTGATCGTATTCATTACATGACAAATCTTAATCTAATTCCTAAGGTCAGATCGCGTGGTGAATATACCTCAAATGAAATGACTTCTATTTTGATCAAGAATATGGGGTTATTCATGAAGTTTCACACCATACTCTCTCAGTCCAATGGTGTAGCTGAACGAAAAAATCGTACATTAATGGATATGGTTAACTCAATGTTAATAAGTTCAGGCGTACCCAAGAACTTGTGGGGGGAAGCTCTTTTAGCTGCATGTTATATTTTAAATAGGATACCCTTTAAGGATAGTCCTAAAACACCTTTTGAGCTTTGGAAAGGTAGAACACCCAGGCTAGATTATCTTAAAGTGTGGGGATGCTTAGCTAAGGTAGGAATACCTGAACCTAAGAGAAGAAAAAATAGGACCTAAAACTGTAGATGCTATCTTTATAGGTTATTCCTTAGATAGCAGTACAAATAGGTTCCTAGTGATAAACTCTGATATAAGTGGCATCTCAAATAATACTCTTATCGAATCTAGAGATGCTACTTATTTTGAAAATGTTTTTCCTTTCAAGAACCAAGTACCAAATCAACTCTCTTCTAATCCTTTCTTGGTTCATGATTCTTTTGAAGCTGGGTTCTCTAATGAGTCAAGAAAAGGAAAAGATCTAATCCTAAGGTGGACCTTCTGAACTTAGAAAAAGTTCAAGGATAAGGAAAGAAAAAGATCTTGGTGAAGGTTTCTTTACTTTCCTAGTCGAAGGCGAACCTTCTTCTTTTTCAGAGGCGATGTCTTCTCCTGATGCTCCTTTTTGGAAGGAAGCTATTCTTTCTGAATTTAATTCAATCTTACAAAATGAAACTTGGATCTTATCTGATTTACCCCTGGAAGCAAACCTTTAGGGTGTAAGTGGGTATTTAAGAAGAAATTTAGACCTGATGGTTCAATAGAAAAGTATAAGGCTAGATTAGTAGCCAAAGGGTATAACCAAAAGAAAGGGTTAGATTTCTTTGATACATATTCTCCTGTAGCTAGAATAACAACCCTTAGATCACTTCTTGCATTGCTTCCATTCATAAGTTAATCATTCATCAAATGGATGTGAAGACTGCGTTCCTAAATGGAGATCTTGAGGAGGAGATCTATATGGAACAGCCTGAAGGTTTTGTTGTAAAGGGACAAGAAGACAAGGTTTGTAAACTTATCAAGTCCCTTTATGGTCTTAAACAGGCTCCTAAACAATGGCATGAGAAAATTTGATCAAATTATTCTATCTTTTGGATTTCAAATCAATAATCATGATAAGTGTGTTTATTCTAAAATCATCGATAATGATTGTGTAATCCTTTGCTTATATGTAGATGATATTTTAATTTTTGGAACATCTCTTGAAATTATTTCAAGTGTTAAATCTTTCCTCTCTTCTAAGTTTGATATGAAAGATTTAGGTGAAGCGGATGTAATCCTAGGGATGAAGCTTATCAAGTCCCATGAAGGGATAGCTCTCTCTCTTTCTCATTCTATAGAAAAAATGATCAAGAAGTTTGGTTATTCCAATCTTAAATCAATATCTACTCCTTTTGATCCTAGCTTTCACCTAAAGAAAAATTTAGGTGACCCAATTAATCAATTAAAGTATTCTCAAATTATAGGATCTCTCTTGTATGTAGCAAACAGGACAAGACCTGATATTGCCTATGCCGTAGGAAGGCTTAGTAGATATAATCAAAATCCTGATCAATCTCATTGGGTAGCCTTAGAAAGAGTGTTCCGATATTTAAAGGGAACACTTAATCTCTCTTTGATGTTCACTGAATACCCTGAGGTGGTTGAGGGTTACAGTGATGCTAATTGGGTCACTGATTCTCATGATTTAAAATCAACCACCGGATATCTCTTTCTTCTTGGCGGTGCTGCTATTGCCTGGGGATCCACTAGGCAAACTATTATTTCTAGAAGCACCATGGAGGCCGAGTTGATAGCTCTGGATACCACTGTAATGAGGCAGAGTGGATAAAAAATCTAATATCAGAGCTACCTTTGGTACCTAAGCCAGTTCCAGCTATATCAATCCATTGTGATAATAAGGCCGCAATTGAACTGACAAATCAAAAGAGTACCAATAAAAAGATGAATCGCCATATACGGCTTCGTCATAAGTCTATAAGACAACATAAGAAAAATGATGTTATCTCTTTGGAATTTGTCAAATCTGAGAAGAATTTGGCAGATCAATTAACCAAGGGATTATCTAGGAGTGGAGTCCTAGATTCATCGAGGGGGATGGGGCTTAAGCCCATTATTTGGTCACCAGCAGTGGATACCCAACCTCTGTGATTGGAGATCCCATGAATGAGGTTCAATGTGGTAGAAACGAAGCTGATTGAGTGATCGTGTTAGAGCACAAATTTTGAAAAAATTTTTCAACCCATCCCTATGATGAGTGCTCTTATAAAGTGACAAAGTAAATTTGTGTAAGGTTGAGTGATTCTCTTAATGGATCCGAGGTAGGTTATCTGCAGGGTATTAGTCACAAATACCCTTGGAGGATTCACCTATATGAGAATTGTCATATGAGGCCGTGACTAAAGGTTTGGGCTAACCTTAAGAAATTCTCATGAAAAATCAAGGTACTAAGCGCAAGGCCTTTAATATGCGCTGACCGCTTAAACCCAATTGATTCATGCTGTGTGTGTGATTAGTAGAAGTCTGAGTCAAGGACCTAGTTCAAGGTCTAATCCACTATGGTTCCTTCAGATGTATACAATCAACACTAAGTGAGGTTCAAGTCCACAGGACACCTCACCTATTGCGCAGTATAAGATGCCCTAAATTTTTTGGTATATTAATTTATTATTTATTTTATTTTATTTTATTTTTAACTTTTGGGGGATTGTTGACTTTTTACCGTTTCAAAAAGTTAAAAGTTAAAAAAAGGAAAGTAACGGACCCACGCGAGCATTAACGCGCTGGGCCAGCGAGCGTTCGCGGAACGCTCGCCAGCGAGCTTGCGGCAATTACGCGAACGCTCGAGCGTTCGAGTTCCGCAAGTTCCGACTTTTCCTCGTTCAGGAGGAACGGTAACAAGGCCTAACGGCCAAAAATATTATATATATATATATATATATATATATATATGTATAGACTAAGGAAGAGAACAAAGAAGTAAGAAAATCCAAATCCTAAAAGCTCTATTCAATTGTTGAAGATCCTGTTGCTGCAAGTGCTTGGAGTTGAGAGTCTGTCTCTTGGGAGTCTGTCTCAACAAGTTACAGTGAAATCTATGGTGGTAAAAGGTTTATTAACAATTTATTTTATTATTTTTATTTGGGCATCTGAAGAATCATTGGGTTTGCACCTCCACCCGATCGTGCTCGGGTAGGAGGATCGGATCGAGCCGGGTCGTTGTACCTTGGGGACAAATCGCCAACAACCCGCACGAGGGGGCGAAAACTTGTCCTTAGGGCAGTGTCTAACACGCCTCGACCAGTTTGATTCTTTTTAACTTTAGTTTATATTTTGAATTTAAATTTTAAATTAATTTTTTAGCATTTTCTAGAAAAGGATTTTTTTGCAAAAATCAAAACAATTTTCTAACACCTTTACCACTTACCTTCTATACAAGTCAGCAAGTCATCTTCTTCATGGAGTTGTAGTGCTTACTACTTTGATGTTCTTTTATCTGTTTAGCAGGGAGGGGTTCACAGATTGTAATGGTTATAAAATGCATGCCCAAGACAAAGTTGATCTCCTTTTCTTCTTTTGCCCTCGTTTGACCATGTTGCGAAGATCATGCCATATTATCTCTTTACCTACTTTTTTCTTGATTGGTGCAATTGCTATGCTTCTTCCACTGTTTCCTGATTTCTCCTGTCCTAAATTTTATCTCATTTCACCATAGCATTCTCATATTTTCAAATTAATCTAGTTTGTCGTTCCCTTATGATTCCTAACATTTTTAATAACTTTATTGATATCAATTTTAAGTTTTAAAGCCATGTATGGATCATATGACACCCCAGAAGGATTTTTCAACTTCATCCACAAAGACTTTAATATTATTAACATTTGCATGTCTCTCCATTCTTGTGTATTATAAATTCCAAAAACATAAATTATCACACTCTGGCAATTCTTGTGTATAATTTGGACTTGGGAATTAGGGTTTGCTCATTTCATCACTCATCAAATTTACATTCCATATAGTTTTGGTCATGTGTCACTCACTTCAATCCCATACTCTCCCAAGACATTTTCATGATTTCAAAGTGGGCATTTGTACTAATATTTGTCTTACCAAATCAAAATATCTCCTTTGATCTAATATCCATCATTGGTCTATGAACATATCACATGCAAAGGAATGTACTGAGGTGCCTTCACCTGAGTACTAGCAGTAAAGGAACTACTGTGAAGTAATATGAGCTTAGTTTAACACTTGTCATACATCAGATGTGATTGCAAATTCATTGGTTACCATAAATTTTTGTCATATCAAATTATAATCTCCTTCATTCTAGTACCAATCTTTTGGTCTATGGACATATCGCGTGTAAGTAACATGCATTAAGGTGCCATCAGATTTGATTGGAAATTCATGTATTACCACAACTATTACTAAACCTGCTTCTGTAGCAGTTTTAGTGTACCCTTTTGATGCACCTTCCATTTTTTATGCATGTTAGGTTCTCTCGTGGTGTTCAATCATATGGTTTCTACAGATTTATAAGATCACGTGTAGTTTCTTTTATTTTCTCATAATCTTGCAGTCAGTTGCCTATGCAAGAAAGCAACATCCATCGGACCATTCTGGCATATGGTCAAGTCAGCTGGCTAACATTGTCATATTTAAAAACCAAATACCAAAAAGAAATGTTGATTAACATTCTGGTTTTCTTCAGTTCTAAAAACAATTGCCAGTTAAGATTAGAGTGTCAAAAGAATATAAGCCAATTTATTGTCAACTATATTGTTTATTACTTTATTTATTTGTTATGTTTATACAGATGTCTGTTGGTCTTGGACCTTCACAGGGCCCTAGTTATATAATCATGAATGTTAACTATGTTATGTGTTTGCATTATGCTTTTTATTTCTAGATTCATGCTTTCTATTTTTGACTCTACTCTGTTGCATGTCTCAGGTTTATATGTTTGCAGAATGGTATAAACCAGGGTGTTTGCTTGAATATCCTCTTCATGGAAGTGGGGCAGTGGTAGATGCTCTTGTGCGAGGAATGCAGAAATTTGGTGGAAGGCTTGCATTGGGTACTCATGTTGAAAATATTGTCATTGAAAATGGCCGAGCTATCGGTGTCAAGTTAAGGAGTGGACATGTAAGTATTTGTAATATATTTTTCCCTTGTCTGTACCTAGGCCTTTCTTTTTGGTGTTCTGCAGTTTTTGGATGTAGTAACAGCTAACTAGTTCCATTGGCACCAATCTTTGGTGTAGATTGTACGTGCCAAGAAAGCTGTTGTTAGCAATGCATCTATGTGGGACACTTTGAATTTGCTACCTGTCGATGCCATCCCCAAATCTTACCAAACTAAAGTCAAGGAAACCCCACAATGTGAATCATTTATGCATCTCCACTTAGGTTTTGATGCGCAGGTCAGCTGAAATTCCTTTCTTTGTGTTTGAAACTACATTGTGCATACGCTGGTTACTTTTTCCTTTCTGGCTATTTGTGCCTCTTATTGTAATGAGTTGTATTGGTGATTGGTGTGTGCCATAACAAGTGGTATCAGAGTTTGCTCATGTGATAACGTATACATATCCATTTCACTTTGTCTTTATCTTTGGCTTTATTTGGTTCTCCTGCCAATCAACTAATCTTATATAGTTGACAGAACATTCCAGAAGACCTGGGAATCCATCATATAGTTGTTAATGATTGGAGTAGGGGTGTGGATGCTGATCAGAATGTTGTTTTAATTTCTGTACCTAGTGTGCTTAGTAAGGACCTGGCACCCCCTGGGAAACATGTTTTGCATGCTTACACTCCAGGAACAGAACCATTTGGCTTATGGGAAGGGCTTGATTGTAGAAGTGCGGAGTATCGAAGACTCAAAGCAGAACGATCAGAGGTATAGATATTTGATCCTACATAATTACTGCATTCGTTCTGTTACTTCTGTAATCACCTTAAGGTGAAGAAATATTATGATGTCTATATAAACCACTCAAACAACTGACCTTGAAGGCATTCTAATGCTTCCTGTCATGATATGTTTTTTTTTAATCTTTTTGTTCTGCTTATAGGTATCACATTTACAAGTGTAAAAAGAAAAAAAATGCTTTATTGGCAGTTTGAGTTTAATTTGTTGCTCATCCCTTAAACTGCTTATAGCATAAGTAAGGTTCACTATATCTAGAATCGGTATCATTTTAGTACTGGTACGGTTTGGCATACTTTGAGTATAAGCTTCCTTGCCAACTTCAAATATTTTGATGGTGATTCTTTACTCATTAGATGAATTTCAAAGATCACTAGATTAGGAAAACAGGGCAGTATATAAGTTTCCTTATGATGTGTGTGGTGCTTATGAGAGAGACTAGTGATAATAAGTGTAAAAATTTGATTATTGGTTTGATTGTGTGTAGGGGAAAAAAAATCTTAGACCAGACACAAGAAATGATCAATATGCTAGGTTACTGCTTTTAGTTTTATATATCTGTTTATGGATATCTCATTTATGTAAGCAAAGCTAATATATGGAACCTATGGCAGAAAGAACTAATATATGATAGCTCTCAGTAACAGAAAAACAGTAATGGGATCACAAATCTTCTACTTTTATGAATCCTGAGAACCTGCTTCAATCAAGCTTAAGCATGGATGGACTGCTTGAACACCTGCAAGCTGACATCCCCCATGGTTTAGTTAAAGATGTAAACTGCTTTAGAACTGTTGTGACTGATCTTGTTTAAATAGTATGGTTTGGTTGAAATCAATCCATTTTCTTTGATTCCTTAAGCTGTCAACATTTGTTTTGCTCTCAGGTAATATGGAAGGCTGTTGAACGTTCTCTTGGTCCTGGATTTAGTCGTGAAAATTGTGATGTGAAATTGGTAGGAACGCCATTGACTCACCGGAGGTTCCTTAGAAGGAACAGAGGAACATATGGCCCAGCTATAAAAGCAGGAGAAGCCACATTCCCTGGTCATTCAACACCTATCCCACAGCTCTTTTGCTGTGGTGATTCAACTTTCCCAGGAATTGGAGTTCCAGCAGTGGCAGCTAGTGGTGCCATAGTTGCCAATTCTTTGGTATCTGTGTCACAACACTCTGAGCTTCTTGATGCCGTTGGAATTTGATTGCCAGGGTCAGTAACAGCTTCTTCATGTGTTATTAACGTCTGTTCCTTCTTATATACTGATCCAAAACACTTATTAAAGTTCTTTTATTTGTCCAGACAATCTCTACTACTTTGCAGGCTAAGCAATCTAAGATTTCTGACTGTAGCAGTGCATCATGGACTATAGCAGAGATAAAGCCAGATTGTAGAGATTCATGATTGACAGCACTTGAAATTGGAGATTTGGCAACCATGATGCATTTCTAAAGAATCAAGCTAGCAAAAACCCTCTGCTGGCTTTTGAACCAAGTATTGTATATCCAGATTTTTGGAACAGTTGTCGTTTTATCAAAAATAAACATGACGGACACTGTACACTGAGTTCTAAAAGCAATGCATAATAGAGATACTCTGATCTATTGATGGAAGTTCAGAATGCACTGACTCTATTGTCAATCTGGCTGAAAATGGCTTGATGTGAATGAGTGTGACAGTGAAGCAGGCGAGGAGAGTACGGGTTCAACTTGGGCCGGGTTCGGGGTGAAGCAGGCGAGGAGACTCAGGAGAGGCATTGGGTTCATTTGAGCTCGATTTTATTAGGTTCATCTGAGTAAGGCATTTTTTGGGCATTAGGCTGGACTTGAGTTTCAGCTCAGGTTGAACTCAAACTTAATCTATGAAATTTATTTAAAGTTCAATCTAGCTCAAAACTTAAAAGCTATAAAGATATAATATATGCAAATATATAAATATAATTTATTTATTTATATATGGGTTAGAATTTTGGTGAATTTTTTATTCATCTTAAAAATTGTTGCTTCTATCATTTTCATTTGGTTAGGGCACAAATTTTTTGCAATAATAAATATTATCTCTTTAATTACTGGATATGAAATTCTTTCTATATTTTTTCCTAATATGAAAATTAATTATTTATTTTTTCTTAAAAATTAATTTAAACATATGTCCTTAAACTTTTTTCCCTTGCATCTTTCTCTCTTCTTACTTTCAAACCAATTGATATTTTTTATTTACTGATATATTTTTATATAATTTATCATAATTATAGCTTTAAATTTTTTGCTTTTTAATTTCATCCTGCATTGCAAGGGTGTTTTACTGATTTCGTTCTATTCAGAACGTATCCTGCAACTTATTTTCTATGCTGTTGTGTTCTAGAAAATCCAATAATAGATTTGCTAGTGACATCTTGTTTAATGGCTTTAAAATTTTTATTTTTTAATTTCTCCCCTAAATTTTAGGGGTGTTTGATTGATTTCATTCTATTCTAACTTGGTTTCTATTCTGTTGCACTCTAAAAAAAATCCAATTAGCTTCCTAAACGAGAGAAAAATGATGATGAAATCTTATTGCTGCTAATTTTTTTTACTACAAACATATGATGGGCTTGACCGTTTGGCCTATTGTGAGAAGATTTCTTAAAACTAAATGGTGTATGGATTTAACTTCCCATAACATACATTATTGGTCATTCTCATCATTGATTAATTCAGCAATGAAGTTGGATTCTGGCAAATAACCAGGCATTTTCATGAACCCAAATTAACATATTTATTAAAATATTTATTCATACCAAACCGACAAATTAGACAACATAGATCCAGAGTTATCAAGATTACCACCGTAACGTAGTTCATTTAAATCCTTGCCAGAAAAGCAATTATATTTTTGAAACGAGTATTTGATATGCAAGATGAACATGAATGAATGACTTGAGACTAGAGTAGGCTGGAGTGTTTGATGGATCACAGACGATATCATCTATCATCAAATTATTTAGCATCATAATTTAACGCAAATCAATAACTGACTTTTATTTTTGTTTAATTAGTTTTTAATTTGTAAGTCTAAAAATGGATCAGATAGATTCAATATTAATATATTTAAATTTATATCCATTTTTATTAGCAAATATAAAGTAAATAAAAAATTATATTTATATTTATTGTAAATAAATATTGATGCAAATTAAATATTACAAGTTTGATTATAAATATAGATACAAGCCAGATAGTTAAAATTTATGAACATCAAACTAAAATTTTTATTAAGAAATTTTTTTTTATTGGTATGACCCTTTATTTTCGTGCGATATAACATGAAATAGAATTATAAACTGAATATTTAGATATAGATTGGATGATTATTGTTTTATATTTATATTTATTTGTTTTTATGGACGCCAATATAGATACAAAATATAAATTTTAATTGAATGTTAAAATATTTATCCACACCTATAAATAGGCTCAAATATGGAACAAAGAAGGGACTGTGCAGATATTATTTCATCCCCAGCTTCTGCCTTTTTAATATCATTATGTTTTTGGAGTTTGTCGGTTGGTGGAGGCGTTCTTGTTCAGGGATGAAAATATCTAAGCGGTCAACCAGATGGAAATCATTTCACTAATAAAAAATTTTAAAATGTGCAAGAAACTCAAATATATTTTATTGACAACGATACCATGGCTTCTTAGAACAATACAATGCAGCTGTATGACGACCACTTAATTACCTTTGTAAGTATCCTTTGTTACAAAGAAACTTTGGTTGTAGGTTGGTTGTTTTTTATGCCTAGGATTCTCATTTAGAAACGAAGAGATGACATAGAAAGAAGTTCATTATGAAGGGCAATTATGTTAGATATGCTTCGACAGCTCATCGTTGACCAGCCTACCAAACCACATGGATCAACGTAAGAATGAAAGCCATGGCCCCACCAAAAGTAGATGGTGGGTTTCATAATAGCAGCAAATTTGGATTACCCTGCAATCCTAGAAGCAGGGCTTCCTCATTGGGTTATTTTATAGATGGGTATCATGCATCAAACAACACCCACAACAACAATAATAATAAAATTTTAATCTTAAATTAGTTAAAATTAGTTATATAAATTTTTTTTATTTAATTTTATTTTAAATCATATTTTTTTTATAAAATATAAAATATAAAAATTTTCTTTTATTATTTTTTTATATGATTTTCTATTTATCTCTATCTTTTTTTTTTCTATATGTATCAAGTCACTCTTCCGCTCAAGTATATCTCTAAGTCGTTAGGAAATCGGATTTCCTATATTAGGTAAATTAATAAGAAATCATGTTTTCTATATTGGGTTAGAAAATTAAAGTTTTATATTAGGTAAATCAATAGAAAATCATGTTTTCTATATTGTTAGAAAATCAAATTATTTATATTAGGTAAATCAATAGAAAATCATGTGTTCTATATTCGGCAATATATATTTTTATTTAATCATATAAGCTATTTGATATGGATTGAAATTAAATGGTCTAATACTAATAACCTATCAATTATTGAATTGATATGGAATTAAATTGAGTAGATACTATTAAGGGGATTATGAGAACCTTATATGAAGAACCTATCGGTTATAGTCCCAATACATCAAATCACAACACAGTTTCTCTTCTTTCCATTAGGAAGAGAGACGTTGTATGGTCATAATAATTCCACAATAGTCAACAATCGATATCAATGGATCCAGGTATTTTTTCGGTTAACATGTTTAATAATCAACATAATGAACTTGGAATTTCATATAGTTTATGGTTTAAAAAAAATTCTAACAAGTGGTATTAAAGTGGTTATGTTTGATCATCAAGAACATTTTTATTCGGTTAATAAGTCAATACAAATTGGCTTTGTGCTTACGATGGGTTTTGATCTCTTGATTCTTTGGCTATTATTTGGTCATGACATATATATGTATATGGTCTATATTCATTCAGTTTTTATTTTGGCCTTTGAGTTATTATGGCTTTATTCATCGAATATTGTTTTAGTACTCATATTTGATAGGTTTGATTCATATTGCTGTTGTGGATTAAGTTTCAATTACTAATTTTATGTTACTCCAAAATTCATGGTTTTACTTTTAGTCAACGCATATTATTGCTTTTGAATAAATTTTGGTGTTGATTAAAATAAAGATTTAGATACATATATTTTATTTATTATTCATATTAGAAAAATATCAAAAGGTTCGGATGTTCTTGGTTCCTATTGTTCTTATCTAGGGATCGTCCAAGAGGGGGAGGCTACCAATAGTATCCCGGACTATTTGATCCAATGACGTTTGGTAGGGATATCAGGGGCATACTATGAGGGAGGCTATTGGTAGTATCTCAGTGCATTAGCCCAACTACTGACATTTCGAGAGAGCCATAGGCTACCAAGAGGGCTAGGCCGCACAACGCCAAGGAGAGGCTAACTTGGAAGAGTTCAAAGTGCTGCATATTTTAGCATATTTACATGAAAAATATATGAAATTTATGTGCATAATTTTGTTTTAATTTATCTAATATTTTAAAATAAATTAATCAAAATAATACGTTGCCAAAGTAATCTCTATTGTGTAGTTTTATTTATTTTGAAAAATAAGATGTGTATGTCTGTTATTTATGCGAATAATGATCAATCCAAAGGAAGGTTATTATTTAACCAAATAACAGACAAACTTGTGATGATAAATGTGTAACAATCATAAAGATTTTTATGTAAACAAAAGTCGGTCCAAAGGAAGGCTTTTATTTGACAAAACTGATTGTCAGTATTTAATCACTACGGTAAGAGTATCACTTATAGTTAATTTCTTTGTCTAAGGATAAGAAATTAATGTTATGCTAGGTATCTTATGATGGGTTCCCAATTCAAATTATTCATTTATATATTATTTTATTTTTATGACATGCTTGTTAATGTGAGTGCACTTATTTATTTTGTTTTTCAAGTTAACAACATCCCAATGCTAAGTAGAACGAACTTTAAGATTTGAAAAGAAACCATGGAGATTGTCCGATTGTATGGATTTGAATCTTGCATTTAGGTCGGAGCATCCCATTGCTATTTCAAAAAGTCTCAATGAGATTAAAATTGAAAAGTGGGATCGCTCTAATAGGATGTGCTTGATGATCATGAAATGCTCTATTTTAGAAGTATTTTGGGGTTCTATTGCTGAGAGCAAGAACGCCAAAAGGTTCCTTGAGGAAATTGAGCAATATTTTGCCAAGAACGAAAAATTAGAAGTAAGTAACCTCTTGGCTAAACTCGTAACCATGAAGTATAAGGGAAAAGGGAATATAAGGGAGCACATCATGGAGATGTCTCATCTTGCATCAAAACTTAAGTCACTTAAGTTAGAGTTGTCTGAGGACTTGCTTATGCACTTAGTTTGGATCTCTCTTACTGTACACTTTGATCAATTCAAAGTGAGTTATAACACTCAGAAGGGCAAGTGGTCTCTCAATGAGCTTATATCTCACTTTATGCAAGAGGAAGAGAGGCAATAGAGGGATAAGACAGAAAGTGCTCATTTGGCGACAATATCTTAGAATAAGAAGAAAAAGAGAGCTAAAGATGCTGCACAAGGAAGAAACAAAAGAAGTAATATGAGAAGTTTGCCGCTACTTCTGCAAGAAGCCGGGGCATATGAAAAAAAATGTCCCAAGTATGCTACATGGCGTGTAAAGAAGGGTAAGCTTTCGACTTTAGTTTGTTCTGAAGTTAATTTAACTTTTGTACCTAAGGATAGTTAGTGGGTGGATTTTGATGCTACTGCTCACATAAGTATGTCTATGCAGGGTTGCCTGTGGAGTTGACAGCCAAGTGATGCTGAAAGATTTTTCTTTGTGGGCGATGACAATAAAGTTGTAGTGGAGGCCATTGAGACTTTTAGATTACAATTAAGGACCGAAATTTATTTGATTTATTTGATACCTTCGTTGTACCATCTTTTCGATGGAATTAATTTTTATTTCTTCTTTAGATAAATTAGGATTTTCTTGTTTATTTGAAAATAATAAAGTTAGTCTCTACCAAAATCTAAATTTTATTGGTTCTGGTTCCTTGATTGATAATCTATATATGCTTGATGTTGTTAGTTCCTATAATGAAATAATGAAATGCTACAAACAAGTTCACATGGTACAAAGCAAAAATTAAATGAGAATTCTACTACCTTATGGCACAAGAGCTTAGGTCATATCTCTAAGTAGAGAATTCAAAGACTTGTGTCAGATGGAATCATTGAACCCCTAGATTTAACAGACTTCCAAGTCTGTATTGAGTGCATTAAGGGAAAACAGACAAATGAGAGAAAATCAGGTGCCGAAAGAGCTACAGATGTCTTAAAACTCATACATACTAATATTTGTGGTCCATTTTCTATGGCTTTTTGAAATGGATAACAATACTTTATTATGTTCATAGATGATTACTTTAGATTCGGTTACATATATTTGATACATAAGAAGTCACAATCCCTAAACATTTTCAAGTCTTTCAAAGCTAAAGTTGAACTTCAACTTAAAAACAAAATTAAGGCAATCAAATTTGATCATGGTGGCGAGTATTACAATAGGTATGACGATAAGGAGAGCAACATCCAAGACTCTTCACAATTTTTCTCAAAGAATGTGGATTGTTCTGCAATATACTATACTGGGCAAACCCAGCATGAACGGTGTTGCAAAACGATGAATCAAACTCTTAAGAATATGGTAAGAAGCATGATTAATCATTCTTCTTTACGAGAGTCACTTTGGGAAGAAGTCTTGAAGACCACAGTTTACATCCTTAATAGGGTATCAAGCAAAGCAGTTGCCAAAACCCCTTATGATCTTTGGATGGGCAAGAAGCCTAGTATTAGGCATTTGCACTTTTGAGGTTGTTCAGCTGAGGCGCGGCCTTACAAGCCATACAAAAGAAAACTAGACTCAAGGATGGTTAGCTGCTATTTCATTGGTTACGTTGAATGCTTTCGGAGCTATAAGTTTAATGATCTCACATCAAGATCTATTTTTTAAATGAAAAATGAGAGATTCCTTGAGGATATTAAATTTAGGAGGGAAGAAAACATAAGGAATGTTATTTTTTGAAGAAGAATCTATTATTGACAGTGATCAAGTCTTTGTACCTATTATCGTTCAAGATACAACTTCAACACTAGACAACAATGTTCAGGTTCCTATTCTTGACACTGTTCCGGAACAAGACAACAATGAAACCCTCCCTCAAGCACCAACTATAGAACAAACTCAACAACCTCAAGAAGTGCCATTGAGAAGATCCACTAGGGAGAGGATCTGGAATTGCGCTTCAATCCAATTTCAAATAATTATATTGTCTTTCTCCAAGAACACGAGGATGACATTGGTTTAACAGAAGATGATCCCATCAATTTTTGTTAAGCCATGCACAGTTCTAACTCCCAAATTGGATTGAAACGCAATTTCAGATAATTATTTCATCTTTCTCCAAGAACATGAGGATGACATTGGTTTAACAGAAGATGATCCCATCAATTTTTGTCAAGCCATGCATAATTCTAACTCCCAAATTACATTGAAGCCATGAATGATGAGATGAAGTCAAAGATAGTGAGTTTTGGGATCTTATCGAACTGCCTGAAGGTACAAAGCTTATTAGCTATAAATGAATATTTAAAACCAAAAGAGATTCGAAAGGCAATGTCGATAGATATAAGGCATGCCTAGTCGTTAAAGGCTTTACTCAGCAAGAAGGCATTGACTACAGAGAGAATGTCTCTCCAATATCTTCGAAAGACTCTTTTAGAACAATAATGGCACTGATAGCTCATTTGATTTAGAGCTTCATCAGTTGGATGCTAAGACAATATTTTTCAATGAAGACATTGACGAAATGATCTATATGGTACAACTAAAAAACTTTGTATCAAGTGATCCAAAGTCTATGGTTTGCAAGTTGAAGAAATTTATCTATGATCTTATACAGGCTTTCTGCCAATGGTATCACAAGTTTTATCAAGTCATAACTTCGTACGGTTTTGAGGCCAATGACATTGATGAATGTGTATATCACAAGTTCAGTGGGAGTAAATATATTTTTTTGGTATTATATGCTGATGATATTCTACTTACTAGCAGCGATATAAGCTTATTGCATGAAACCAAAAATTTTTTGATGAAGAACTTTGAAATGAGAGCTCTTGGTAATGCCTTTTTTGTATTTTGTATTCAAATATTGAGAGATCATTCTCGAGGTATCCTTGAGTTCTTGCAAAAGGGCTATATCGAGAAAGTTTTAAGTAAATTCGGCATAAAAGATAGTAAACTAGAAGACACACTTGTGACCAAAGGAGACAAGTTTAGTCTCAAACAATGCCCCAATAATGATCTTGAAAGAAAAGAAATGCAGAAGATTCCATATGCCTCAGTGGTAGAGAGTCTAATGTAGCTTAAGTCTGCACTTGTCTTGATATAACATTTATAGTGGGAGTTTTGGGTAGATATATACGTGATCCATATATGCAGCATTGGAAGGCAGCCAAACACGTATTGTGTTATTTGAAGAGAACAAAAGATTATACTCTCACTTATCGGAGATCAGACAGTTTGAAGATCATTAGATACTCTAACTCTAATTTTGCCAAGATAGCAGGCGCTCCACATCAGGCTATATCTACATGTTGGTTGAAGGAATTATCTTGTGAAAATCTACAAAGCAGACTTTTGTAGCTTCTTTAACCATGACTAAGGAGTTCATTGCTTGTTATGAGGCGTCCAATCATGGGATATAGCTGTGAAACTTTGCTACTGGACTACGTATGGTAGATGGCATTGACAGGCCATTAAATATTATTATGACAATAACTCTGTAGTCCTTTACTCCAACAATAATAAAAGCTTAATGAAGTCAAAGTTTATCGATATCAAGTTTCTAGTTGTTAAGGAGAGAGTTCAGAATAGACAGATATCCATAAAACATATAGAGACAAATTCTATGCTAGATGTCTATTAACTAAGAGCTTAACGCCTAAGGTCTTTCGTGAGCATACTGCTCATATGGGCGTTATTTATGATGATACCTTGGTTTAGTGGGAGTGTCCTTATTGTATGTTTTACTTTGGATATCGGGTTATTTAATTTTCTATAGAATAAATTTAATGGTTTATAATTTCATTTCTAAACTTACTTGTGTTTTTTTCATATGCAATGTTTTATTGCATTTAAAGATTTTGAATTGATCTCACTAAAGATTAAAGAAGGACCAGTTATAAATAGATATGTTTGAGATCATATTGCATGTAATTTTCATACTACTTATCCATATTTGATCTATGTCATTGAGGTATATTAATATGATGATGATCATGGTTATTCACGACAGTATTATAATAAAAACCAAGGTGATTCCATCATTAGTATATGAGATGGACTAGATTGTTTAAGAAAAAATTAAGAATAAATAGCTTACAAATGCGCCTAAGGAATTTTATGATATAATTGATTCAGGAATAATATGTAGCCCATGTTGAAGATTGTTAGGTAATCAGATTTCTTATATTAGGTAAATCAGTAGAAAATCATATTTTCTATATTATGTCAGAAAATTGGATTTCTTATATTAGGTAAAGCAATAAGAAATCACGTTTTTTTATGTTGTTAGAAAATCGGATTTCCTATATTAGGTAAATCAATAGAAATCACATTTTTTATATCATTCAATTATATCAACTATATGATATGGGTTGAAATTACGTGGTCTAATATTGGTAATCCATCGATTTCTGAATTGATATAAAATTAAATTGAGTAGATACCATTTAGAGGATTATTGGAACCCTATATAAAGACCCTATCGGTTATGGTCCCTAACATACCAAATCATAACACAATTTCTTTTCTCCCCATTAGGAAGAAAGACAACGGTTCCATTAAGGAGCTAAAGTGATTTGGTTAAGAAAGCCACTAACCACTCTCTATTGTATTCATCTATCGGTGTTTGATGGTCATAGTAATTCTGCGATAATCAATGATCGATATCAATAGATTTAGGTATTTTTCAGTTAATGTTCTTAATGATCAACACAATGATCTTGGGATTTCATATAGTTTATGGTTTAAAAAAATTTCTAACATAAGTTGTATAAGTCTAAACCGTCGAAATCATCCTTCCCTTAATTTATCCTCGATTGGAGCTGCTTCTATCTTTTTATGAATGATTCCATTTCTTATTCTATTTTTTCTTATATTATGATACATCAATCTTAACATTCTCATTTTAGCCACATTCATATATATGCATTTTTTAACTACCTAATATTTCGTACTATAAAGTATAAATGGCCTTATAGCTGTCATGTAAGACTTTTTCTTTAACTTGGTAGATACTTTATTTTTACTTAACATAAAACCTTTAGATTTTAACGCATTATATCATAATTTTAACTTACGATTAACTCTAGCCTTAGTTTCATCTACTATTACTATATCATCTACAAATAACATACATTATGAAATATCAGTCTAAATATATCTAATAAGCTCATTTGTAACCAAAGCAAAAAGATAGAGACTAAGAGTACATCCCTAATGTAAGACTATTATAATAAAAAGTTTGCTAGTATTATTACTAATAGTTTTTACGCTAGTAATCATCTCATCATGCATATCTTTTATTATGTTAATATACTTAACAGGTAATTTTTTTTTCTAGAGCCCACTATAAGATTTTCTATGGATCCTAAATCTTATGTTAATATGCTTTCTAGGGATCCACCATAATATTTTTTATTATATTAATATGCTTTCTAAATCAAGAAAAACTATATAAGGATCCTATTTTTTTTGTTCTATACATCTCTATTAACCTCCTAAGAAAGAAAATAGCTTTTATGTTGATCTTTTTGGCATAAAATCAAATTAATTCTCTGATATTTTTATAATACATCCTAACCTATGTTCAATTACTCTCTTTCAAAATTTCATAGTATAACGCATGAGTTTGATGCCATGATAATTAAAGTTGTTTTGAATATTCTTATAAATTGGTACTATAATGCTCTTCCTCCTTTCATTAGGCATTTTTTTAGTTTCTAAAATCCTATTCAATAAATTTATCACCTATTTTACTTCAGCTTCTCCTAAATATTTCTAAACTTTTATATGAATCTTACTAGGTCTTACAGCTTTTCCTACTTTGATTTTTTTTTTGTAGCCTCGTTTACTTTAAATGTCTTAATTATACGAGTATACATCATAACTTTATCCTCAATGAAGCTAATAAAGCATTCAAAATTATTTACATAATTTTTATTTAATAATTTATTAAAATAACTTCATCTTTTTTCGATCTCTTTGTTCTTAACCAATTTTTTTTTTAATGCATTTAACCTGAAACATATCTTTAGTTTTTCTGTATCTTACTCTTGCAATTATATATATATCTTTCTCTTCATTTTTAGTTTATAGCTTACGATATAATTCCTCGTATCCCTTACATCTGGCCTCGGATACCATCTTTTTAACTTCTTCTTAATCATCTTATAGTATTCATATGCTTTTAGGGAGTTCTCTATATCACCCTCTTTTAGTCTTAACTTCTAAATAGTCTCTAATTGAATTTTTTCATTCCACCACCAAATTTTATTATTATATAATCCTTTTCCTTTTAACTCTCCTAATATTTCTATACCTATTTTTCTAATACTATTAGCCTTTTCTTCTTAGATGATATTAATCTTTCTATCTTTACTTTATTTTTATCTTCATCATTCTATCTTTAAAAGTTATTAGTTTCTCTCCTTTTAAATTTCACTATCTAATCCTTGCATTCTTACACCTTATAATCCTTGTAAACTCCATAAAATACTTGATCATTTTTTTAGTAAGAAAAAAATCTATTTGACTAATATTATATCTAATTTTAAAAGTTATCAAATAAGAGCCCCTTTTTTAAAATATGTATTGGTCAATGCTACATTATATGCCGTTGCAAACTCTAAAATAACATTTTCCTCATTATTTTTATCTTCAAATTCATAACCTGTATATACTTTTTCAAAACATGTATTATATTTTCCTACATGTCCATTCAAATCCCTTTCATTAAATATTTTTTTCTAGTAGGAATCTCTTGAATTAATCCATCCATATCCTTTCAAAAACTTGGCTTTATCACACTATCTAAACCTACTTGAAGAGTATAAGTACTAATAATTTTTTTCATCATCCACTTGGTCTCCTACAAGCAAGATACATTAATTATTCTTTTAGTCATTATATCTATTTGTTGGCCCAGATGGCAACCCAAGAGAGGGAGGGGGGGTGAATTGGATTCTTAAAAAATTTGTCGCTTAAAAATAATTTCACAATTGATAGTGCACAAATAAATATACAATAAGTATGGTGCTAAGAATGCAATGTAGAGCATAGACATAAAGTAGAGAAAAAGAGAGACAAGCACGACAAACACCAAGATTTATAGCGGTTCGGTGTTAGCTACACCTACATCCACCCCCAAGCAATTCTTGGACTCACACTATAATCATCCTAATTACAACCGAATTATTTTACAAGCTCACAATCCAAACTTGTTGTTTTACAATGGGATCACAACGAACCCATCCAATTTTCACAGGCTCACCAGCACACAACCTATCACAAGCTAACCAATTTTACACGAGGCTAACTGCCTCCCTGATTCAATCACCTGATTGAATTAACCAACAAGAGTAATCAGAGTAAAGGTTATAACATATATTCAGCTCCTCAAATAAGCAAATAAAATAATATAAATAAGATAGAAATAGAAGAGCCTGATTTCTGAAGTTGGACTTTTCTTCTTTTCTTCTTCTCCTCTTGGATGATCTTTCTCAAGATAGGATTGAAGCATTGGAAGATTCGTTGATGTAGAGGCTGTTAAAGAACTAGGGCTCTTTTCTTCTCTTTTTAATTTGATGAAAATCTTTCAAAGTAGGCTTTTGAATGCTTTGGATTTCTCTAAACTCTTTTTCGAACACTTGGGATTTCAAATCTGAACTCTATTTCTTTGATTTTTAATTCTTCCTCTCTATTTTTTTGCTCCCTTTCAAACGGTCGGAAGCTCCCTTTTATACTTTCTTTTTAATCTATATTTTGATGGAAACTAGCCATTGATTGTCCTTGTGGATGAGTTTAACATGAAAGAAAAAAGAGACATTGAGGTTTATTTGAAAAAAGATATTCTCTAAAGTCGTTTCTGATACTTCTAAAAATCGCCCCTGACAGATTAGAGTCGGCTCTAATCTGGCCTAGGGTCGACTCTAAGTCGGAATGCTCTAAATAGTAAGGATCTTCAGTCGTGGAGTCGGCTTTAACTTTCTGTGGGATCAATACATCGCGTGCTCGAGTTGACTCTAACTTTTCGTAGGATCGACTCTAACTGTGCCCTGAAAAACATAGTTTCTATTTTCAAGTTAGAGGCGGCTCTAGTCTCTGCAGGAGTCAGCTCTAATTTGACACAGAAAAGAGGTTCTTTGTTCTCATCTTAGAGTCGGCTCTAATTCTGCAGGAGTCAGCTTTAAACCGTGCTGAAAGTGCCAAACTGTTTCGATACGCTCCGGAGTCGGCTCTAATCCTTTTAAAGTCGGCTCTAATGTCTCAAACTTGACACTAGAATTGGATTCAAACTCAATTTTCTTTGGATTTTGATTAATTAAATACTTTAAATTTCTGAAACACTTAATCAAAATCATTAGTGACATAAGAGATATACTCATATGGTTTTTGTTATTCATCAAAATCAATAATTGGGTCAACACTATTAGTTTTATTAATTTTTCTATTAATGATACTATTTTTTAAATTATTTAATGTATTTTATTTTTATTTTTATTTTTATTTCGATGGACTAACTTCTTTATCCACACCTGCTCATGAAGGTGTGAAAACTTTTGACTTTTTTCATTTTACTTGGACACCGATATGATATTACTTTCAAGAATTGCTTTAGCTACTCTGGTCATTTTTACTATATTTGGGGTGCAATGCAGCGCGTCGCTTCTAAGGAACATCCTAATTTTATCGATTTTTTTATTAGATTCATGCTTACAGGGTATGACTGTAAGTTTACGATGATCGTCAACCTACCATAATTCTCCTCTTTTATTTGAGATTGGGATCAGCTATGTATAAAATCTTATATATAGGTGAAGTAATATCATGCACGAAACATGAATTTTGAAATCAAGTAAAAATTAAGTGCATACTTAGTGAACCGAAGCTTCTATTCATCTATCATAAAATTAATGATATATGTTATATAGTGTAATTATCTTATACACTTAGGTATCCAGCTGGTAAGCATTAGCAAGGCAAGATTGGATAGCCAGCGTATAATGACATAACCTATAGAATGGTCACTAACATCTTGTCTTGGGTTTCCATAAAATTATTCAAGATTTAAGAGAAGTACATTTTCATCCTAGATATTGAACTCACATACGATCAAGGAAAGATTTGTGCTTTAATTTTCATGCTTTAATTCTCGTGCCGAGAGGGCTCTGGTGTCTTCTGTTTAGAGTGCTTTAACATTTGTGCTCACGTCCGTCTCCTGCTCGATCTCCGGCGTGTTAGACTTTTTCTGGCGACCCTTCTGCCCCAGGGGTCGTCTTCTGGTGATCCTCTTCCTCTATGGCTTCGATTGGGGAGTCTGGTTTTCCAAAGGCGGGGAGCCGTGGCCCGTCGTCTGGCTTTATTTGGGTATCTTCGTCCCCGTCGCCGGTTGAAGTGGCTGATCTGGAAGGCCGTTTTCCAGAGGTCGTCCACATTTCTTCGGTGACGCTGGAGGAGTCAAGCTCCTGCTGGAAGGATCAAGCAATCTTGGCTCGCACTTTCCAACGATGGATTTCGCCGGATGCCTTCGTGAGGGAATTCCGGCGAGCGGGTGTATCAGGAGTCATCCAGCCATTAAGCCTTGCTAATCGATGCCACATCTTTTGATTTGATGATCCTGGTTCGAGGGAATTGGTGATCGGCCGTCCCTGGGTGATCAACGGACAGCCAGTTGCCATTGAAGCTTGGCGGCCAAAATTTGTTCCGGCTTTGGATGTTGTGGCCTCTGCCTTGCTCTGGGTGCGTCTGCCCTCCCTCCCGGTTGAATTCTGGAAGGAAGAGGTGTTGAGGGATATCTTGGCGCCAGCAGGGGAGTTTGTATATGCGGACTCTGCTACTCGGCAGCTTTCCAGGGGGGGATTCGCCAGAGCCTACATCCGTGTGGATCTCCGGCGTCTTCTCCAGCCAGGTGTCTGAATTCAGGGACTGGGTGCCCCCTTTTGGCAACAGTTCCAATTTGAAAACTTGGAAGGTGTTTGCCCTCACTGCGGTTCAATCCACCTTTATGGGCCCTGTGATTTGTCTTCCCCATCTCCGGCGGCCAAGTAGTCTTCGGGTGGGCATGGCTTCAGGCCCTGGATGATGGCTTTGCGTCATCGTCGTCCGCAGTCTTCGGAGCAGAGGTTCCCCCTGAGGCATTCTGGTTCGCCACAATCTTCGTCTCAACCACCCCCCTCTGGTTCTTTGAAGCCGGATTCGTTGGCGGAGGGGTGGTCATCTCCGGCTAAGGTCAGTCACCGGAGATCCTCTAAGGCTGTGAAGACTCCATCCAGTGTGCTGACGGCTCCTGTTCTCATTTCGGCTAGTCTACAGGTGGATTCGGGTGTTACTGTGGATGAAGCCAGTGAGACTGTTGGCGTGCCGGTAGAGGGAGGCCGTGCCGTTATTATCAGTCCATTGGAGGCACCTAATAAGGAAGTTCAGTCAGCAACTTCATATCTTCAAATTACTGTGGCCCCCAATTTGAAGACTAATAATCCTTTTGCTATCCTGGGTGCGGGCAAGTGGGATGGTTCATCCTCTGCCCGGACTGATGCTAATCCGGGCCGTAACAGGCCGGTGGAGTCCCACCCTCTGCGACCGCCTATCACATGTGATAAACGGAAAGGTAAAAGCTCTGTTTCAGTGCCCAAAGGATCCAAGCTGAAGTCTAATCTACCTGCTGGTCCTAACCTTGGTCGGCATCTATCTCTGAAGGCAGTTGGTCTGATAAGACTTCCTCGGGTCAGGAGTCAGGCACTATTGTGTTTGGGGGCCAGTCGTCAAAGGCTGCTAACTGTAACCATGAAGCGACTCTTTCTTGCCTTAAATTGGCAATTCAGGGTCAGTCAAAGGATCATGATTCCCCTGTTATGAAATCCTGGGATGGGGAAGCTGTACCTGACGCACCGGACCCAAGGACTGTTAATCCTACTTTGGATTGTATAATGCAGTCGGATGTGGGTGGTTCCCTGCCTTCGGATTACCTTTCTGATTCAGTTATGATGGAAGATCAGGGTAGACATCCCCCTTCCCCCAATTGTAAATGAAGATACTTATATGGAATGTTAGAGGAGCTCGAAAACCATCTTTTCGATCCTCTTTCGGTAGATTATTGCAGATTCATAATTTTGATATATGTATCTTAACGGAAACCCGGTTATCGGGAGACAGCTTGGCCCGGTTTCGAGACAGGCTTCTAGGACTTGGTCTTCATATGCTGTGGAGTTTGAAGGTCTTTCTGGTGGAATTATTGCTTTTTGGCGGCACTCATCAATTTCTGTGAACGCCTTTCATCAGTGTAATCAACAGATAGCTCTTCTTGTCTTGGAAGGGTCCTCCGACCCCTGGCTCCTTTCAGGGATTTATGCCAGCACTGACTTCAGGGAAAGGTGTGTTCTCTGGGCTGAGATTCTCTCTCTCCTTAACAAGGGTATCCCATCCATTGTAGCTGGTGACTTTAACTGTATTGTTGCAGCTAACGAGAAGAGAGGGGGCAGACGGGTCATTGATTCAGCTGATATCACTGAGTTTAGATCGTTTATCTCTTCTGATGGATTGCTAGACTTGGGTTTTTCTGGAGCCCAATTCACCTGGTGTAACAATCGGCGGGGTTTGGCTCATGTTTGGGAAAGGCTGGATAGAGCTCTGGCCACTGCTTAATGGTCCCAGATGTTTCCCTCTGCCACTGTCACTCATCTGTCCAGGATAGCATCTGATCACTATCCTATTTTGATTTCCACTGACCCTGTTCTTCACTAGCGGCGACAGTTTAGATTTGAGCAATTCTGGACGTCTTATCCCTCAGCTCGTGCTATCGTATCCCAGGTCTGGCACTTACCTCTGAGAGGTAATGCCTCTTATCGGCTCTCTAGAAGATTAGAGCTGGTTAGGCATCGGCTGACTAGATGGAATAGATTCGAGGTGGGAAACCTTGTGAGACAGATTGAGCAAGTTGAAGCGGACATGACTCTTATCCAAGAAAGAGAGGACCAGGATGGCTCGCTATCTGTTCTTGATCTTTCCTCTCTTCGTTCTAAGCTTGCTCTTCACCACTCTCTTCTGATGCAGCAGGAGATTTATTGGAGACAGAGGTCTAGGGTTCAGTGGATCCGGGAAGGTGACCGTAATACCAGGTTCTTCCATCAGGCCACTTTGAAGCAACGGGCTGCTAATAGAATCAGGAGAATAGCTGATGAGAATGGCAATCTCCAAACTGACCCTGTTGTTATTCATGATCAGTTGCTTCATTTTTTCCAGTCTAGATGGACTGAGTTATCTGGTACGGAAGCTCCTGTGTTCAGGGTTTCTCCTATTAAGAAGGTCTCTGACCAGCAGAACGACCTTCTATCCAGACCAATCACAGCTGAGGAGATTCATATGGCTTTATGGGATCTCGGCCCTGTCAAGGTGCCTGGCCCTGATGGATTTCCGCCATTATTCTTCCATCATTACTGGGATATTGTTGGTCAAGAGGTCATCAGGCTATTTAGAGTGCTTTTCTTTCTAAATCTATCCCTATTGATTGGAATCGCACTCTTGTCACTCTTGTGCCGAAGCGACATGATGCTTCCTCCCCCCATCATTTTCGACCGATCAGCCTGTGTACTACTTACTCTATACAAGGTCTGTGCCCGCCTTCTAGTTTCCCGCCTGCGTGTGGTGATCCCTCAGCTCATCTCTGCTGAACAAGGGGCTTTCATTAGAGGTCGGAGCATCTCTGATAATGTTCTTATTGCTCAGGAATTCATGTTTGATCTTCAGAGAGCCTCAGCCAGTCAGTGTCTTATGGCAGTCAAGCTTGATATGGAGCGAGCCTACGATAGATTGAGTTGGGCTTTTTTGCATCGTACTCTGATTGAGTTTGGTTTTCATGACCTTTTCATTGATTGGATTATGGTCTGTATCCAGAAGCCTTCGTTTTCTCTGAGTATTAATAGGATGTAGACTAGTTTCTTCCATTCTTCTGTGGGTCTGAGACAGGGATGCCCGTTGTCCCCGTTTCTGTTTGTTTTGGCTGCGGATGATCTTTCCTGTGCTTTTCATCAGGCACAGCAGGACAGCTGTATTGCTCCCTCTATGGTGGTCCTTTGGGACCCCCTATATCTCACCTTCTTTTTGCAGATGACTGTATTCTTCTGGGCCAGGCGTCTATTCGTAATGCTGTTAGTTATGCTTCTCTCATTCAGGGCTATTGTTGTGCTTCGGGACAGAAGGTCAACTTCGAGAAGTCCCTCCATTTGCTTCAGCCCAAAGACCTCCAGGTCCATCAGGGAAGCCGTTCACCAAGCTTTGGGTATCTCAGCAAAGACTGATGGTCTGTCCTATTTGGGCATCCCGGTATTGGGGAGGCGTCCTCGCATTAGTGATTTCACTACTATTGAGAGACGGATTCGGGATCGGATTGATGATTGGCAGGTCACCAGCTTATCCATGATGGCTAGGATCACTCTTATCCGCTCTGTCCTTACGTCCCTTCCTATGCATCTAATCTCTAATGCTGTGGTTCCTATCACGTGCTTGCGTAGGATAGAGCGATGGTTCAGGGACTTTCTGTGGGCTTCTACGAAAGACTGTCACAGTATTCATCTTCAGGCGTGGGATTTGATTTGCATGCCTTTGAATGAAGGGGGTCTTGGGATTCAGTCCCTGATTGTGAGAAGAGATGCTTTGATGGCGAGACATGCGTCGAGATTTCTCCTTGATCCTCACGGATTCTGGAGTTCATTTATGAGAGCTAGATATGGTGATTGGTCCCTGGCTATGGATCGTCAGCCTTTGCGACGGTATTCTTGCTTTTGGAAGGAGGTGTGTCGTCATGCTCCATCTATTTGGAGCAATATATCATGGATGATTGGTGAGGGTTCCTCGGTTGATGTCATTCAGGACAGTTGGATCACGGATCTCCCTCTTTTTCGTTGGCCGTCATTTATTAGCATGGATGTTCCTCAGTATATGAGGGTGCGGGATCTCATCATTCCGGATCTTTCTTCTTGGAATTCCCCTGTGGTGACCAGTTTATTTGGGAAAGAGCTTGCTCGTCGGATCTTTTCTATTCCCCTCACTTTGGGATACTTTCCTGATATGAGGTTATGGAGGAGATCCTATCTGGCTAGGGCCCCCACTAGGGACCTCATTGGGATTTTCAGACCCAGCCTCGGGAGTCGTAGGATGCGAAGTGGATATGGATGCTCCCTGTTCATCCCAGAGTCCAATTATTTATATGGAAGATTCTGTGGGACTGTCTTCCTTCTTGCTCACTTCTGTCGAGAAGGGGTATTCATATTGAGGCGATGTGTCCGTGTGTGGGCAGAAGGAGGAGACTATTGATCATGCCCTTTTTATATGTCCCATTCTTTGTGGGATTTGGACGAGAATGAGTTATGATTGCAAAGTGGATGATACTGATTCCTCGTGTTCCCCTTTCCTTGA
Source organism: Calamus simplicifolius (assembly GCA_900491605.1). NCBI lineage: Eukaryota > Viridiplantae > Streptophyta > Magnoliopsida > Arecales > Arecaceae > Calamus > Calamus simplicifolius. The sequence goes on along the minus strand of UESW01004176.1, from coordinate 365,614 downwards.
TGCTCTCCGAAGGACTACTAGACATTGCAGCGCCCTTTGGGCTATCACTGCTTATCAGATATGGCTGTCACGGAATATGCTTATCTTTTCTAATGAGTCGATTTCCTCCCTCAGATTAGAACAGAAGATCAGATCTATGGTGGATGAAAGCGCTTCTTTTATCAATGGTTTGGATTTTTCTAACCTTGGCCACTGGGGCTCCCCTGCTGTTTTGGCAGCGAACCGTCTTACGGTTTATATCTCTTGGGAGCTCCCCCTCCAGGGTTTGTAAAAATCAACTTTGATGGAAGCGTTCGTAGCAGGTTGGCTGGATCTGCTTTTATTATTCGGGAGACCGATGGAGCCTTACTGGCAGCTGGTGGTTTTGGCTCTCTTGATTCTTCTGTCCCTATGGCCGAGCTTTATGCTGCATGGGCTGGCATCTCCTGCGCTGTTAGGCAGCTTCATGCCCAATGCCTATTAATTGAGGGGGATTCTCTCACAGTTATTCGGTGGCTTAGAATGAGATTCTGTGATCAGGACTCCATCAACCCTATTCTCAGTGATATTCAGGTTGCTCTGCGGGTCTCCATACTGTCCATATCCATCACATCTACTGGGAGGCTAATTCTGCGGCTGATTGGGTTGCGGCTGCAGTGGCCCAATATGGAGACTTTTGGATTTGGAAGCAAGGTGATCCCTGTCCTTTTGCTCTTTTGCAAATTCTGTACTCTGATAGATCTGGGCTGACTCGCACGAGAATAGTGTGATCGCCCGTTTGTATAAAAAAAAAAAGAAAGAAGGAAAGATCATGCCGTTTAGAAGATGTTTCATTGGTCATGTCTAAAACGCTACCTAAACGATCGGGCGCTCGTTTTGTTCTTAGAAAGCATATTTTCTCAGAAAAAACATGAGGTAACGAAATAAAAATAAGTAGATAATATGAAGCTTCATAACATTTTTCTCTTATATAAGCTAATAAAAATAAGATTATTTTTATACTTTATAATATGCGTCCCATTGCATTTTAAATTGTCAGAAATAAAATAAATAATAAAGCTCTTAATAGACCACTAATCTCTAGGTTCCCACACATTCTATCCCATTCGTCTTGTATACCTCAATGGGGCAATAAGCTTGTCCCTATCTTCAATCCACAGGGAATGAGCATCGTAACCCCACTTCATTACCTTGTCTTATTGCTGCTCTTAATTTTTTTTTTATTAGATAAAAAAGTATTTCAGTTAGAATAAAAGTATAATTTATATATAAATTTGACTTGGACTGAGAGTTAGTGTAGATTTTAAGACGAGGAGTGTATCTCAGCCCCATCGCTCTTCTTTCCTTTTTATCTCCGGACCAACTCAAATCCGGACAAAAGTGGGCTTGATGAAGGGGTTCTGAATCTTTTGATCGTAGAAATACTACCACAAATAAAAAAGTAAGAGCGGATTTTTTCCCACCTTTTTGTAATTAGAGAAATAAAGTTGGCAGAGAGGTAGTGGACGGAAGACTGGTGTCCATGGTGTCCGTCTCACACCTCCACTCGTCAGATCCGCTTCAGCGGGCGTCAATGGGCAGTTAACCTATTTTGGCGTCTTGTAAAGCCAGCCCACTGCTTCTCTTACTCTTGGTAGTGGTAACAACTCGGGAGGAGATAGAGAGCTGCTAGGGTTTTCTCACCTGGAGAAAATGTTCCATCTTTGCTGTCTTTCGCCCAGATTTCTCTCTGGGTAAGTGAGCCGATTCACCAAAGTAGAAGGATCAGCTCCTCGCTTCTGCGCTTTTTTTCTTTTTCCCCTCTGTTGGTTAAATTTTCTGTCTTTAGATGCTTGCATAGCATTTTGCAGCTAATTTTCCATGATGGTCTCAGAAAAGAGAGATATTTCGATGTCAGTGATGGAAATCTGGCGGTGTTTAGGGTTTCGAGGTCGATCTTATCGGTCACGGTGGGAAAATTTTGCTTTGTTTTCTTTGATTTTTTTTTTTTGATCTCCAAAATGCTTCGTAGAGACTGGATATTTTTCGTGCCTGCATTTTGAGTTTTTTTTAATGTTTTTATGGTGAAATAAAATGATGATAAATGGGTGGGTTTTTGCTCCTATTTTATCGTGGCTTTTGCGTCTTTGTATCCACTTATTTTTTTCTAGTGAGTTCGTTAATTATCATTACAAAGAACGGCACACCTTTCCTTGAACTTGTGAAGATAATCTGTGGCCTCTTGGGAAGAGCTATGCCATATTGATCTTCAATATTTATCTATACTTTCCATTTATTTTCATTAAAGTGCATTAGAGTTATAAATAGTGTATGAGGCCATTAATCTGGAAAAGAAATCGTTCCCAGTTCAAGAAAACTATGTCTAATTTTCATCAGTGATCAGTTATTAGCACAATGCAAATAATGTACATATCTTGAACAACTTTGATGCATTCGATCACCTTCAGTCAGTAACATGTGCTCAATTACAGGACTTTCCTTGGATCAGCAACTACATATGCATGCCTTGTTCGTGAATTAATCTTAATTTAAGAGAGAAAGAAGGGACATTAGTTGACAAACATGAAATAAAATTCTCATGCACTTAATTGAAAGAGTAACTCCTGAAATACTTCTTTTCTTTTTTTTAATTTAGTGTGTGAGAGTGAGGCTCTCTAGATGTACAACAAAACAATCTGAGAAGCAGCTGGAGAGAAGACAACAATTATCTATATGTTTGTACTTGCTGGTATACCATTTATAGAACATGATAAGAAAACAATAAGATAATGAGGAAGCAGATGACCAGAGATGGGGAAGTCCCCCTGCACGCACGCGCTAGAGAGAGAGAGAGAGAGAGAGAGAGAGAGAGAGAGAGAGAGATCTGTATGGTTCAATAACTTGCTTTATGTTGAACTCCTTTTATTGAAATAAGCTCAGTAAATAAATATTTTGTTTTCTTATGTCAGCACTGAAAATTGAAGAGCTTTATATGGGATAAAATTGAAGCATCTGTCTTGATCTTTGTTGAGTTTTTATTAAATTTGATAGTACGTATTGTCAAGGTGATAATTCTGAGTTGCAGGTGCGGTTGGCTTATGATATAATATTTTTGGGTCCTTGCACATGGCCCTCATGGTTGTAATGTGGTCATTCATTGCATCCATGGTAGGGGCTTTTTGGTTTGATTTTGTCAAGTTGCACTCTGTTTTCAGGATTGTCTGGATGAGAAGTGCAATGGTGTGCACCATAAGGAGTTCCATGTAAAACTATACTCATATACCCTGATTTCATATTGCAATGAAGGTTGGAATGAGGGGGCTATAGAGTGTGTGGCTGCATTTAGCATAACACTCAGCCATTAACAACCAAATGGCATCTGCCAGTATGAGGCATAGCGGTGTGGGTACTTCCAGGGCAGCAAACAGTTTCAAGGGGTCATCTAGCTCAGTTGAATGGCTTGGAAGAGAGATGCTGGAGATGAGACTAAAGGATGACATGCCAGACCTTGACGAGGACAAAGTAATGCTCTATATTTAAATATTCTTTTGAAATGACTGGTCATATTCTTTTAGATTAAAGCTCCTCTATGAATGATCACTCTCTACTCTCTGCAGGCAAGAGATAATACATTGGTAGTCAATTTAGGACTCCTGTTAATGAAATAATTGTGGTTTGCTATTTGTTAAGAAATAGGATTTTTTTATTTCTTTCTTTAATTATGTAGGATATTTTCCATTGAATGTGTTTAAATGAAAGATACTTTTGCCTCCTTTTGGTTTTTTCTTGTAATACCAGGAAATTGAACCAGATAATAATGATGAAGTGGGTGCTGAACCGGGACATATAATTGCCACTATTGTTGGTGGTCAAAATGGCCAACCCAAGCAGGTTGCCAAGAAATTGTCTATGTTTATATTTATCTTTGTCTTACCATTTAGCCCTAACACAGTCACTGAATTTGTGATTTACTGAACAGGCAGTTACTTACATAGCAGAGCATGTGGTTGGAACAGGTTCTTTTGGCATTGTATTTCAGGTGTTGAATTTGTCTTGGTTTTTCTAACTAATGCATTTATTTCTGTTAAATTAAATCTTAGAATGATTTTCCCCTCTTCTCAGGCAAAATGTAGGGAAACTGGAGAAATTGTTGCTATCAAGAAGGTTCTTCAAGATAAACGCTATAAGAACAGGGAATTACAAATTATGCACATGCTGGACCATCCTAATATTGTTGGTCTCAAGCACTATTTCTTTTCCACCACAGATAGGGAAGAACGCTACCTGAATCTTGTACTTGAGTTTGTCCCAGAAACTGTTAATCGTGTTGCAAGGCAGTACATCAGGATGAATCAGCAAATGCCGCTCGTATATGTGAAACTATATACTTACCAGGTCCTTGCTATTATATGCTCTGTGGTTTGTCTGACTAATAACCTAGCAATTGTATCACTTTCATTTTTTCAGATCTGAATGTTGAACTTTGTTATAGAATTTGTAAATCGTTATCGTGATTGATACTTAATGCACTATTTTAGCTGTCTCTATAGACTTTCTGAATATAGTAATTTGAGAAGGAACCAAGTATTATTGTCGTGACCTTTTTCTTACTTTTTTCCTCTCCTCCCTCTTTCTTGTCATTTTCATCCTCTCTTATTAGCAAAATTTAATGGTCCAAGCTTGACGTAAGTGAGGTATGGCCTGTGTGTTCTTTATTTTTGGGGTCTAGGACCTAGACTGAAATATTCCCTTGATGACATTAGGTGGGTTTGGGTTGTCTCAGAACTCTGTGGTTGAACATGACATTGTAAATTAGGTTTAACTTTATGAGGTAAACTTCTTTAATTTGAAAGTAAACTGAGAACATATTCATGCATGAGAAATACCTCTCATGCATTTTCCCTTAAGGACATGCACACATTTGTGGAAAGAAAAGATAAGTTAATGTGTATTTAGTGCTTGAAAACATGCATTATGTTAGAGTAGGAACGGGTATCTGATCAGTCAGCTTCTGCTAGAACCTCAAACATTGTTTCAGGGTTAGGCTATTAATTTTACTACATTACTCCAATGTTGATACTATTTAAGAGATAGTTGCTCATACCACTTGTTCTTTAGAAAATCTTGCAAATAATTGGTGCATGGATTCATGAAGGTTTTGGTCTCCCTTTGACCTGAAGTTGCACTGATGATGATATCTAGACAACTCTTTCTAAGAAAATTTTATCTGTGTTTGAGCATAGAATCAGGTTGAGCTTCCATGTCACAGTTTTGTCAAGAAAATGGGAATTCTGAAAAATAAATTGGTGTAACATGACACACTAAGTAAGAACTGGAGTAAAGACGTGTACAATAAGCATAAACAAGCAAAACAGTCTAGACTCTCTTAAACTCCAGAAATAAGCAGTACAGTTTAAGAAAATCCAATGATGTCAATGTGACTAAAATTTCATATCAATGTCAGTTAACATTTGCTTTATTGCATCTAAGTAGGATGTTATAAGTTGTGTTAGTGGTCCACCTGAATTTCTTTTTTAATTTACAGTCAACTGACCCATGATTCTTTTTTAGCAATAAGCATAAACAAGCAAAACAGTCTAGACTCTCTTAAACTCCAGAAATAAGCAGTACAGTTTAAGAAAATCCAATGATGTCAATGTGACTAAAATTTCATATCAATGTCAGTTAACATTTGCTTTATTGCATCTAAGTAGGATGTTATAAGTTGTGTTAGTGGTCCACCTGAATTTCTTTTTTAATTTACAGTCAACTGACCCATGATTCTCTCAAATCACTTCATTTTAGGAAGCGACTTCATGCATCAACTTTTTCCGGATTGTTGGAGATGAAGTTGTTTGGTCATGTCTCATTATGATTTCCCATGGTTGACTTTTCAACTGATGCTCCTGCAAAACCAATTCTCTTGTCCAGTGACCAAGAGTAGAATTAAGTATGTAGAAACACAGTCCAGTACCCAACTGATTTAATGTTCACCCTAGAAGTCCTGAATCTTTATTATGAACTGAGGATATGGTTGTAAGTTGAAGCATGTGTTTATCGCAATTGGTCACGGTATTTTGCAACTATTGTTCTTATTAATATGCAAGAAGTTGTGGAAGAGGTCCACAATAGAAAGATAAATTTCCAGATTCGCTGCAATTGGTATATGAGAAGGCGGTGAATTGATCTGCTTGTATTAATTGTGAAGGCCCATCAGCTGGTTTCCCATGCATGATTAACATGGCGGTAATTTAGCATAATTTATGAAGGTTTCGGGATGCATTATTACTTAAACTATTTTATAAAGATGTATACAGGTTAATTTCAAGAAAAAGATGCATTCTTTAACCTTATAACAAATATTTGAAGATATACTGAAGTTGTTCTTGTCTGACTTAAAAAGTTCCATGAGGGGTAGATTCAAGGGTATACCTACTGATCATAGTCATTGTATGAATTGCAACAGAGAATAGTACTACCAAATACCAGCATTACCCAGATATTCCAAAACTTTGGTTCCTTGATGTGTTGGACACCTGTACATTTGGGATACTTCATGATACTTCTTGGCACTTCAAATTGGCTGGCATCACCACTATATGTCTATTTTAGGCACAAATACTTGATGGCTGGCGAGTCTAAAATGATATCTAACAAGATTTTATAAATTTTATAAGAGTTGCATCATAATTGTTCCAAGTAATTATTCACTATAAGTCCAGTAATATTTTCTTACACATCTGAAAAATAGAGGCGTCTCTCCATCAAATTTCTTAAAGTTTAGTACCCTAGATATCTGACAAAACTAGCCAATTTTGACTTCAGCGGTAAGATTCTTAACATGTAACTTGCTGCATGTTATATAAAAGAGCATCTTGAGAAATAATTTATCCTTCTAGCAACCACTCTAATCCAGTCTAGAAGCCATCAAATGATGATATGTTGTATGGAATTTAGTTCTACAAATGCATGAAACTATTGCCTGCTTAGGATCTTACATGGCTAATTGCATATGTATATACATTACTGTATGCATGCATCATGCATGTAACTTATACTTTGCTTAAAGAAGGCTTAGGTGGGGTGATTTGAGCCTCACAGAAACCAGAAGGCTTGTATGGGGCTTGATTCACCTTATGCCTTGAGATGTTGCTCTTCAGAAATACCTTGAGACTCCCTGGTGGGGCTATATAAGATAATGCATGCATATACACTATATTATTTCGTGTTAGTTGCATAGCGTATGCCATCCATGGGAAGTGTTCATGTTATGTTAATATTTGCATGATGTCATCATGTGCAGATTCAAATGACTCAAATGCAAAGTTAATGTATCATGTCTGATGATAACCTTCCAGCTTTACACAAACAGTTACATGGCGATATAACCAATGAAGGGCATCTTCTAATCCACTTATATCAAGATCTATGCACTGGAAGGGTTTTGTAGTGCCGGATTTATTACTCACCGAAATTTGGTGTAATTGACAAGTTCACCTGCAGCACTCATATTTTAACCTTCATTTGATGCTTGTTAGATCTATAAGTAGTTCTTATGTTAAATAGAAAGATTTGGCTGATTCCTTTGCTTTTAGACACACAAACACGTGCTTGTGCATGCATACAGATGTAGATAGTGAGATACACATGCTTGCACATATATAGAATGCATTACATGTGTAGGCATGAATCCAAACCACCCATGCAGGCTGGGTCGGCCAGTTAGGTCCTTATGTCTCTGTCCTAGACTAGCAGATTGTACATCCATAAGTTGAGCTTGGCTCATTAGATCCTTCTATGAGTGCAGTAACAGGTCTTTCATTATCATAAATACAGCCAGCTGGCCATGTCTCAATCTATTTGGGTATGGCTGTTGTTTCATAATTTATGCTATTTTGCCCTACTTCTGGCTTTCCTCTGCTTTGTTCGTTTAAGCTTGTAACTATCATAACCGTGATATATAACTTGCTAATTCATACCCTAATTAGTATTTTCAGTGAAAATATTCCTCGGGTTGTGATTGAAAGTTAGACTCTTGAATCTTCATCGTTTTTTATTACTCTAGGAATCTTATTTAAGTGCAATTCTTCATTCTTTTCAGATATGCAGAGCACTTGCATATATACATAATGGTGTTGGCATCTGTCATCGAGATATCAAACCTCAAAACTTGCTTGTGAGATCCTTCTCTCTTCTTTGTTAGGCTATATGTATTCTAGACGAGCTTCCAATATGTGCCTCCTCTGTACATCTTGTTCATGTTGTGTGTTTGCATGTCTGCTGAATGCATGCCTGCAATATCGATACTGCCATCAACAGACTCAAGGAAGGCTTTTCACATTACATCAATCGTTTGGCATTTATTTTCCAAAATCCAGGATTTAAATTTACATTCATCATAAGATTGATGGTGTTGCTGTTGAAAACAAGCCTCTGTTTCTTCTTGTGTGTGTGTTTGTGTGATCACTTGTGTGCAACTAATGATGTTATTTAAGTTTGTGGAGTCAAAATCTATGCAGACTGAAGTAGGATAGCACAGTGAATCTTGGTGTTTATGTCTTGATGTCTTGTTGATGGAGATATTTGTATTTCTCTTTTGCCTCTAAATTCCGTATTTGGAAAATGTACCTAGTTGATGACCACAATTTCTGCCTCTTACAGTGATGAACTACGGTTACATTATAGTGATCTTTAAGCTTCAAACTTTCAGTTTAAAGATTTTTTGGCCAGATTTAGGCTACTAAAATTTGTTTTTATTTTGTGTTTTTAGATGGATTTGCATCATGGCTGATTATAAACATTTGATTATAATGAGCCAAAGTTAAGAAAATAACATTTGAAGTTGGAAAATAGGAGAGCTAGGGAAAGCCATTATAAACATGATGTGACAAAAACACCATCATGCTTGATTCCAAGCCTGGATGAGAAAGATAGAGGGTTGATGTCAGGTTGACAACTGGTTGTAAAAATATATCAATAACTGTGAAACTGATCTTAATTTGATACATGTGAAAGTAAAGGTGTCCCCTATTCTATGTGGCATTCCAAAACTTGACAGTTATGATGAGAAATGGGCAAATATTGGTTAGGTCATTGCATATAATCAATCCACTATAACTTGCAGTTGTAGTGACAAGTAAACAAGGGTTAGTTAGGTAGCTGTCAATAAATGACCTGCTACAATGTGATTGTTAGATCGTTGTCCATAAGTGACCCATTACCATATAACCTGGTTGTAGTGACAAATAAACAAGAATTCTTTAACAGTAGAGAGTCCTCTAGTAGAAATCTGGTACAATAGCATTCAATTAGAATAGTAAGGAGATGAAAAATCATATAAAGAAGCTAACCATACAGAAAAAGAGAATTAGATTTGCTACTTGAAATGCTAAAACTTTGATTAAAACAATAGAGAACTAGTAGATATAATGACACGTAGAAAATCAATATCGTTTGCTTATAAGAAAGTAAGGACCCATCTGGTTTGTCACCATGATTATAATTAGAATAAAATCCACTGGAATTAGAATCACTTATTTACTCTGCCCATTTGCTTCACATGGGAATTGGAAATGGAATCAGAAGCTTAGATAGGCTGGATTTTCAGATGTACGTCAAAAATCCATCGAAAATTGCAGTGTATATTTGCAAATCAAAATTCAGCAGGAGAAAAAGAAAAAAATAATTTTGCTGGAAATACGAGGTAGATCCTGCCACAACTTATTGGAATCTAGCAAGAAGTGGTCAGAAATACTAGTTTTGGGACTGGTTCACCTCTTTTGGTAGTGTGGTTAAAGAGCTTGGGATGAAGGTTGGATGAGAAGAGAGAAGGGGGCGGGGGGGGGGGGGGGGGGGTGGTGCGGGCGGGCATTGGTTACAACTTGCTGGAATAGATTTGTAATCTTGGGTGGAGGGTCTGAATTTCAAATCCTCTTTAATACATGATTTGGATTTCAAGTGAAATCTGAATAATATTCTAATTCCGTCTAAACAAATGCTTAGATTCAGAATAATATAGGAGATTGTTATAAACTATTATATGTAGGTAAGGAAAATATAGAAGTGGTGTAGAAATAGTAGTGGATAAGAAAATGAAATATAAAATTGTAGATGTAAGAATGATAATGGATATATAAATAGCTATTCAATTAGTTTTAGATAAGGAGACTATTAATGTAGTTAGTAGTTATGCGTAACAAGTAGGCTTAGAGGAAAGGATTAAGCATCAATTTTGATAATGGATATATAAATAGCTATTCAATTAGTTTTAGATAAGGAGACTATTAATGTAGTTAGTAGTTATGCGTAACAAGTAGGCTTAGAGGAAAGGATTAAGCATCAATTTTGGGAAAAAATGAATGGATTAATACAAGGTATTAGAAAGGATATTTCTAGGTGGTAACTTAAATAGGCATCTAGAGAAAAGTAATACGGAATATAAGAGTATATTGAGTACTTGATTTCGGGGATAGAAATTGAATAGTAGATTTAAGTCTTGAGTTGGTAGTAGCTTATGAGCTGGCAATTGCAAATACATATTTTAAGAAGAGGGATGACTTTTTACTTGATGAGAAAGAATCCGTGTACGAGCAAATACTAGCAGACCGTAATACGCAGCGGAATAATAAATAAAATGCGCAAACCACATAATCACAGAAACACCAAGATTTACGTGGAAAATCCCTTCAAGATAAAGGGAAAAAAAACCATGGGCAAGCCAGAGAAGAAGATCCACTATAAAATAATAAATATCCAAGTCTCAAAGTCCCTTGCCAGAACTTGAGAAACAATCACAAGAGAATAATAGGGATATAAGGATTACGTCACCGAAAAATACGGTCTCTGCGTTACTTTCTTATTTTCTTCCCTTCTCTTCTTCTTCTCTTGTTTTTCTTCTGCAGCACTTTCACGTGATTCCTAGAGTGAAAGTCCTCTCACGTAGTCAAGCATCAAGCAGCAGCCCTTCCTTCTCTTCTCCTAGCAATCCATGCTCCTAGAAAAAAGAAATACCTGCTACCTGCTTCACCTCTTTTTCCAGACGGCTGCTCCTTTGAAAAAGAGAAAACCAAAAAAGGAAGGCAGTTGCTCCTTTTATAAAAGAGAGAGAACAAATCCTGGTAGAAAAAGGAGTAGCGCTCCCTTTTGCCCTAATGGGCTGAATAAGTGAGAAAATAAGGAGGTAACGCAGGAGACCATATTTTTCGGTGACGTAATCCTTATATCCCTATTATTCTCTTGTGATTGTTTCTCAAGTTCTGGCAAGGGACTTTGAGACTTGGATATTTATTATTTTATAGTGGATCTTCTTCTCTGGCTTGCCCGTGGTTTTTTTTTCCTTTATCTTGAAGGGATTTTCCACGTAAATCTTGGTGTTTCTGTGATTGTGTGGTTTGCGCATTTTTATTTATTATTCGCTGCGTATTACGGTCTGCTAGTATTTGCTCGTACACGGATTCTTTCCCATCAACTGGTATCAGAGCCTGTGAATTTTTTTTTTGTGTGCGAGCATGGAGGCCGGTAATGTTTCCCGCATGATCAGTCTGAACGGAAACAATTGGATGATATGGAAACCAAGGATGGAGGACCTCTTATATTGCAAGGATCTATATGGACCTTTAGAAGGGGTCAAAGCAAAGCCCGCTACAGTGACAGACGATGCTTGGATCATGTTAGATCGGAAGGCAGTCGGTTTTATTCGGCAATGGTTGGATGATAGTGTCTTTCACCATGTTTCCACTGAGACTTCTGCAAACTCTCTTTGGAAAAAGTTAGAAAGTCTATATGAGAGAAAAACAGCTGGCAACAAGGCTTTCTTGATCAGAAAACTAGTGAATCTGAAATATAAAGAGGGTGCTTCTATTGCTGAGCATTTGAATGAAATGCAGAGTATTAATAACCAGTTATCCTCTATGAAAATGTCTCTTGATGATGAGTTGCAGGCATTGTTACTTCTCAGTTCATTGCCAGAAAGTTGGGAGACACTGGTAGTTTCCCTCAGTAATTCTGCACCAGACGGTGTTATCACCATGAGTCAAGTAACAGGCAGTTTGTTGAATGAGGAGTTAAGAAGGAAAAATTCAGCAACTTCTCAGATTGATTCACAGGCACTTGTCTCAGAGAATAGAGGACGGTCAAAGTCTAGAAATAGAGACAATTCATACAAGGGTAGAAGCAAATCAAGGTCAAGAAAAGATATTACTTGCTATAACTGTGGTGAGAAAGGGCACTACAAGAATCAGTGTAAGAAGCCTAAGAAGAGTAAGAAAAAGGGAAAAGAAGTGGAGGATACAGAGTCAAAGGAGAATATCACAGCTACTGTGCAGAGTGATGATTATTTGATTTTGTCTACTTCTGATGGTATCTTCTCATGTGAGTGTCAGAATCATGAGTGGGTGATTGACACAGGTGCTTCTTATCATGCTACACCACGGAGGGAGTTTTTTTCTACATATAAGACTGAAAATTTTGGTGTTGTCAAGATGGGAAATCAAGGCACAGCAGACATCATTGGCATGGGTGACATCCACATGAAGACCAATCTTGGCTGTAAGTTGGTGCTCAAGGATGTAAGGCATGTAGCTGACTTGAGGCTAAATTTAATCTCAGTTGGAAGACTTGATGATGAAGATTTGATAGCAGATTTCATAAAGGGCAATGGAAGCTCAGTAAAGGTTCACTTGTTGTAGCCAGTGGGAAGAAATGTCACACTTTATACAGGTTGCAGGCTAAAGCTTATGGTGAACAGTTGAATGTTACAGAGAACGACTTCAGCATGGAGTTGTGGCATAAACGACTGGGACACATGAGTGAGAAGGGGCTGCAAGTTCTTTCCAAGGAGAAGTTCTACCAGACTTCAAAGGTGTACATCTGAACCCATGTGTTGATTGTTTGGTTGGCAAGCAACATAGAGTTTCTTTTGCTAGTCCTGCTTTATCTAGAAAAATGCATGTTTTGGATCGTATCTATACAGATGTTTGTGGTCCTCTGAGGACAAAAACTCCTAGTGGATCAGTTAATGTTCAGGCATCAGTGGTGCACTTTATTTTGTCACTTTTATAGATGATTTTTCAGAAAAGTTTGGGTCTATGGTTTGAAGACTAAAGATCAGGTTATTAATGTCTTCAAAGAGTTTCATGCCAGAGTTGAAAGAGAGACAGGAAAGAAACTGAAATGTATAAGGTCAGATAATGGTGGTGAGTACACAGGGTTATTTGATAATTATTGCAGATCACATGGCATTCAACATGAGATGACAGTTCCTGGTACTCCTCAGCATAATGCAATTGCAGAGAGAATGAACCGCACCATCATGGAAAAGATCAGATGTATGCTTTCACAGTCCAAGTTACCTAAAAGATTTTGGGATGAGGCATTGAAGACAGCGGTTGATGTAATAAACTTGTCACCATGTACAGCTCTAGATGGTGATGTTGCAGAGCGTGTATGGTCAGGAAAAGATGTCTCTTATAAGCACTTGAGAGTGTTTGGTTGTCGTGCATTTGCACATGTTCCAGACATTGAGAGGTCCAAGCTGGATGGTAAGACAAAAGAATGTGCTTTGCTTGGTTACTCACATGATGAGTTTGGTTATAGACTTTGGGATCCAGAAAAGCAGAAGGTATTCAGAAGCAGATGTGGTATTTTTTGAAGATCAAACCCTTCAAGACTTCAAGAAGGAGGTGTCAGTCAAGTCTTCTGCAGGAGGATTAACAGACTGTGATCCAGTTACTCCTCTAGTAAATCAGGGTGATAGGGGAGATGTGCAAGAAAATAGTGCAGGAGCAGGTATTAACTCACCTGTAGGACATGTTGAGCAGGAAGGAGATCAGGAGCAACCTCCTACAGAGCCTCAGCTGAGAAGATCTATCAGACAACGTCAACCTTCCAAAAGGTATTCTACAGATGAATATATAATGCTTACTGATGCAGGTGAACCAGAATGTTACCAGGAGGCAGTTGAAAGTGAGCAGAAAAAGGAGTGGTTAGTAGGTATGCTGGAAGAAATGGATGCCTTACAGAAGAACCACACATATGATTTAGTGGAACTACCAAGAGGAAGGAAGGCTTTAAAGAACAAGTGGGTTTTCAGGTTAAAGACTCAACAGCATTGTTCTCAACCAAAGTACAAGGCCAGATTGGTTGTGAAAGGCTTTGGTCAAAAGAAAGGTATTGACTTTGAAGAGATTTTTTCTCCTGTTGTTAAAATGTCTTCAATTCGTGTTGCTCTAGGTATTGCTGCTAGTCTAGACTTGGAGGTTGAGCAGTTAGATGTGAAGACAGCTTTTCTTCATGGTGATTTGGAGGAGGAAATCTATATGGAGCAACCAGAAGGCTTCAAAGTCAAAGGTAAAGAAAATCTTGTCTGCAGATTGAAAAAAAGCTTATATGGGCTGAAGCAAGCTCCAAGGCAGTGGTACAAGAAATTTGATTCATTTATGGCTGAAAATGGATACAAAAGAATGGCTTCAGATCATTGTGTGTATATCAAATGGTTTAGTGAGGATTTTGTCATACTCCTACTTTATGTTGATGACATGCTTATTCTTGGGAAAGATATGTCTATGATTGACAGGTTGAAGAAGGAGCTGAGCAATTCATTTGAAATGAAGGATATGGGACCAGCAAAGCAAATACTGGGTATGCAGATTTTCCGTGATAGAAGAATCAAGAAAATATGGTTGTCACAGGAAAAGTACATTGAGAAGGTATTGGATAGGTTCAGTATGATCAATGCAAAGCCAGTTGGTTCTCCTCTTGCAGGTCACTTCAGGTTGTGCTCAGAGCAAAGTCCTTCAAGTGATGAGGAGAAGGAGAAAATGAAGAAGGTTCCTTACGCTTCAGCAGTCGGAAGTTTGATGTACGCGATGGTATGTACGAGGCCAGACATCGCATATGCAGTGGGTGTTGCTAGCAGATTTCTTGCAAATCCAGGGAAAGAGCATTGGGCAGCAGTGAAGTGGATCTTCAGATATCTCAGAGGAAGCTCCAAAGTTTGTTTAAGCTTTGGGGGTGGTCCAGCTGTGCTGATTGGTTACACAGATGCAGATATGGCGAGAGATATTGATACAAGGAAGTCCACATCAGGTTTCATACTTACTTTTGCAGGGGAGCTGTGTCATGGCAATCCAGATTGCAAAGGTGTGTAGCTCTCTCTACCACAGAGGCAGAATATATTGCTGCTACCGAGGTCTGTAAGGAGATGCTGTGGATGAAAGAATTCTTACATGAATTGGGATTGAAACAGAAAAATTATGTGGTACATTGTGACAGCCAGAGCGCCATCCACTTGTGCAAGAACCCAACTTTTCATTTCAAGTCAAAGCATATAGATGTGAGATACCACTGGATTCGAAATGTGTTTGAAGAGAAGCAGTTACAGCTTCAGAAAATTCACACAGATGAAAATGGGGCAGACATGTTGACAAAGACCTTATCAAAAGAAAGGCAAGAGATATGCCGACAGCTGGTCGGCATGATTTCACACTAAGGAAGCATGAGACAGCCTCCCTTATGGGCTGAAGGGGAGGTTGTTGGGCCCATGGCCCACTTATTCAGCCCATTAGGGCAAAAGGGAGCGCTACTCCTTTTTCTACCAGGATTTGTTCTCTCTTTTATAAAAGGAGTAGCCGCCTTCCTTTTTTGGTTTTCTCTTTTTCAAAGGAGCAGCCGTCTGGAAAAAGAGGTGAAGCATGTAGCAGGTATTTCTTTTTTCTAGGAGCATGGATTGCTAGGGGAAGAGAAGGAAGGGCTGCTGCTTGGTGCTTGACTACGTGGGAGGACTTCCACTCCAGGAATCACGTGAAGGTGCTGCAGAAGAAAAACAAGAGAAGAA
Organism: Calamus simplicifolius; assembly: GCA_900491605.1. Lineage (NCBI taxonomy): Eukaryota > Viridiplantae > Streptophyta > Magnoliopsida > Arecales > Arecaceae > Calamus > Calamus simplicifolius. Next base: position 349,824 of record UESW01004176.1, on the reverse strand, counting down.
GAAGAAGAGAAAGGAAGAAAATAAGGAGGTAACGCAGGAGACCGTATTTTTCGGTGACGTAATCCTTATATCCCTATTATTCTCTTGTGATTGTTTCTCAAGTTCTGGCAAGGGACTTTGAGACTTGGATATTTATTATTTTATAGTGGATCTTCTTCTCTGGCTTGCCCGTGGTTTTTTTTTCCTTTATCTTGAAGGGATTTTCACGTAAATCTTGGTGTTTCTGTGATTGTGTGGTTTGCGCATTTTTATTTATTATTCGCTGCGTATTACGGTTTGCTAGTATTTGCTCGTACACAGATTCTTTCCCATCATTACTAACCTTTAAGAGTGGATCAAATTTGTATAAAAGATTAATTTTTTTATCAAGAGAAGAGAAAGATCAGCATGCAAGGATTGTAAGGTGATACTAGGAAAAAATTTACCTACACAACATAGGTTACTAGTCTTAGATTTATATACTAAATGAAAAAGAAAAGTAATTAATAAATATCTAAATAAGATGGTAGATTTTAAAAGGGAACTATTATATCTTTTATGGATAAATAACTAAAGGAGGGAAACTGAAATTTAAGGATTGAACTAAATAAATTGTGGGATCAAATGGTCAAAGATATTCCTGGAGAGTCAAAAGAGAAATGATATTCAAATAAAGAAACATAGTGGTGGAATAATGAGATACAAAGGTAATAAAAATAAGATAGATTTGCTTTAAACAATGACAAAAAAAGTCAATGGTGAAGATTTTGTAAGGTATAAGGAGGCTAAAAAAGACACAAAAATGCTAGTAAGGTTAAATATACAATATCTGATTATTAATATAATAGATTGGGTTTAAAAGAAGACGAGAATAAAATTTATAAAATAGCTAAAGTTAAAGGGAGGAAGGTGCACCGTAGTGTATGTTATTTACAGACAATACAATGTTGATTTATGAAAGAGAATTGCATTAAATACTAAATTAAGCTTATGATGGTTAATTTTAGAGGATAAGGGCTTAAAAATTAGTAGAAACAAGAGAAGGTATATCGAATGTAAATTTAGTGTGAATGGAAATGAAACTACGATGCCAATTAAGATAGATGACAAAGAAATGCAAAGTGACTATTTTTGTTATAGGAGAGATAGATGCAATATTATTAGAGTTGGTTGGATGAAGCAGAGGGATACGTCTGGAATATTATGCCATGGGTGCACAGTTTGGAGACTTGAAGTAAAATTTTATAGAACAACAGTTAGACTTGCCATGTTCTATAGCTCAGAATGTTGAGCAATAAAGGAAGCATATAGCAACAAGTTGAGAATAACAAATGAAAATATTAAGATGTGTGGTAAAACTAGAAAGAGTAAAATAAGATGAATATATTAGAGAATCTATAGAAGTGCATAGGGACATAGGAATATAATCAATTGAGATGGTGTGGATTTGTAAGGAGAGGTACTTTGTTTTGTGTTGAAGGTGGTAAGAAAAGTTGAGGAAGACTTAAGATGAGTTAGATAGAGATTGTGAGGAAGGATATGAAGAATTTGTAATAACATCAAAGGTAGCCCTACATAGGAATACTTGACAAATGAGTCTATAAAGTTGACCTCAAATAGTTGGAAAAAGGCTGGATGGTTATGATCATGGTATGCCATACCGGTGCCTATAGTCCCGTACCGAATGTACCATGCTATATCAGTATGAAGCCGTGTCTTCGTACTAGATCGTATGGAGTCTCGGTACGCTGAACCAATCTGCATACCGAGCATACTAACACATACCAATGTGGACCAGTATGGGTTCCGGTACTAAGATGGTGAACCTTGGTTATGATTCTAGTTATTTATAGAAGTGCCGAAGTGCCATATATTATATTCATTTTTTATCGATGTAATATATTTGTTGACATGCATGCATTATATTTTGAATATAACTTGGCAGCTATTGAGTTTATGCAGTATTGGATGTGAACAAAAGTTCCTATTAATATTTACTTGAAAGTATATAGCTCTCATCAATTTTATGAAAGCCAAGTGGTTTCATCTGCTGCTCTTGTGTGAGAGGAAGGATATAGGAAGAGAGAGAGAGAGAGAGAGAGAGAGAGAGAGAGAGAGAGAGATGGAGGGGGAAACATTTGGGTGGTTGCTGTTGGAGTTCCATCACCCACAGTTTGACCAATTTATGTCATTCATGATTCATAGCCAGACATCAATGTTTTCTCATTCACTCTCTTGTCCTTGGTTCTTCCTATCTCTTGTTTGGGAGAAGATGACAAAGAAGGGTAAAGTGAGTTTTAAACCCAGTTGGCCAACTCTGTTGAAACAAATTAGGCCTCGCTTGACCTACATTTTCTGCTTGTCCCTCTACTGTCTGGGCCACACAGGCTTGCGCAAATGCTTTGGCTGTAAGTACATGGCCTGGTTGTGTATTGGAGATGCTTGGGTTCGTTGCGAGGTGGCCGGAGGGAGCTTACTTATTGCATGTGCTCATGGTTGCATGGACTTTTGTAGGAACATTGCCATTTATATACTCAAATCTATGCATTTTGTGTTGTTTACTCTCAAAAAAAAAGTTTTATGTTGTTCATGGGTATATCTTTCATACATATTGAGATTTTTTATCACAAAGTTTTTTTTTTTTTTTTGCTCAAGGGGAAGGGGGAGGGGAGTAGATTGTTGAGTATTTAAAATATGGCTTTTAGCTTGACTAGCTATTATTGCATCTTTGCACATATATAATGAGAAGAAAAACCTCAGTCTTATGCGGCTGATAATAATACATGAAGTGATGATAAGATATTTGATTGTCATGAAGTGTTCCATGTCCTCTCATCTTAATTTTTGTTTTGCATATTTACCAGGGACATGATATAGCCCAGGTTTACATTTCCGGATAATTTGAGTCATGCATAGCTATTGACATGTAAAAAGTTCTCTATTAAATAGGAGGCACTAATGGCTTAACAGAGATTTTATAATTTTCATTAATATAGTTTGATATAGACATGATATAGCTGATACATGTCTTGCATAAACTCTTTGAAATCTCATCAATTATACTGTTCGCCGCATGCTAAAATGTCATTTTCAGGTTAATCCACATACACATCAGCTCAAATTATGTGATTTTGGCAGTGCAAAAGTATTGGTAAGCCCTCTTTGCATGTTGGTTTTTGTTTGAACATTGTATTTAAGCTGTGATTCTGTTGTCATAATCCAGGTGAAAGGAGAACCAAATATCTCTTACATATGCTCAAGATATTATCGTGCACCTGAGCTCATATTTGGTGCAACTGAATATACAACTGCAATTGACATGTGGTCCACAGGCTGTGTAATGGCTGAGTTGATACTTGGGCAGGTTGTTTCTTTCTCATTTAGTAGTTTTGGCAATTTTTTAACTCAGAGCTTATTATAGATAGTGTTCCATAAGGTTTTTTACTCCTTGTTACCCCAAAAATTCTAATATTTAATTTGAATGCATGATTAATGTAGCCCTTGTTTCCTGGTGAAAGTGGAGTTGATCAGCTAGTTGAGATCATCAAGGTGATACTGTTATATAAAATTTGTGCATCCTCTTTGCAACTTTTCTGGTTTTCCTAATATCGATACTGTGTCAATGGATATATTTTAAAGGTTCTGGGAACGCCTACAAGGGAAGAGATAAAATGCATGAATCCAAATTACACCGAGTTTAAGTTTCCACAAATAAAGGCTCATCCATGGCACAAGGTAACTATAAAATAAATGTGTTTGTCTTGTGTGACTTTTCACTTTATACGGGCAAATGTTCCTAAACATTTTCATAATAAGATTTAGCTCAATTAATTGCTTGTCTGAACCACTGAAAACATCAAATTATGGCATAAAGCATTTTGTTTCCTTCTCTTCTTATCAAAGACCTTTTTATGAACTTTCTGTTTTTGAATTCTAATGAATATATTATGCCTCTTCGGGAGAGAGAAGAGAGGTTGTTACACTTGGTGACTATTATATTTTATAAGGGAAGAAAGACCACTTTCCTGGTACAATGATTTTGAAACATTAAAAGAAAAGGAGATCTTATGAAAATTTTTTGGCAAGTATTTACCAAATAAGAAGGGACTTTTCCTTTTTCACCTTAATACTCAGACCTAAATGAAAAAGCCTCACCCCATTCATGCGGAGCTGGCTTTCTTGGATAAAAGGTACAGTCAATTAAAATCTGAGGTTGTTCCTGATTCTTTATAATTAACATAATAGTATCCTATTTTAGCAGTTCATCTCATTGTAGTTAACCATGCTCTCTGTATCAATCAATCAATCATCCCAAATATGTAACAAATTCATCTTCTGGCTTTTAAATATCTATAACCATCGATCAGTTAAGTTGTAAGTGAACCAGTAGTTCTACCACACAAAAAGGACCATTCCAGATATAAACAAATGAACTGAAGCTTGAGAATGTGGATGCTAAGAAACACTCATTTCCAGTCTGCATTGGATATGGAATTAAGAATAACCATCTTGTCAACAACATAGTCGAATGGACAATGGTTGTTTCAAATATCATATTAACAAAATCTTCTTGGTTCTGTACAAAAACTTTCTGCTGAATAAAAAGCTGTGGAGTGTCGATAATGTGGAACATAAGATATGTCTCTAATCAAAACATGCTTACTGAATTTAATCTCTTAATTGTCATGAACTGAGGCTTGCGTTGGCATTGATACTGCCTAGCAACCAAAGGTTCTGGGTTTGAGTATTGGGTGGTGCATCCTCAAGAACTTGGACGTAGATGGTAATAATAATACGGGTTGGTCTACCTTCTCTCTCTCTCTCTCTCTCTCTCTTCTCTCTCAAAAAAAATCTTAAATATCATAATTGTAAACTTGTTTTTATGACTGTGAGATGGATACACGTTTTAATTTGAACATGATGTTGATTTTGCACTTTGGTAGTTGTTGAATGTGCAATATTATAACTTATACATAAATAAAGGAATAGAAACTTTAGCAAAAACAGGTTGTTCAACTATCATCTGAAGCATCAGTAGGAACAGATCCTGTGGTTACATGCCTAGAACAATTAAAATTCCTACATGACATCTGGAAAAATGAAGTGATTATGATTTCAATAAGTTCTATTACTAACAATGGTGAGCCTTGATGCAACTGTAAGTTTGCTTTATTATGACCTGGAGTTCATGGATTCAAAATACAAAAACTCTCCACACATGGAGGTAAACCTGCATCCGTCTTTCCTAGACCTTGCAATGGCATGAACCTTGTGTGTTAGACCTGTTCTATGTTACATAAATGCTTGTTTGTGGTTACTGATTCATATCTGATCGGATGATTCCTTGGTAAAGCATCTATATTGAAGTTTGTTGGTGGTTCATGCTGAAGCTCAATCTCTTCTAGAAATGGAGGTGTTGGGAGGTTTGGTTGCTCTGTCTTGTTGACCTTCTTAGGTTTGAAAAAGCTTAATAAATTGAAAAAAATGAACCATTAAGAGGATGGGTTGGAGTGCTCTTCTTTTGGGTCATTAAACGTGATTGCTGGTTCATAACTGAAAAATGCAGCTGCAACCTGATCCAATCGTGGAGAAACAAACTCTCATATTAATTAATAAAAGAAATAACTATTTCAAGGATGACATCCTATATCAGGATATGATGCCAAATAATCTTGTGAAAGGGTACTTTGGTTTGGTTCATGCAAGGGTCATCATCTCCCATGCATGTTGATCTTGTCTATTGAAAAATTTATCAGGAGCTCCAACAAAAAAGTCAAAGATTTGTTGATAATTATTTTTTTTCCCTTCTGTTTTAATGGGTTCTGAATGATCAAAGAGATCTGAATCTCTCCTGTTATGACAGTCATCCATACAAGGTAAGTTTCTATGTTATCGACTGAATTATTTGAATTTTCTGGCTTGTTGTTCCTTCCCTTGATTGTATAGGATAGCTCAACTCTTGCATCAGCTGACAAAAACTGTGCATCTTTCCAGGTAGAATAACAATGGTTTTGCTTAAATGTATTATTGCTTTCCTTAATAATTTAATCCCTATTTAAGATCTGTGAGTTCCTTAACTAGTATATGCATTAATATATCAGCTTGTTTGAGAAGAGAGTAATATGTTCAAGTTTGTTGTATGCATAAACCTAGTTACTATACAAATTACAAATGGTGGCATATTTCAGATAAGACCAAATATTGGTGTATTGATGGACCTTACAGGTTTTTAAACAATCTTTTGATATTGGAAAAGTCTTTGTGCACCGCGCGCGGTGCAGGACACGCGCACCGCACATGGTGATTGGTCCGTGTGCATACGGCGAAAATATTTTCATTCTTTTCGCGCCGCACGCATGCGCGGACTAAGCACCGCACGCGGTGCGCACGTTCCTGCACCGTGCATGGTGCACAAAGAGTTTTTCTTTGATATTTTGTTTGCCCCAGGTTTTCCAAAAGCGTCTGCCTCCAGAAGCGGTTGACCTAGTGTCCAGGTTTCTGCAGTATTCCCCAAATCTCCGGTGCACTGCTGTAAGTTCAGATCAGATCATACACTTTGAATAGCATGATCCATTTGAGATACTACCAATCTGCTGTTGAATTCTAAGCAAGAGAGAACCCGCAGTTGGAAGCATGCATGCATCCATTCTTTGATGAGCTGAGAGATCCAAATACTCGTCTACCCAATGGCCGTCCTCTTCCTCCACTCTTCAACTTTAAACCTCAGGGTAAGAAACCTTTCGGATATTGAGCATATATCATAGCATAGAGAAGCAAAGAATTTTTATATTTTGGACAGTACCATTCAAATTTACACGTGGCTTTGACTTTGTAAAGGTGCTTAAACACATCCTCCAAGAGCTTGCTGATACAAAATAATTGGACTATGCCTTTTAACTTTACAACCTTTTTTTGTACAAATTAGTATTCTGTAATCTCCTTCAGTGACAACATAAGTTACCATTTGTTTGTTGGATTTTCAATGTCATATTATGAATACAAGTACAGAAAATATTTTTATCTACAAATTATTAAGTATAATTTTACCATTTGCCTGATAGGCACTAATTCAAAACATGAAGAGGGTCTGACGAAGTGATCTCTGTATCTTTGAAAATTTTGCTAATTGGATATTCTACCTGTATGATGATTTATAAAGATATAAATCCAATATATTTTCTTCCTTTTATATTATAATTTCGTATATTTAGATGATCACGTATATGCAAGTCAGCATGTACATTTTCAGCACTTGCATTGACACGCAGACCTGTGTCTCTGACTTGCCTGCTCATGACCTTGGCAGAGATTATGTTCATCCCTCCAAATGCTCTTGAACGCCTTGTTCCGGAGCATGCAAGAAAGCAGAGTTCGTTCATGGCCTTGCATACTTCGTACCCTTGAGAAATGAAACATTCCAATCATCCTTAATCTGTTCGCCTGGTTTGGTGGCTTATGAGATATGTAAAGTCACGGATCTTTGTTTTCTTTTTTCTTTTTTAGTTCCTTTGTTGATATTTTGCTTTTTTTCTTTTAAATTTGAATTTGTATGTGGTGAAGAAGATGGTTGTAGAACATTGGAATCGCCAGACAACGTGAGATTCCAGAGGCTTGTGTTAAAATATCAATTATTATCTTGGTGCATCTTAAGGTGTTATACTCAAATTTGAGATGTTAATTTCCATAAAGAAGAAACAGCATTTACTTGTGAATTCTGACTACAATGGTGGGTCCTTCCCCTCTTTTCTCTGAAGAAAAAAGAGAAATTCTGAATGCAGTGAGTTCTATATTATGGCACTCAACATCTGGCTTGAGCCCCATGAGCAAAACTACCACTCCAGTGCTGTAGAAATATTGATCAAGTTCTCCAAATATCGCTTTCTGGACAAGCTGAATCAGGCTTGAGCCCTTTAAGCAAATCAACTGCTCCGGTGGCACTCGCATTGTTGAAGACTTTGCTGATTATAAAAGACACTGCATTTTGAACCTTATTGACATTAAAAAAAAGTTAAGATTTAGTTGTGAGTTTCTGACTGCTTTGAGTTCCGTTACTGGAATTGCAGCATCTGGCTTTAGCCTCATAAACAAGCGATCACTCCGATGTTGAAAAAAATAATATCGATCAGTTCCCCATTTAGACCTCCTGAATCTGGTGCCGACTCTAAGCCAGTGCAGCCAATGTTGTTAACATCTTTGCAAACTACATGCCCTATAAGTTCGACTGGATTTGGATGGAAAAATGCCTGATGGTGCTGCAGGACTCTGACTAATCTTATGAAAACCGGTCTTACATTGCAAAGATGAGCAAATGATCAGAAATCAACTTTCCAGAAACGTTCTGTTTGAATTCATAATACCAAAGGGCCAGTCAGTTGAAGATCAGGCAATGAAGGTTGAGAACTTCTATTTGGAAGCAAAGGTGGGAGGAAACATTTAAAGTTGTGTTACTATTTTATAGCTGCTGAAGTGGAGGAAATTAAATGAAATGGGAGCTTCAGATTTTGACCAAGAGGCATAGTGCCATGATAAACCCCAATGGCTTTCATGTAGTGGTTGCAGCAGCAATGAGATTAATGCAACATACCTTTAGAATTTCTGCTGAAAGACTTCTTACTTTCGTACTAGAAGGAACAGCATTTTTTTCCTTTTCACCTATCTAGACAAAATCGGGGCCTAGATTAAATATATGTTGCTTAATGTTAGCAAAATAGCATTGCACCACACAAGCACTGAAATGCCACTGAAGTTTACCATAGCTGAACCATGTTAAACAAGGTATAGCATTTAACAGGTCTCTAATATTCTCCATCGAGGCATCCATTACACATATTTGAAGTAAATAATTTAAAGGGATACGTCTAGTGAGCTCTCAAGTTCAAAACTCTTGTCAAAGACAAAAACATTCAAGAAATATCACGTTAATATCGTTTTGTTGACTCAATCTACATGCCAATGTAAGCATGAAACCGCATAACAGAATCTGCTTGCAATACATGAAGAATGCAACTACTACATTGATTAATGACTGTCACTTGCAACACCATTTTACTTGTACTTTCGAAATCCATCGCTCTTGAGGTATCTGAAAAAATTGGAATGATAATTTGGCATCTCCAATCAATGCAGACCAGCATGAGATAAAAATTGTTATTGGGATCTGCTTTCCATGTTTAAAATTTACAATGAGAGTTGCAGGTTGTCCAGCTTTTTAAGTTTGATAGGAGGAATTATTGTGTGAGACGGATGGTTTTATCATTAGAACACGACGCTTCTTGCCAGTCCAACTAATCCATTGAGGATCTCTTGATATTACTTTGTAGCCTGCTTTTGAGTACAGCTTTTGAGCTGCTGAATCATCTTCATAAGCTCGCAGAGCCAGGTGGCTGTAACCCCACAAAAATGAGAGCGCATCACAGGCTTTGAGCAGCATAGTTGCCACTTTCTGCCTCCTATAGAAATACTTTCAAGTTAAAGACAAATGATTCATTGAGAAGAAGAGCAAAAAATCAAATGTTGGATAACATTTTGGTTTCTAGTAAAAAGTGCATGTTGATGATAAAGAATCTTCCACCATCTCTTTTTTCATGAATTTGAATACTCTTTGAATTTCACAAGAAAACTTAAACTGTCAATTTCTGATTCATTAAGCTTAACTGATAAAGTTAAGCTTTTTTTTTTCTTGTAATTATGAAAACCAGCCCTGAATCAATATACTGAATATTAATATTACATATACAAGCTTCTCCACCAAAAAGAAAAAAAAAAAAGGCAACCATCATATTGATTATAAGGTTCAGCTTGCTCTTATAATGGGTCACGAATGAAATGTTGAAACTCTGGATACATAAAAAATGCCTTGATTAGCATCATTTACGTTTAGCCAAAAGGATGCTCAAAGAAGAATAAGGAAAAAAGCTGTCATTCTGACCTTTGAACTGTGAGCAACAAAGGGACCTTGTAATTATTGTTCCTTTTTTCTTTTCTTTCCTTGTCTCATCAGAGAACAACAGTGGAACAGTACCATTTGGATTGAAACAGGGAACCTCTCTACCGAGCTAGTGCTGAGAAGAAGTTGCCAACTACCATAGCATAATTCTCAGCACTAATGTCATGTATGTAAATTAATTAATCATACCTACCAGAAGGTGAAAAGCCAGTTTGAGTGCATGATATTGTAAATTTATAGTGTGATATATGCACAAACACCAACCTGGGTTTTCTGGCCCAAGTAACACATTTTGATTGCCACATCTGTAGTTCTAAGGTCCAGGTTGAAATAATAAGAGAAATGGAACTGCCCTGCATTCTCCAATAAGCATCAGGTTTGCAATAGACATTCTCATGGAGCTAGGCTTTTATGGAGATTTTGCCATCAAACTATCAGACGATTTTATGTCAAACAACTGCTAAATAGTTATCTGCATGAAAGTCCTCCGCATTTGGTAGACCAGAATTCATCTAATTTCCATTCCTTGATCAAAATACTAATATAATGTTAGATCATGCTTTTGTGCTAAGGTTTCATAATGACAACTGCATAGTATTCTTGCGTATTTTGATAATCCTTGGTATCAGTTATGAAATCTAAGCACATAATCTTAATGAACGTTGATGCAATTAGTATTTCCATTGAGTGGTACTAAGAAGTGGTAAGACAACTACACTTACCTAAATTTCATGAGAACAGCCATCCCAGACACGTAGAGGTATTCTTCTGCACCTTCAAGATGTCTAAGGACATCTTCATCTCTCTGGACTGTCACATCTACAACCCCCACCAGTCCATGCTCTGGTGCCTGTGATGAATTAGGTACGTTTATAGATTCTGCGACCAAACAAGCATACCTGCTAAGGAAGCAATCATATGGATTATGAAGATCAGAAGTATGCATGTTTGGTAGTAAGACGAGCTCATCAATCAGCAACATGATGCATAGACTTAGTTTACACTGAGAACTGAATCAGTTTGAATAGTGATAAATGAACAGACAGTTTAATTTAAAACAGACAGATGTATGTATCTTTAGCCAAATAAAAAAATTATGGAGACAAAATCCTAATCAATAAAGACTCTATGCAAATCATGTAGATATTCCACATGGCCTGGAAAAGAATGTCCAATGACATCCTCAATAAAATACCTCAATTAAATAAGCCTAAAAACCTGAATTTTGAGAGATCCACCAGTTTAGCTGACCTAAACTTCAACCAAGATTCAATACTGATCCAAACTTTTGATATCTAAAAGAGTTAAACAATTGTTTTCTGCAACGAGAAAATGTATCCTGTAAGTTTGATGATGCAATAAGAAAATGTATCCTGTAAGTTTGATGACCTTTAATTCTTTACAGATCCAAAATGAAAGTGTCTCTTAGGGACTAAAGTGGCTCCAATGCAGTCCTCAGCTATAATACTTCCTCGAAAATGTCTAAGGAGAGTTGCCAATTTCAAAAACTACTTAACCTTAGATTGCAGTTTCATTATCTGCGGCATGATATTTTGGAGTGCCAATCCTCTCTCTTTCTCTCTCTCTCTCTGAGAGGAAAAAAAGACTACAGAGAAATCAACAAATTATGGAGGCAACTTGTGGTTTTCAAACAACATACACAAATAAGATAGGACTTGTGAATCATTTTATTTGTTTAAACCAATCAGCTTAATGTCCTAAGTAATTACAAGCAGCAAATTTTCAAGAAAAATCAGGACCAACCATTTATTTTTGAAAAAAAATGTGTTTGAGGCTTTTAGCAATGTCTTCGATCTTCTGTGATAATTTAACCTGCCCCAAGGTCATTTCCTGTGAGAGATGGCAATGTCCATTTTGTCCTAATTGAACAGTGGAAATGAATACAATAAAGGCATGAAAACCTCAAGGCTAGCTGATTGGGATATTGGACACATGGAGAACATACTGATATGCATCAGTCTGGTCATCGTCTAATTGATCCTGCTATTGCAGAACCAAGGTAAAATTAGGATCCTTTCTCAAATATGTAAAATGATAAAAGGGAGCAGGTTTTAGGATTAAGAACCACACCTGTCTGGTGGTGAATTTCTAATTCTATAGATAAGAGCAGAAAGCACTTCAGCCTGTTTTGTGCAGCACCAACAAACATGAAACAAAATACAATGAGGTTAGAATCATGTCTATCCAAACTCAGTTAGTGAGGAAAAAAAGCAGGGAAAGTAATGTGTTCAAGTTATATGAGTAAAAATCAATAGTGAACTAAGACTGAAATTTATTATGTTACAGATTTGCCATGTTTGCAATCTTAGTCTACTAGGAATTACTACTGTAGGACAAATGTATTGTTGGATCTTCGTAGAAAGTTGATTATCCTTTTACTTAATCAATCTCTCAATCTGTACACTTCTCTTATTAAATGACAATATCAGACAGGAAAATAATAAAATAATTCTGGTAAGTTTATAGATCAGTGCTAATCAGATTAGCATTCATGATGGAATTGTAGTAGAACACAATGTCATAAGGTAAAACTAGTTGAAAGGAAAAGAAAAATGCAACAAATAAAAAAGGAAAAGGAAAATAATAAAAGAGTTGCAATCAAGACGGCCAGAAGATGATGTGTGATAGCACTTCATTCATCTCTAGCATGACGTTTGGGGTGTTTGCAAAAAGTCTAACGGCAGAAATAAATATTGTAAACATATTATATGATATAATACAAGGTAAATAACTTTCTAACAACAAGAGAAGGCAAGAAAGAGACGAAATTCTGCAGAGAAACAACAATAACAACAACAGCAACAACAACAAATCTTCCAATTCACAAGAAAAAATTAATATATATATATATGAATGGCATGAAAAAGAGAAGTGGCAGGCATGGATCCATGAAGAGTAACATTTCAGGTCGAACTGAAATGAAATCACACTAAATTAGAACAGGAGTCCTTACTTCAAAGAATTTAAAGAAGAGGTCATCAAACAGAGCCATTGGGACATGAAAAGCTTCAGCCTGGACAAAGGCCACCCTCCTCATCTCCTCTCCCACCTCAGCCATCCTCCTCACTCCCCACCCAAACTCCCTCACCAGGTATCCATCCTGGCGTTGGCCAGCTCCACACCTCCCACCCTCCCCCTCACCCAAAAGACTCACCTCCTCTGCAGCAGACCAGCATACCAGAGCCCTCCTCCCCCTTGCCACAACCTTGCCATCCTCTAAAGAGTGTGTTCCAATTTTTGTGGGAGTGTCTCGTGCTGAAGACTTGGAAGTGAGAGAAATGAAAGGGGAGTTCCGAAGGAGACGTTTAGAGAAGCCTCTTGAGAGAAGTGCAGCTGTTGGGCTTACTCTCAAGTTAGCCATGCTAATAATACTGCATGGTGGAGCAAGCACCAGCAACCAGCAAGGCTTCAGTTCCATGGAATTCGCCATCAACTTTCCATCTTATCTCTAGAAGGACGCTCTTGGGAAGCCACGTCGTTCAACGGCTTTGAAAGCCTGGCGGTGTGAGCCAGCCTTGTACAAGATGAAGGAGGCCGCAGCTTAAACTGGACGGCGCTGATTGCGTTGGCTTCGGTTTCTCGCAACTGGGATGCCAAAAAAATCCATTAGATGGACGGCAAGAAAATTTTCAAAATAAAATAATTAATCGTCCCAACTGAGGACCGTCTCTTATCCAAAGTGTGCGGTTTTTCTGAAAACTTCTAAGAAAAATAATTTTTTTTAGAAAAAAATATAAAATAATTAAAATTTTTAATTTAAATATCTAAGGACTATTTTAACGTCTCTTTCATGAGAGATAGGAAAAGGCCTGTGGATATAGGATTAGACCAGAGGGATCGTATGGAAAAACTAAACTTAAGTATAATCCAAAGTAAAATCATTATTATTGGCTAAATCTATATAATATTCTATAGGTATTAGTGATTGCTCAGCCGGTTGACTACGTTGATGCAATATGATCTCTTAATAAACTTTGGGGAATCATCCCTTAATTTACAGTCAAATTTTTTTCCAAGGACATTTATTAGCTGAACGAGAAGTTTCTTCAAGCCCTTCCAATGGTAAGATGGTCCCTTTTTTTTTTCCTTATTAAATTATGCTGAGTACTAATAGATTTTACTTTAGTTTCGTCTTATGATTTCAAGATGAACAACGTGGTTCCTGTTAGTGTGTGCCCTATATCTAATTGGATTAGATGCTAGTTTGTATACATTTCTTTATGAATACAAATCAAATTTATTGATTTCTTTATCTATTCAGATATTTTTCTTATAAATATATTTGGATATATTTTACCTGTGAGATAAAGCCCAAAAGAATGTTAACTGTGCATATGAAATTTGTAATAAAGATTACAAATTGTGAGATCTAAAATTACACATTATGGTTCAATTCTTAAAATTTTTCTAGTTGATGCATAGAGATGACTAGGCACTGTCGAAAGCCGTTGAGACTAGCACACATTGCATATCTTCACCCTTGAGATGAGCAGCTGATCTTGCAAACTGAAGTATGGAGATACTTGGATAGGTATATGGATGCTCGTTATTGTAACGATACATTAGATGACCCGCATAGAGATCTCATATGGATATTCCATATAATATCGATGGTTGATCTCTGATGACGGTGGTGCGAGTAATCCTTTGACTTGAGATCTTCATTGTACCTCATATATGAAATATCATGCTTTGACGATATGCAAATGTCGCTCTCTAGCCACGGATGATAAATATGGTGTCGGTTGGGTATAACATGAAGCACATAAAGATGGTGTTTGATTAAGATAGGATTCGTCTCCATTAATAGAAAGGGTTATATCCCACGACACTTGATGGATTAAATTGACTATTAAATCCTTGCAAGATTGAGTTGGAATTCGAAATGGTTTTGAAGTTTCAATTCATGTTGATCAATTTTTCTAAGATTAAGTAAACAAAGATCAATTACATGGTTGATACATTCCATACCACTGATTGATCTGGGATATATGACGAAGGGATTGAATCGTATTGTAACCGTTTATGGATAGGTTTTGATGACCACGTCAAAAAAAACCCTTAACACTTGGATGGTCATGATGCTTTGCTAGAGGCCACTCATGATCTATAATCATGAATTCTTTGATTTGATCAAAGGGTTGATTCGATCAAAGAATTGACTTGGACAAAGCGTTGACCAGGTCATCCTTAGGGTCAATATTAAGGACATGATTATTGCCAACGTGCCAAAGAACCTAATGGGTCACACACATTAAGAAGATTTTGGATGAAGTTAAAATGTGAATTAATTTGGACTTATTTCAGATTAGATGACCAATTAATTAGGATTGGGTTTGACTCAATCTTAACGAGAGAACATAAAATTAATGAATACAATTCATCATATAGAAAAGAATTTTATGTTCAAGAGAGAGACCTTTTGTACATGTGATGTACATATGAAATCCATTAATTGGATACCCAATTAGGCTTGATCCATATGATGGATGAATTAGATTAATTGAGATTAATAATGTGGTATTTAATTGTATCCATATGATGGCATGATTTGATTTGTGGAAACCCAATTAAACCGAGGGTTGAGATCATGCCATGTGGAGGATGGATCCATGCTCATGTGATGGACATGACATATCTCCATGTTATAGAGGAGGGAGCACTCATGATTTTGGCATCATCATGAAGTCAAATCCAAGGTTTGGGGGTTGGTTTCATGGGATAACTAATTTTTTATTTTTAGGGATGCGGTTTGGTGGTTGTAATCCTAACATTATCACGATAACAAAAATCCTAAATAATTTGTTAGGATAATTTGTTATCAACTTGATATGGTTAAATGGTTAGGTGGTTGAAACAAAATCCTCCTTTTTATGGAACCACAACCTCCTCTTCATGTATAAAAGAAGAGAGATGCCCCCTTGAAAATATATGCCTAACTCCTTCTTTCTTTCTCTTTCGGATGCTCAGACCCCGCTTTCTCTCTCTAGGATATTTTTTTCTCTCTAAGATGTCCCTCTCTCTTTTGGACGGGTTGAAAGCTTCTCTCTCTCATTCGCTCATACTCTCTTGGACGGGTTGAAAGAAGTTATTCTTTCCTTTCTTGATTGATAAAGATTTGATCTTGATCAAGAATTTATTTTCTTTGATAGATCAAGATTTGATCTTGATCAAAAAATCTTTCTCTCTTGATTGATCAAGATTTGATCTTGATCAAAAAATTATTCTCTCCCTTGATTTAAAAAATCAATTAAATAAGAAAAGAGGTGCTAGCACCCTCATTGGAAGGTCATCATCCAATCCTGGGAGGACATCATCCAAAGATCTCTGCGTGGATCACCGTTAGAGGTCGGACGCATAGACGGCTAGTGGTAAATTATTTACCGGCTACATCAGTATTTATTCTCGATAAAGAACACAAGTATGATATATTATTTAATCATGCATTATTTCTTATTAACTGAATCTGTTTCCTAAGGATCTTGGGCTTTGAGAATTAAATTCATATTTATTTTATCTTCCGCTATATGATATATAATTTGATTCATATAAAAATATACGAAATTCCCAACAAGTGGTATCAGAGCCACCTTAGGCTTTAAATTCAGTTAATTTGATAGATTACATGAGTTCTAGTTCTATATACATAGATCTAAATTTTACATGCGATGTAAAATATAAATCTTGTCATATGATGAAGATTAAATATTTAAAAGGTTTATTATATGATAATAAACATGAATTATTTAGATTTAATCATGTTATAAAATTAAAAATTATGATTTATGTGTGACATAATCATAAAGGCTAAAATTTAAGATATCATATTTAGAATTTAATTTTGATATGATAAATGATATGATTAAAATCTAAAATAATTATATTGATGAAGATTAAATATTTAAAAAATTTATTATATGATAATAAATATGAATTATTTAGATTTAATCATGTTAAAATTAAAAATTATTATTTATGTGTGACATAATCATAAAGGCTGAAATTTAAGATATCATGTTTAGAATTTGATTTTGACATAATAAATAACATGATTAAAATATAAAATAATTATATTATTTTAGACTAAATATTTAAAAAGTTTATTATATAATAATAAATATAAATTATTTAGATTTAATCATGTTAAAATTAAAAATTATTTTATGTATGATATAATCATAAAGTCTGAAATTTAAGCTATCATGTTTAGAATTTAATTTGACATGATAAATGACATGATTAAAATATGAAATAATTATATTATGATAATATGATAATCAAGATTGAAAATTAAAATTTAAATTTTTGACATGTTATCATAATCACAGTTGTTAGGCATGTTATAATAGAGACCAATTAGGATTTTTATGTGATAAAAACTAATTTATCATAACAGATAATGATAAAATAAATATTAAAAATAAATTATTATAAAATATTTGACACTTGTCATAAATCTCTAACGATCACTATCTCAACTTATCATAATGTGTAATTGTCACGCCCCAGACCCTAAATTGGATCTAGGGGTGGTAACCCGCCGCATGCCTGGCATGCAAGGCGTCCCGAAATATAACATTTAAGATAAGGAGGGGTAATAACTATATATCATCCAATTTAAATGGTTCTTAATACAAACCATAATCATATGTTTTAGGCTACATGCCAAAATACATAATTCAATGGGGTTACAACAAAGTATTGGATCTAAGTCACTCTGATAGCTGCTCCAACTACCCCATTTCCCATATCCCCATCTTCAGTTATGTAGCTCTGAAAAATATTGTAAGATTTAAATGAGCTCACACTCAATAAGTAAGCCAACTATAATATAATGCAATTACTTCAAGCTTTTATCAACTAAATTTTCCATAATAAACATCTGCCAAGCTTCCATGTTTTAAATACATTTTACCATGTTATCAAACATGCATCATATGCTCAAAATAATTTTGGAAGCAATTGCTATATATATAGCATTTCAAGAAGATACCATTTCAGGATAAAACCACTGTACCACTGTAAATAGCATGTAATAATACATTTTTATAATAATGCCTCATGGCCACACACTATGTACACAGAACACCCCCCTCGGGTGTAACACCCCCTTGGGTATATCCTCCATAAATATCCCCTGGGAGTCAGGGTCCTGGAACCAGTATCATGAACTCACATCCTGCCATATCTGGCTATAACACACCCCAAGAGTATGTTCTCCATATACCCCTCTATGGAGATGGTTCCCGGTGCCATGTGGTATAATATTGCCATATTCTGTCACAGCACACCTCCTGGGTGTGTTCTCCATATACCCCTTATGGAGTTGGGTCTCGGTGCCAAGTGAGTCATGCAACATATCACATCATATTATATCATAGCAGATCATGGTGGGACATATTATCATACAAAGTATCATTTTATGTCACATTTGCCAAATAGCATATATCATTGCAAAAATATAATCCATATACTTTTATAATTACAGTGAATTAAACATGTCAAATACATAAGTATATTTATAAACCTTTAACGATTTCAAAGGTCATGCCAATTGATCAGTTATCCATATAGATACTCAATTATTTGTAAAATATGGTAAATAATAAACTAATCATAGTAAATGCTCATTTGCAAATAAGAGTACCAATCTTTTTCTTATTTTTCAAATAATGCAATATATATCAATATAGTATTTACATACATAATTTTCATATTTTAATAATTTATGAAAATTATAATAATTAACTTACTTACCTTCTGGTGCTAATCCAAAAATATAATTCGGCTATTTAAGCACCTGGGTACCTACAGCATCAATTTCTCAATTTTTAGTCCCAAAAATAGCATATCAAAATAGCTTTTAACTCTACCCAGTTTAATCCCAGGGCCAAATTAGGGGTTGAATATCCCCCAATACATAAGCCCAAATAGTAAAATAAAAATACCCCTAGAAAGTAGAATCAACATTGATCCGGGGTATATTTTTATTTTTCTATTTTTGGCCAAATACAGGGTTCAAATCGCAGCCCAAAATTGGCTCGCGAGATGGCCCAATAGGGCCCAAATTCCAAACGGCCCGGCCCGCGACCCTTTTTCTTCTCCCCTGCCTCCCTGTTTCACCCGAAACAGGGGAGGGGATGGTTCCGGCGGCCAGGGCCGCCGCCGACCACTCCCCAGGGGGGGCCCGGCCGCCGCCGACCGACCTGGAGCCGGGCGCCGCCGCGGCCGAGCTCCTCCCCTTCCCTCTCCCCCTCAATTTCTCTCTGTCTCTCTCGTTCTCTCCCTTCACTCGTCCGTGGCTGTCATCCATGCTGGTGGCTCAGCCGGACCCTCATCGGACGGTCGCCCGTCGCCGGTGAGGGCCGCTGGCCGCCTTCTAGGCCTGGCAAGACGACGGCCACTCCGCCGGGCCCGAACCAAGCCGTGAACCGGCTTGGTTCCATCCCCCTCTCTCTCTGATTTCTCTCATTCTCTCTCTGATTCTCTCTCTCTCTCCCTCTTACCTGATGGCCAGCACCGGAAGGAGGAGAATGGAGAAGGAGGGGTGCTCCCCCCCCTCCTTAAATCGTGGCAAGGGGAGGGCTATCCCCTCCCCTGCGTCCGTGTGAAGGGGGGCGCGTCGGCTCCCCCTTTCTTTGACTGGCTGCGGTGCCCCCTGCCGCGACCGTCAACAATGGCGGAGGAAGGGGGCGGCACCCCCTTCCTCCATCAA
This sequence comes from Calamus simplicifolius, assembly GCA_900491605.1. Taxonomy (NCBI): domain Eukaryota; kingdom Viridiplantae; phylum Streptophyta; class Magnoliopsida; order Arecales; family Arecaceae; genus Calamus; species Calamus simplicifolius. The sequence continues at coordinate 330,163 of UESW01004176.1, read as the reverse complement.
AAATGGTGGATCCTCACATGGTGAGGATCCGTAGAAGGAGTAGGGGCTCACATTCTCCTCTTCTTATAAAAATTTTGGCCTCGAAATTGGTGTACTTCATATAACATTTAGAATTCAAAGCTTTGATCAAATGATTAATCTTCTTTCCATTTACATAAGCTATGTTACAAAAAATTGAGGATATTTTTCTTTAATTTCCTCCTCAAGTTCCCAAGTAGCTTCCTTCTCAGAATGGTTACTCCACTGAACCTTGACATAGGGAATGCTACGCCATCTTAAAACTTGATCCTTGCGGTCCACAATACGCACAGGATGCTCCTCATATGTTAGATCCTTCCTTAATTGCATGGGCTCAGATTCTATCACATGTCTAGGGTCAGAAATATACTTTCTCAACATAGATACATGAAATACATTGTATATCCCAGAGAGTGCCGAAGGTAATGCCAGGCTATAAGCTACCTCTCCTACTTTACTCAGAATCTCAAATGGCCCAATGTATCGTGGACTTAGCTTACCTTTAATCCCAAATCTCATCACATTTTTGGTTGGTGATATCTTCGGAAAGGCATGGTCTCCAACCTAAAATTCTAGCTCCCTTCTTCTCACATCAGCATAGCTCTTCTATCAGCTCTGAGCTGTGCGAAGTCGTTCCTTGATCAACTGCACCTTCTCTACCGTCTGCCGAATCAGTTCAGGGCCCAACAATCTTCTCTCTCCTACATCATCCCAACATAAGGAAGATATGCATTTTCTACCATACAGGGCCTCAAATGGAGCCATCTGGATATTGGCTTGGTAACTATTATTGTAAGCAAATTCCACTAATGACAAGTGGTTGTCCCAAGCACCACCCAAGTCCATCACACAGGCTCGCAACATGTCCTCCAGGATCTATATGGTTCTCTCAGACTGCCCATCTGTCTGAGGATGAAAGGTTGTGATGAAGTTCAGTTTGGTCTCTAGAGCTCTATGAAGGCTCTTCCAGAATTGGGACACAAACCTAGTATCCCGATCTGATACAATAGATACGGGAATACCATGAAGCCTCACAATTTGCTCAATATACATGATGGCCAATCTCTCACTGGAGATCCCAACTCTAAATGGCAGGAAATGGGCTGACTTCATCAATCTGTCCATAATGACCCATACCGCATCATTGCTCCTAGGGGTCTTAGGCAATCCAGTCATGAAATCCATAGTGATTTTCTCCCATTTCCACTGTGGAATCATCAAAGACTAAAGGGGTCCACAGGCCTTTGATGCTCAGCTTTTACTTGTTGACATACTAAACATTTGGCCACATACTGAGCAATCTCTCTTTTCATTCCCTTCCACCAAAAGTTTTCCTTTAGGTCTCTGTACATCTTGATGCCTCTTGGGTGCACTGTATAGGGAGAGTAGTGAGCCTCCCTTAGAATTTCTACTCTTAGTTCCCCCACATTTGGCACACAGAGCCTGCCATCAAATCTCAGGGATCCATCCTTCATTATAGCAAATTCATTTTGAACCCCTGATTTCACAGCTTCTTTAATCTTTTGCAGGTTCAAGTCTTCTTTCTGGGAAGACTTGATCCGATCAATCAGGGTGGGTTGGAGTACAAGTGCTGCTAACTGCCCAGCGGACCGCTGTACTCGCAATCCAACATCTAACTTCTCAAGGTCCCTCTGAGAAGTGATCATAGAAACTAACTCCGAGGAGGACTTCCTACTCAAGGCATCAGCTACCACATTGGCCTTCCCTGGATGATAGTGCAGTTTAGGTCATAATCTTTTAGTAGCTCCATCCACCTCCTTTGCCTTAAGTTTAGCTCCTTCTGAGTGAAGATGTACTTCAGACTTTTGTGGTCTGTGTACATCACATGTCTCTCCATACAGATAATGCCACCAAATCTTCAAGGCAAAAATCACGGTAGCCAACTCCAGGTCATGGGTAGGATAATTTTGCTCGTATGGCTTTAGTTGCCGGGAGGCATAAGCTATCACCTTCTCATTTTGCATCAGAACACATCCCAATCCCTTCCGAGAAGCATCCATGAATAGGGTGAATCCTCCAGATCCTGACGGAAGGGTAAGGATGGGGGCTGATACTAGGCATTGCTTCAGCTCCTGAAAACTTCTCTCACACTCCTTAGTCCAGTCAAACTTCGCTTGCTTTTGGGTCAAGCGAGTCAGGGGTAGAGCAATGTGAGAGAAGCCTTCCACGAATCTTCGATAATATCTAGCTAGCCCCACGAAGCTTCTTACTTCGGATACATTGGAAGGCCACACCAGTTATAACTGCCTCAATCTTCTTTGGGTCCACAGATATGCCATCTTTAGATATTATATGACCCAAGAATGATACTAGCTCAACCAGAAGTCACACTTATGCAACTTGGCATAAAGCTTTTTCTCCCAAAGAGTTTGCAGAACAATCCTTAGGTGGTCCACATGCTCCTCCTAGGCTTTTAGAATATACCAGGATGTCATCAATGAACACCACCACAAAATGGTCCAAGTATGGCTTAAAGATTCTATTCATCAAGTCCATGAATGCTGCCGGGGCATTAGTCAACCCAAACGGCATCACCAAGAACTCGTAGTGGCCATACCTAGTCCTGAATGCTGTCTTAGGCACATCCCCAGACTTGACCTTGAGTTGATGGTATCCTGACCAAAGATCAATCTTCGAGAATACCCGGCTCCTTGGAGTTGATCAAATAGATCATCAATCCTCGGCAGAGGATACTTGTTCCGCACTGTTACCCTATTGATTTTTCGGTAATCAATGCAGAGCCGAAGACTTCCATCTTCTTTTTGACAAATAATATTGGAGCACCCCAAGGAGATACACTAGGTCTGATAAATCCTCGGTCTAGGAGCTCCTGCAATTGGCTCTTCAACTCTTTTAGTTCAGCTGGGGCCATACGGTACGGGGCCTTGGATATAGGTCCAGTGACAGGGGCCAAATCAATAGTGAACTCAACCTCCCGATCTGAGGGTAATTTGATCAAATCATCAGGGAATACATCAGGAAATTCCCGAGCCACTGGAATATCTCCAACTTGACCTCATCTTGCTGAAGGTCTTGACCATAGCAAGAAATCCTTGGCAACCCTTCTTCAAATACTTTGCGGCCTGTAGTGCTGACATGAACACCGAGGCCAGATGCTCTTAACTTCCAGTAAAACCAAATTCAGGTTGATTAGGAATTTTGAAGATTACCATCTTCCTAAAACAGTCTACTGTAGCATGATAGGAGGCCAACCAGTCCATCCCAAGGATAACATCAAAGGATTCTAGTGGGAGGACGATTAGATCAGCCTTCAATCTCCTATCCCCCATGTTAATCATGCAAGATATGCATACTGAGTCTACCCTCATAACATCACCATTTGGGAGAGCAATGTGCAACTCTTGCTCTAGAGGAACGGGCATCAAAGATTCATCCTTGGCGAGATATGTGCTAGATACAAATAAATGTGTGGCACCCGGATCTACTAAGAATTGAGCATAAGTGTTGCCTATTTTAAGTATATCTGATCACAAAGTTTAGTTCATCTTAGATGTCATTAGGTTTAACAATATTTTATCATTCATGATCAATGCATTCCATTGCATATGATTGAAACAATCTTAAACGAGTACTTAAGTAACAGGCGTACCTATCACAACGACGTTAGAAGCGGCAGCATCCTGCTGTGTGAGAGTAAAGACCCTTCCTTGGGTCCTAGGCTGTTGCTGCTGGCCTCTACCCTGATCCAAAGGAGGCTGTTGATCCCTCTGAAGGGGACAAGTGGCCATCTTGTGACCCACCTGCCCACATATGAAGCAGGTACCAATCGTCCCGTGGCACCACTTGCCCGGGTGGGAGTTTCCACATTGAGGGCAACGAGTTTTTGTACTCTTCGGTCCTGAGGGGGCCTGATAAGGACCTTTCTTCTTGGCCTGACCTGAAGACTGGCCAGAAGGAGACCCCTTCTTCTTCCTCTGTTGCTGCTCCACTGCTTATGAACCACACCCATATCCCTCTCAATTACCAGGGCCTTGTTCACCACAGCATGAATGTGGAGAGTTCAAAGGCATTGACTGCTTGCATCAGTCTAGGCCTCAGTCCCTCGGTGAATTTGATGATCTTGGCTCTCTCAGTGGCCGTTATGTCTGGAGCAAACCGAGCCAACCGGGTAAACTTGGCTTCAACTGCGCCACAGAGAGATTTCCTTGCTCCAGTTTGATGAACTGAGACTGCATTTGTCTCTGCACACTATTGGGGAAGTATTTGTCATAGAAGACTTCCTTAAACTCTCCCCAGGAAATAGCCCGTCCACCCATTCGCTGCTCCACAAGTAGCCACCAATCATATGCCTCCCCCTGAAGGAGGTAGGTAGCGAATCTGATTCGCTCCTCCTCTTGGCTACCATGAGCTGCAAAGGCTTTCTCCATCTCCCTCATCCATTTTTCAGCATCGGTAGGGTTAGTGGATCCACAAAAAAGGAGCATGGGCCAAGCTCTTGAACTCAGCAAAGCTTTGGCCCCCTCCCCGCTAGGGCTGAGATGGAGCCGACTGAGCAGGCTACGAAGCGGGAGAGGCAGGCTGAGCAGGCTGGATTTGCTGAATCTGTTGCTGCATGGCTTGCATAGCCTGCGACATTCCCGCAAGAGCCTGAAGCAACTGGGCCAGAAATTGTGGTTGATCATTGTCAGCCAAATTAACGGAACCAGAGCCTCCAGAAGCTTGCTGGCCTCCCTGCTGGCCAGAGTCACTAGCTTGGGAGTTCCCATTAGGCCGCAGACTCCTAGTGCGACGTGGCATTCTTAACTCCTTCCAGGGTTAGGTTCCAGTCAATTCCTTGTAAACCACTAAAATTTAGGCTTTCAAAATATATTACTTAAAATTTTTAATAAAGTTATCACCCTCCCAATGTAATCCTAATGTTCTGCCTAGTGTCATCTTGTGTTTGTCCCTAAGGTCAAACCCAGGCTCTGATACTACAAAAGCTATCACGCCCCAGACCCTATATTGGATTTAGGGGTGGCAATCCGCCGCATGCCTGGCATGCAAGGCATCCCGAAATATAACATTTAATACAAGGAGGGGTAATAACTATATATCATCCAATTTAAATGGTTCTTAATACAAACCATAATCATATATTTTAGGCTACATGCCAAAATACATAATTCAATGGGGTTACAACAAAGTATTGGATCTAAGTTACTCTGATAGCTACTCCAACTACCCCATATCCCTATCTTCAGTTTTGTGGCTCTGAAAAACATTGTGAGATTTAAATGAGCTCACACTCAATAAGTAAGCCGACTATAATATAATGTAATTACTTTAAGCTTTTATCAACTCAAAATTTTCATAATAAACATCAGCCAAGCTTCCATGTTTTAAATACATTTTATCATGTTATCAAACATGCATCATATGCTCAAAATAATTTTGGAAGCAATTGCTATATATAGCAATTCAAGAATATACCACTTCAGGATAAAACTACTGTACCAATGTAAATAGCATGTAAAAATATATTTTATAATAATGTCCCACGGCCACACACTATGTACATAGAATACCCCCTTCGGATGTAACACCCCCCCTCAGGTGTATCCTCCATAAATATCCCTTGGGAGTCAGGGTCCTGGAACTAGTGTCATGAACTCACATCCTGCCATATCTGACTACAACACACCCCGAGAGTGTGTTCTCCATATACCCCCTATGGAGATGGATCTCGGTGCCATGTGGCATAATATTGCCATATCCTGTCACAGCACACCTCCTGAGTGTGTGTTCTCCATATACCCCCCTATGGAGTTGGATCCCGGTGCCAAGTGAGTCATGCAACATATCACATCATATTATATCATAGCGGATTATGGTGGGACATATTATCATACAAAGTATCATTTTTATGTCACATTTGCCAAATAGCATGTATCATTGCAAAAATTGAATCCATATACTTTTCATAATTACAGTGAATTAAACATGTCAAATACACATGTATATTTATAAAACCTTTAACGATTTCAAAGGTTATGCCAATTGATCAGTTGTCCACATAGATACTCAATTATTTATAAAATATGATAAATAATAAACTAATCATAGTAAATGCTCATTTGCAAATAAGAGTACCAATCCTTTTTCTCATTTTTCAAATAATGCAATATATATCAATATAGCATTTAAATACATAATTTTTATATTTTTAATAATTTATAAAAATTATAATAATTGACTTACTTACCTTCTGGTACTAATCTAAAAATGTAATTTGGCTATTTAAGCATCTGGGTACCTATAGCATCAATTTTCCAATTTTTAGTCCCCAAAAATAGCATATCAAAATAACTTTTAACTCTACCCAGTTTAATCCCGGGGTCAACTTGGGGCTTGAATATCCCCCAATACATAAGCCCAAATGAAAAAATAAAAATACTCCCAGAAAGTAGAATCAACATTGATTCGGGGCATATTTCTATTTTTTCATTTTTGGCCCAATACGGGGTTCAAATCGCGGCCCAAAAATGGCTCGCGAGACGGCCCAATAGGGCCCAAATCCCAAACGGCCCGGCCCGCGACCCTTTTTCTTCTCCCCCGCCTCCCCTGTTTCGCCCAAAACAGGGGGGGATGGTGCCGGTGGTCAGGGCCACCGCCAGCCACTCCCCAGGGGGGTTTCGGCCACTGACGACCGGCCTGGAGCCGGCTGCTGCCGTGGCCGAGCTCCTCCCCTTCTCTCTCGTTCTCTCCTGTCACTTGTCCATGGCTGTTACCAGTGCCGGTGGCTTAGCCGGCCACCATGGCCGTTTGGACCCTCACCGGACGGTCGCCCGCCACCGGTGAGGGCCGCTGGCCGCCGCCCAGGCCCAGCGAGGCGACGACCACTCCACCAGGCCCAAACCAAGCCGTGAACCAGCTTGGTTCCATCCCTCCCTCTCTCTCTAATTTCTCTCATTTTCTCTCTGATTCTCTCTCTCTCCTCTTACCTGATGGCTGGCACCATGGGGAGGAGAATGGAGAAGGAGGGGTGCTCCCCCCCTCCTTAAATCATGGCAAGGGGAGGGCTATCCCCTCCCCTGCGTCCGTGTGAAGGGGGGGCATGTCGGCGCCCCCTTTCTTTGACTGCCTGCGGCGCCCTCCTGCCACGGCCGTCAACAATGGCAGAGGAAGGGGGTGGCGCCCCCCTTCCTCCGTCAATAATGACGGATCCTCACATGGTGAGGATCCGTGGAGGGAGCAGGGGCTCACAGTAATAGATGATAAGATTTAGAAAAATTAAACTTAAGCATATCATTGTTTGATCCTATGATCCCAAAATTGGTCTAATCAATTGAGCTTAACTACATTGGTGTCTAAGAAAAGTATGATCATAGTTTTTAATTATTTTGTTCGCTGCTTAGAAAAACCCATACAATGGGATTGAAAGGTATGCTAAATAGGACATTATTGATCAGCTGACCATTGTTAAGGAAAGCTCTTAATTGATTAGATCAATAGGGTTAATCAGGATGGTAGCAATTGATTTGATCACATGATTAGGGTTCCTAAATAGATAGTGGTTAGGGATCCTAATTTGATTAAAAATCCTAATCATAAGATTGGATCTTATGAAATTTAGGTTAATTAAATTTAATCTAAAATTCACATATATGATATGTAACCAAACATGATACAAATATTGTACATGCATGATGAGACCTAAATGCGTAAAATTCCTTCATGAATATTAAGCTTTAAGCCTTCCATTGTTCATATAATACAAAATCATTAGGGTATGAGATTTGTTGTGCCATAGCCAAGATCGAGTGAACCTATAAGGAGTTAATTGGGGAACAATGAGTTGACTTAACTAGGATAGCTGGCATAATTGGCCATAGTCAGGGTCAGTCTAATCTAGAGGCAAAGTTTAGGATGATCATATCGGATGTGATTGACAAGGCAATGTCTTCTAAATAATCTAGGAGTCACATTTGATGTGATTGATAAAAATCTACCTAATTTGACTTACTAAGATTTATTGTGCCATAGCCAAGGTCAAGGTAAGTCAATTTGAGGGTCCTATCCTACTAGAAAATTATTTATAATTTTTTGAGATTAATAGAGAGGGCTATTGAGCTCGATAAAATAGTAGGAGTAATCAATTTAATCAAAAATTTTGAAATTGCCATATTAAATTGATGATTTGCATTCATAATAATTGACTCATTCTATTTTCTACACATTTGTAAGAGATACCATGAGTGTGAACATTAACCTTAGAGGTATCATAGAGTCCAACAACTGACCAAACCTAATTTTTCTGATTGGCTAAGGAATATCAATATCATTTTTTGATCTAAGAAAATTCGATATGTCTTTGGTACATAATCTCGCTATGAGAGGTTTCAGACCTTCAAAGAGCTGTTTCAGTGCAAAATGACTGAGGGTTCATTAGTGGATGAACACATGCTAAAAATGATCAATTTGATTGAGAAGTTGGCACGATTAGGTTTCCTGATGGACCATGAACTAAGTATTGACTTGGTTCTGCGCCTCCCAGCTATTCGCAGTTTGTTCTTATCTTTAACATGAATAGGCTTGAGGCTACACTGCCTGAGCTTGCGAATATGCTGATGAATGCCGAGCCCGACATTAAGAAGGATGTAACCAAGAAAAAATGCCACTTCTGTGGCAAGGATGTGCACTGAAAATGTAACTGCAGGGCGTATCGGGTTACATCAGATGCGTACATAATTGAGATGTTTTCTTCTATTACTTCTTATTCCACTTGAGTATTGGATGCCGGTTGCGGGTCTCATACTTGTATTAATATGGAGATGATAAGAAATAGTAGAAGATTGGGGAAAGATGAAGTGATCCTATGCATGAAAAATAGAGCAAAGGTTGTTGCATTAGCCATAGGAATTTGTTCTTTATCTTTTTCTATAGGACTTATAATTAAACTTAGTAATTGTTACTATGTTTCAAACAAAACAAAGAATATTATATTGATTTCATGTTTAGTAATGGATGGATATTCATTTGAAATTGGAAATAGATGTATTTTTATTTTTCAAAATGAAATGTTGTTCAGTTTTGCTGAATTGTTCAACAGAATTTATGTTCTTAATCTTCAAGCCTCTATTCTTAATATTGAATCAAAAAAATTAAAATCAAATAATTCTAGGGACTCATACCTATGGCAATGTCGTCTAGGCCATGTAAATGAAAAGCGTTTAACCGAGTTACATAAGGATGAATACTTGGGCTCATTTGATTGGGAATATTTGAGGAATACGAGTCATGCTTACTTGTCAAGATGACCAAGTCACCTTTTACTAGAAAAGGTGAGCGAGCAATTGAATGTTTGGGTTTAGTACATTCGGATGTATGTGGACCCATCAACATTCAAGCCATAGGAGGTTTTTCTTATTTTATTACATTCATAAATGACCATAGTAGATATAGTTATGTGTATCTGATGAAATACAAATCTAAAGCCTTTGAAAAGTTCAAAGAATTCAGATATGAAGTAGAAAAACAAATCGGCAAGAGTATTAAGATACTTCGATCAGATCGAGGCAGTGAATACTTGAGCCATGAGTTTGTAAATTATTTGAAGGAGAATGAGATTCTTTCTCAATGGACTCCTTCTGGTACACCATAACATAATGGTGTATCGAAAAGAAAAATTGCACACTATTATATATGGTACATTCCATGATGAGTCTTGCAAATCTTTCAAAAATATTTTGGGGTTATGCGCTAGACACTGCCAAATATACCCTAAATTGAGTTCCATTTAAATCAATCGACTCGACTTCCTATGAGATATAGTATGGAAAGAAATCATTCCTTAATCATTTAAGGGTTTGGGGTTATTACGCTTATGTGAAGCGTAATGAATCAGATAAGCTTGAAGCTAGATCTGATAAATGCAATTTTATGGGGTATCCAAAATAAAAAAAGGATACTACTTCTACCATCCACTTAAGAAAAAGGTGTTTGTCTCAAGACATGCCACATTTCTAGAAATAAGATTCTCACAGAAATGGGTAGTGAGAGTAAGATTGAACTTAGTGAAGCTCAAGAACCACAAATTAATAAAGACTGATTAGATAGAATGGAGCATATGCCGAATACAGTGGGAGTTGAGCTGGAGACTCAACCCAAATTCAGGTAGTCATTGCATAAAAGCAACAGGTAACTCCAAGTACACACCAGCTACGTAGATCTAGTAGGATAATTCACAACCCTAAGAGATATGCATTTCTCATAGAGGATGATGAGCCTACCAACTATGAAGAGGCAATGTCTAACATTGACTATGAGAGATGGCTTGAGGCTATGAAATCTGAAATGAACTTCATGTATGACAACTAGGTATGGACCTTGGTTAATCCACCTAAAGGAGTAAAATCCATTGGGTGCAAATAGGTTTTCAAGAAGAAGACTGACATGGATGGTAATATGATTACATATAAGGCAAGGCTACTTGCAAAAGGTTACAAGCAAATACAAGGTGTTAACTTTGATGAAACCTTTTTACCTGTAGCCATGCATAAGTTCATAAGGATTTTGCTTGCAATAGTAGCATATTTTAACTATGAGATCTAGCTGATGGATGTCAAGACTACCTTTCTAAATGAAAATTTAGAGGAGGATATGTATATGACACAACTAGAGGGCTTTGAATTCATAGATCCTAATAAAGTGTGCAAGCTACAAAGGTCTATTTATGAATTTAAGCAAGCCTCTAGAAGTTGGAACATCCAATTTGATATGATAATCAAGAGTTTGATTTCATCAAAAATAAGGATGATCTATGTGTGTACAAGAAGGTTAGTAGGAGTGATATTATTTTTTTGATATTATATGTGAATGATATATTATTAGTAGGAAATAATGTATCCTTGCTTAAAGAAGTGAAGGATTGATTGTTAGGTAAATTCTCTATAAAGAATTTAGTAGAAACAGCCTATATACTAGGTATAAAGATCTATAGAGATATATTAGGAGATTGCTTGTGTTGGCCCAGATGGCAACCCAAGAGGGAGGGGGGGGGGATGAATTGGGTTCTTTAAAATTTAAACCTTTTGAAAACTATTAGCTTTAAGTTAAATAAATTAAATGCAAGGCAAATATAAAGCACAAACAAGGAGATAGAGATAGAGATAATGGAAGCACGACAAACACAATGATTTTATAGTGGTTCGGTGTATCCAACACCTACGTCCACTCCCAAGATTCACTTGGGTCCACACTATAATCGACTAGATTACAACCGAGTTGTTTTACAAGATCACAACTCAAAACTTGTTGTTTTCCCCGGGATCACAACGAACCCAGCCGGTTTTCGGGCTCACCAGCACAAAACCCTAAACTCAAGCTTATCTAGCTTGACCCGAGGTATACAACCTCGACTAGTTCAATCCCCCAGATTGAACCAGCAAAAACAAGAATGAAAAGAATTTTTCAATAATACAAAGCTCCTCAAATGAGCAGATATTCAAATGAATGAACAAATAAGTTTAGAAAAGCCTGTTTGAAGTAGATTGGAGTTGAGCTTTTCTTCTTTTCTTCTTTTCCTCTTCTCTTTGGAGATGTTGAATCAGGCCTCAGCTTCGATTCGTTGCAAATGTTGGATGAGAAGTTGGAAAATCTTCAAAACAGGGTTTCTTCTTTTCCTTTGAGAATCCTTCGATTTTTTCAAGATTGAATGCCTTGGATTCTTCTTTGAGCTTTGTGGAGTGGAAGGATTTGAATTTGAGTGCTTTTCTCTTGAGATTCAGGCTCAGGCTTTCTCGGATTTTTGATTTGAAATTTTTCTATTTTTTGTCTCTTTTCAAACGGGTGTTTTTCCCTTTTTATAGATTTCTTTTAATCCATTTTGGGAAGAAAACTAGCCGTTGGAATGTACCTGGAAACAAAATATACCGTTAGAATTAGGTAAAAAGGAAATATTACCGTTAGAGCTGATCTGGCAATTTAAATTTTGTCCCAGTCAGGTTGGAGTCGCTCCAACTTTTCAGGTGTCGGCTCCAAGTCGTTTTTCCAAAAATAGAAAGTTCTGAGTTCGTCGAGGAGTCGGCTCCAAAAAAGTTAGGTGTCGCTCGCCATCGTCAGGTGTCGGCTCCCGAATACTGTAGGTGTCGGCTCCAAGATGCTCAAAAAATCAACGTTCTGTCCCCGCATCGGAGTCGGCTCCAGACACTGTAAGTGTCGACTCCGAAACTCTGGGTGTCGGCTCCGAAACTCTAGGTGTCGACTCGGACCGTATCAAAAATCAGAAAAAAATTTGAATGGCCATGGGGTCGGCTCCAGGAATTCTAGGTGTCGACTCCAAGTTCTGAAACTTTGAAATTGATGTTTTGCAATTGATTCAAAACACGTTTCTTAATTTATTTAAATTGATCAAATATTTTTGAGTCCTGAAATACTTGTCAAATCCATTAGTAATCAAATAAATATACTCAATTCCTTTATTAATCATCAAAATCAATAATTGGGTCAACAATCTCCCCCTTTTTGATGATTATAAAAACATTGAGTATATGCATAGTATTCTTAAATTAAAATTTCAAGAGAGTGATCCTCATAAGTAAGCTCCCCCTGAATAAGGTAGCTCCCCCTATGAAGTTCAAATTATCAATTGTTCGTGTTTGATACTTAGAATTTAGTCATTTCAATTTTCACTTAATTGAATTAATGCATATCCAAAATCACTTGTATCACTTGATACAAAGTCACTTGATACTAATTAAATAAATGCCAATTAAAGCATAACCAATCAATGCATATACAACATAACTTGCTTTAATTGAATTCCAATCAATTACTAATCAATGCATATACGACATAACTTTCTCCCCCTTTTTGTAATCAACAAAAAGATAAAGAAAAGTTAAGTCAAAAGATCAAATTGATAGATCAAAAGATAATTTCATTTCATCAAAAGTCAAGTGTTACAAAATGAAACTGAAATTTCATCAAAGGTCAAGTATTGCAAAATGAAACTGAAATTTCATTAAAAAGAAACTAACATTACATCACTTTCATTACATCAAAAACAGTACTTTCATTACATCAAAATTGAAACTTTCATTACATCAATATCATTAAATCATAAGTTCTAATTATCCTTGTTAAATTCTACAATCTTCTGCATTCCTTCAGTCTGAAGCTTGACGTAGTCTTTTAATCTTTCATCAACAAAAGTACAAGCAGTGACAATTTTATCTTGTAACTCGGCATTGCTCTTTGAATAGGTTTCAGAATCTCCACAAATGTCTTTAAGTTCTTCAAAAATGTTCTTAAGTCACTACTTAAAGATCCAGAGAAGAGCTAAGAGTTGATTCAATTTTGGCAATCCGATCATCTAAGGAATAAAGAGTTTCTTTAAGATTCATAAATTTGTTGTCAAACTCAGTCTTCAATTCTCCTTCTGAGCAGCAAGAAGATTTTTGAGTTGCTCTAACTGAAGGTCTGAAAATCCGACTGAAGAAGTGGATGAAATCACAGGTACTGGGGCAGGAGCTGGAGCAGGAACTAGGATGCGGAGAGGGAATCCTCATGATGGACCAGCCTCACAAGGTGCAGAATGTCTCTCAGGGGCTCTCTCATCTAGTTCCTTTCCTTTCCCATGACCATTAATCTTACAAATCCCATTCGATGTAAAGTAGCCAAACTATAATAATCGGTGTGTCTCAGGTTCTTATGGTTCATTATCTAGAATACACTCCTTGGCTCCTGAATAATGTGAGAATCATGCCATAGGGTAAGGATGATCTTCTCTTCCCTCCAGCCTCGGCCATATACCAATATCATCATGCTGCTAAGGTTAATAGGCTGACCAGTCAATACACTATCCATCACAAAATGTCTCGCTCGGAGACATACTCAAATCCGGTCTTTGGGAAAAAATCCTACTGCAAATGTTGTGTAACAATCTTAATTCCAAGGGCAACTGATTAGCCCTAATTTCCTCAAATTCCAACAACTCTTCCTAACATCCTTGATAAGGCCCTGATCTATCACTGTGATATCCGCATAATCCAATAGGGATGCTCAGGAGATTTCCTAATTTTTGGAAGTAAGATGAATCCTCTTCCTCTAACAGAGCTTACTAAACCACCATCTCCTCTAGATAAATTGAAAAATTCTTTTACTAAAGCTGGATAAGTGGGAACATCTAAGAGAGCAGACTTTCCCAACCAGCTCTTAAGTTGATTCCAATTGAAAAACCCTCGGATTCAAAGAATTCGAAAATCAACTTTCCTACCCATTGTATTACCCTCCCGCTAGGGTATCTACCTGAGGTGAAGAGGATTGTCTGAATCGGTGGAGGAATCCTCGCTTGGAGACGGCTCGCGGACGGGTCGCCTCACGGAACGCTTCCCGGTCACCACTCGCTCCAAACACCGAACCTCTCCTCTTAGGGCCATTGGATCCTTAGGAAAGCTTAGGAGTGGAATTAGAGATTTTGAGAGAGTTTAGGAGGGATTTGGAGAGGATTGAAGTTTAGGAAATGACGAGGTGTCGACTCTGCCCTAATAAATCAATTTGGGACCAGGTGTCGACTCCCGCAAAGTCGGGTGTCGACTCCAAATCGCTAACACAGTCAGCGCTCGAACTGGAGTCGGCTCCACTTAACGGGTGTCGGCTCCAAGGTCAGGGACCGAGAGCACACAGACAAAGGTGTCGACTCCTCATTTGAGGTGTCGACTCCAAGACAGTTTCAGAGAAAAAAATTGAGTTTCAAACAACTGAAACTTGCCAAAAGAAATTCAAAATTTTGATAAAATTTTGGAATATTAAGAATCAAGATGCACAATGACTAGATGATTTTCCTTAAAATTATGAAAGGAATTCAAGAAATTAATAGAAATCTAGATAGTCATTCCTTAGGTTTCAAAATCATTCCAAAGGATCACAAATCCCTAATTCTCCTCTAAGATAACAAAATCTCTCTTCACTCAAAGGTTTTGTAAATATATCAGCTAATTGTTCTTCAGTATTAACATATTCAAGACAAATTTCATTATTAGCTACATGTTCTCTTATAAAGTGATATCTAATTTCAATATGTTTTGTTCTTGAAT
The DNA here is from genome assembly GCA_900491605.1 of Calamus simplicifolius. Classification (NCBI taxonomy): domain Eukaryota; kingdom Viridiplantae; phylum Streptophyta; class Magnoliopsida; order Arecales; family Arecaceae; genus Calamus; species Calamus simplicifolius. The sequence goes on along the minus strand of UESW01004176.1, from coordinate 315,086 downwards.
GTTGAATTGGATTTTTAGTTAGATTTATTGCACTTGTGTTATCACATCTAATAGGAGTTTTATCAAGTGTTATGCCATAATCTTCAAGTTGTCTCTTAATCCAAAGGATTTGAGCACAGCAACTTCCAGCTGCAACATATTCTGCTTCAGCAGTTGATAATGCAACCGAATTTTGCTTTTTGCTAAACCAGAGATTAAGTTACTTCCTAAGAATTGACATGCACCACTTGTGCTTTTTCTATCTAATTTATCCAGCATAATCAGAATCAGAATATGCAATCAAGTTTAATGTTGAGTCTCTAGAATACCATAAACCTACATTTTTAGTTCCACTTAAATATCTTAAGTATTCTTTTTACAGCAATTAAGTGAGATTCTTTAGGTTCAGATTGAAATCTAGCACATAAGCAAACAGCAAACATTATCTGGTCTACTTGCTGTTAAGTAAAGTAGAGATCCGATCATACCTCTATAATATTTTTGATCAACTTTCTTACCATCTTCATCTTTGTCCAACTTGCATGAAGGACTCATTGGTGTTCCAAGGGTTTGATTGATTCCATTCCAAACTTCTTGAGAATTTCTTTTGTGTATTTGTTGGTTGATGAAATTCCCTCTTTGCTTTGTTTGATTTGAAGTCCTAGGAAGAAGTTGAGTTCTCCCATCATGCTCATTTCAAATTCACCCTGCATCAACTTAGCAAATTCTTGACATAAAAATTGTTAGTAGCACCGAATACAATATCATCAACATATATTTGTACTACTAATAAATCCTTGTCTTTTCTTTTCAAAAATAGTGTTTTATCAACATTTCCTCTTATAAAATCATTTTCAATTAGAAATTTACTTAATCTATCATACCAAGCTCTAGGTGCTTGTTTTAAACCATATAGTGCTTTGTGCAATTTAAAAACATGATTTGAAATTCATGATCTTCAAAACCAGGTGGTTGTTCAACAAAAACTTCTCATTTATAAATCCATTTAAAAATGCACTTTTAACATCCATTTGAAATAAATTGATATTCATATGACATGCAAATGCAAGTAATAATCTAATTGCTTCTAATCTAGCTACAGGTGCAAAAGTTTCATCAAAATCAATTCCTTCTTCTTGATTATATCCTTTTGCAACTAATCTAGCTTTGTTTCTAATTACTATGCCATTTTCATCTAATTTATTTCTAAATACCCATTTTGATCCTATAACAGAATGATCTTTAGGTCTATCTACAAGGTCCATACATTATTTCTAGTAAATTGATTTAATTCTTCTTGCATAGCTAACATCCAATTATTATCTTTTTCAGCTTCTTCAATAGTTTTAGGTTCAATTTGAGATACAAATGCAAGATGATTATTGATGTTTCTCATTGATGATCTAGTTCTTACTCCTTGAGATGGATCACCTATAATTAATTCCTTTGGATGACCATAGGCATATCTCCAATCTCTAGGAAGATCTACATCATTATGATTTGCATCAACAACATCAACACTAGGAGAATCATTATCTTTAGCTTCTTGTTCATGATCTGAAGATACATCTATATTCAATTTTTCAATATCTCTTTCTAGAATGTTTGTATCTTCCTCATCATCAATCTTTTCAGAACTCGATGCTAAAGATTCATCAAAAACTACATGAATAGATTCTTCTACAATTAAGTTTCTCTTGTTAAACACTCTATAGGCTTTACTAGATGTTGAATATCCTAAGAATATGCCTTCATCAGATTTTGCATCAAATTTTCCTAGATTATCTTTACCATTATTATGAATGAAACATTTACAACCAAATGCATGAAAGTAACTTATGTTTGGTTTTCTATTATTCCATAGTTCATAAGGAGTTTTCTTAATGATTGGCCTAATTAAAGCTCTATTAAGAATGTAACATGCCGTGTTTATAGCTTCCGCCCAAAAGTACTTTGGTAGTTGCTTTCACATAGCATGGTACGGGCCATGTCTTCTAAGGTTCTATTTTTTCTTTCAACTACTCCATTTTGTTGTGGTGTTCTAGGTGCAAAAATTATATGATGAATGCCATTTTCATGCAAAAGTTTTCAAATAAATGATTTTCAAATTCAGTGCCATGATCACTTCTTAGAGACACTATGGTGTTGTTTTTCTCATTTGTGACCTTCTTGAAGAATTTCAAAAATATGGAAAGGTCTCATCTTTATGAGCTAAAAATAATACCCAAGTGTATCTAGAGTAATCATCTACTATCACAAGACCATATTTCTTTCCTCCTAGACTTGTGGTTCTAGTAGGTCCAAAAAGATCCATGTGAAGTAGTTCAAGTGGCCTAGAAGTGGAAACAATATTTTTAGTTTTGAAAGAATTTCTAGTTTGTTTTCCAAATTGACATGCATCACAAATTTTGTTATTTTCAAAATCTAGTTGTGGAAGTCCTTTTACTAAATCCATTCTAATTAATTTTGAAATTAGGTGTGTGCTTGCATGACCTAATCTACGATGCCATAACCAACCAATCTCATTCATATTAGCATTATTAGCAACTAAGCAATGATTACTAGTAGACAAATTGTCTAAATCAATCAAGTATACATTGCCATTTCTATTTCCAATAAAAATAATGCTATTATCAATGGGATTAGAAACAGTGCAGATAGAAGCTTCAAATGATACTTTAAAACCTTTATCACATAATTGACTAATACTAATTAGATTATGTTTTAAACCATTAACATATAAGACATTTTCAATATATGTGGAGGGAGTTATTTGAATTTTACCAAACCCCATGATTTGGCCTTTGCCATTGTCACCAAATGTAACAACTCCTCCTCTTTTGCTTCAAGGGTGATGAATTGATCCTTGTCACCCGTCATGTGTCTTGAGCAGCCACTATCGAGATACCACTTTCGCTTTGATCTTTTGGCCGCAAGACACTCCTGCAAAAATAATCAAGTCTTATATTTAGGTACCCAAGCCTTCTTGGGTCCTTCATGGTTAGTAGCATAAAAGATTGTTCCTTTGGAACCCATATTTTCTTTCCTTTATTATTTAATTTTTGTTACTGTTTCTTGCATTACATTCATAGGATTTATGACCTTTCTTGTTACAATAATGACATGTAACATTATCTCTATTTTGTTCTTTTCTAAAAAGTTTTTGACAAATTTTTGTTTTAAGTTAGGTCTATATCCTAATCCAGCTTTATCAATATAGCTCTTTGATTGCTTAACAATAAATTAAGTTTTTCAGAACTATAAGTAAATTTATCAATAATACTTTTATATTTATCAACTTCCTTCTTTAATTTATCATTTTCATTAGAAATTGATTCTTTTCTTTTGTCAAATTATCATTTTCAGATTTTAGTATTTTAATCTCATTAGTAAGATTTCTTTTTCTTTGATAAAAATTGAGTTTCATTTTTCAAAGACTTGTATTTCTTTTTCAAAATTTTAAAGTCATCTACTAGTTCATTGAAAGCTTCAAATAATTCATCAAAGTAAAATCATCACAAGGGTTTTCAGAACTTACCTCATCATCCTCGTTTGCCATGAAGCAAATGTTTGCAACTTCTTTTTGTTCTTCCTCGAAGAGGATTCATCGCTGTCGCTCCAAGTTGCAACATAGGCTTTCTTCTTCTTCTTGAAAGTCTTCTTCAGTTGAGGACAATCATATCTAAAGTGCCCCGGTTTCTTACACTCATAGCAAATCAAGGGTCTTTCTCTTTGTCCTTGTCCTTTTCCTTTTCTTTTTCTCCTTCCATCTTAAATCCAGATTTCTTCTTGTGGAAGGGTCTCTTTCTTCTCATAAATTTTTTGAATTTTCTTGCTAGAAGAGCTGTCTCATCATCATCATCATCATCACTGCAGCTTTCCTCACTTTCTGCAGCCTTAAGAGCTATAGTTTTCTTTTTTGACTTCCTCCTCTTGATGTTGTTTCATGGTTAGCTCATGGTCATCAAGGATCCAAGTAGCTCCTCCAAGGGTAAAGTGTTGAGGTCCTTGGCTTCTTGGATTGCTGTCACCTTTGCTTCCCATGTCCTTGGAAGTGACCTAAGAATTTTGCGAACAAGTTCAGAATTAGTATAGGTCTTACCAAGACTTTTCAAACCATTTACAATATCGGTGAATCTAGTATACATGCATGCTATAGTTTCAGTTTGTCCATGCTAAATAATTCATATTTATGAACAAGAATATTATTTTAGATTCTTTTACTTGGTTAGTACCCTCATGGGTAACCTCTAATCTATCCCAAATTTTTTGCGGAATTACATGTAGAAATGATTAAATTCATTAGCATCTAATGAACAATATAAAACATTCATGGCCTTAGCATTGAGCTGTGCCATTTTCCTATCATTATCATTCCAATCCCTTTCGGGCTTAGGAACAATAGTGCCATCAACAATGTGTGTGGGTGTACTAGGTCCATTAATTATAACACCCCATAATTCATAATCAGAAGCTTGAATGAATATCCTCATTCTTGCTTTCCAATATGAATAGTTGGAACCATTAAATAAGGGAGGTCTATTTGTAGAATGACCTTCGGCAAATGAAGATCCAACTTGAGCTGCCATTTGGATCTTTAGCTCTTGATCGTGTGATCAAATAAACAATGAGCACTTGCTCTGATACCAATTGTTGGCCCAGATGGCAACCCAAGAGGGGGGGGGAATTGGGTTCTTTAAAATTTAAACCTTTTAAAACTTTAGCTTTAAGTTAAATGAAATTAAATGCAAGGAAATATAAAGCACAAACAAGGAGATAGAGAGATAATGGAAGCACGACAAACACAATGATTTTATAGTGGTTCGGTGTATCCAACACCTACGTCCACTCCCAAGATTCACTTGGGTCCACACTATAATCGACTAGATTACAGCCGAGTTGTTTTACAAGATCACAACTCAAAACTTGTTGTTTTCCCCGGGATCACAATGAACCCAGCCTGTTTTCGGGCTCACCAGCACAAAACCTAAACTCAAGCTTATCTAGCTTGACCCGAGGTATACAACCTCCACTAGTTCAATCCCCCAGATTGAACCAGCACAAACAAGAATGAAAAGAATTTTTCAATAATACAAAGCTCCTCAAATGAGCAGATATTCAAATGAATGAACAAATAAGTTTAGAAAAGCCTGTTTAAAGTAGATTGGAGTTGAGCTTTTCTTCTTTTCTTCTTTTCCTCTTCTCTTTGGAGATGTTGAATCAGGCCTCAGCTTCGATTCGTTGCAAATGTTGCGGATGAGAAGTTGGAAAATCTTCAAAACAGGATTTCTTCTTTCCCTTTGAGAATCCTTCGATTTTTTCAAGATTGAATGCCTTGGATTCTTCTTTGAGCTTTGTGGAGTGGAAGGATTTGAATTTGAGTGCTTTTCTCTTGAGATTCAGGCTCAGGTTTTCTCGGATTTTTGATTTGAAATTTTTCTATTTTCCGTCTCTTTTCAAACGGGTGTTTTTCCCTTTTTATAGATTTCTTTTAATCTGTTTTGGGAAGAAAATTAGCCGTTGGAATGTACCTGGAAACAAAATATCCGTTAAAAATTAGGTAAAAAGGAAATATTACTGTTAGAGCTGATCTGGCAATTTAAATTTTCATCCCAGTCAGGTTGGAGTCGGCTCCAACTTTTCAGGTGTCGGCTCCAAGTTGTTTTTCCAAAAATAGAAAGTTCTGAGTTCGTCGAGGAGTCGGCTCCGAAAAAGTTAGGTGTTGGCTCGCCATCGTCAGGTGTCGGCTCTTGAATACTGTAGGTGTCGGCTCCAAGATGCTTAAAAAATTAACGTTCTATCCCCGCATCGGAGTCGGCTCCAAACACTATAAGTGTCGACTCCGAAACTCTGGGTATCGGCTCCGAAACTCTAGGTGTCGGCTCTAGACCATATCAAAAATCAGAAGAAAATTTGAATGGCTATGGGGTCAGCTCCAGGAATTCTAGGTGTCGACTTCAGGTTCTGAAACTTTGAAATTAATGTTTTGCAATTGATTCAAAACATGTTTCTTAATTTATTTAAATTGATCAAATATTTTTGAGTCCTGAAATACTTGTCAAATCCATTAGTAATCAAATAAATATACTCAATTCCTTTATTAATCATCAAAATCAATAGTTGGGTCAACAGCTTGGATTGACCCAAAGTATGTACATAGATAAGATGCTAAAATAGTTTAACATGAAGGAATCCAAGAAGGGATTCCTACCAATGTCGCATAGGATACATCTCTCCAAAGACATGAGTCCTAAGACCCAAGAGGAGAGATAGCATATGGATAGGATACCATACGCATCAGCAATTGGATCCATCATGTATATAATGCTATGTACGAGGCCTGATGTTTCATATGCCTTGAGTATCATGAGTAGATATCAAGCAAACCCTGGTGAGAAATATTGAATGACAGTCAAGAATATCCTTAAGTACTTGCGAAGGACTAAGGATATGTTCTTAGTTTATGGAGGGCTCGACCTCATAGTTCGAGATTACACGGATTCTAGTTTTCAGTCTGATAGAGATGATTATAAATCATAATCAAGCTATGTATTCACACTCAATAGTAGTGTAGTCAGCTGAAAGAGTTTCAAGCAGGAGACAACCGCCGACTCTATGATTGAAGCCGAGACATCGCAGCATCAGATGCAGCTAAAGAAGCAGTTTGGATCAATAAGTTCATCACTGAACTTGGAGTGGTTCCAAGCATTGTTAATCCAATACTCTTGTATTGTAATAACAATGGAGCTATTGCGACAGCTAAGGTCTTATTAGAGGTTCAAATATGTACTCAAAAGATATCATGTAATTAGAGAAATCATTGGACGAAATGATATAAAAATAGAATGAGTCCCCACGGACGATAATATTGCTGATTTGTTCACTAAAGTCCTATCGCAGCAGAAGCAAGATGATCATGCTTAGTCACTTGGTACTAGATACATGGGCTATTGGCTCTAGTGCAAGTGAAAGATTGTTAGTATGTCCCTAGATCCAATCGGATTAGATGCTAGTTTGTACACATTTCTTTATGAATGTGAATCAAATTTATTGGTTTTTTTATCTATCTAGGTGTTTTTCTTATAAATATATTTGGATATATTTTATCTGTGAGATAAAGCCCAAAAGAATGTTAACTGTGCATATGGAATTTGTAATAGAGATTGCAAGTTGTGAGATCCAAAATTGCACATTATGGTTTAATTCTTTAAATTTTTCTAGTCGATGCGTAGACAAGACTGGGCACTGTCGAACACCATTGAGACTAGCATACATTGCATATCTTCACCCTTAGGGTGAGCAGCTGATCTTGCAAGCTGAAGTATGAAGATACTTGGATAGGTGTGTGGTTGTTCGTTATTGTAACGATGCATTGGTAGACCCGTATAGAGATCCCATATGGATATTCTATATAGTATCGATGGTTGATCTCTGATGACGGTGGTATGAGTGATCTTTTGATTGAGATTTTTATTGCACCTCATGTAGGAAATGTCATGCTTTGATGATATGCAAACGTCGCTCTAGCCACGGATGACAAATATAGTGTCGATTGGGTATAACATGAAGCACATGAAGGTGGTATTTGATCAAGATAGGATTCGTCTTCCTTGATAGAAAGGGTTATATCCCATGGCACTTGATGGATTAAATTGACTATTAAATCCTTGCAAGGTTGAGTTGGAATTCGAAATAGTTTCAAAGTTCCAATTCATATGGATCAATTTTTCTGAGATCAAGTAAATAAAGATTAATTACATGGTTGACACATTTCATACCACTGATTGATTTTTGGGATATATGACGAAGGGATTGAATCATACGGTAACCATTCATAGACAGGTGTTGATGACCACGTCAACAAAACCCTTAACACTTGGATGGTCATGATGCTTTGCTAGAGGCTGCTTATGATCTATAATCATGAATTCTTTGATTTGATCAAGGGATTGATTTGATCAAAGAATTGACTTGGATAAAGTATTGATCAAGTCATCCTTATGGTCAATATTAAGGACATAATTATTGCCAACATGTTAAGGGACTTAATGGATCACACACATTAAGAAGATTTTGGATGAAGTTAAAATG